>JAWWNI010000320.1:395000-427198 GCA_034642065.1 Darevskia nairensis
GTTCGAGGGTCCCGAGTTCGAGGGTCCCGAGTTCGAGGGTCCCGAGTTCGAGGGTTAGGGTTAGGGTTAGGGTTAGGGTTAGGGTTAGGGTTAGGGTTAGGGTTAGGGTTAGGGTTAGGGTTAGGGTTAGGGTTAGGGTTAGGGTTAGGGTTAGGGCTCGCCTCGAGGGTTAGGGTAAGGGCTGAAGTGTGGAGTTGGGGAGTCCAATGCGGATGCGTTTAGGCCTAGTGTCCGACCACGGGGCTAGGGGAAGTTGGGGGTTTTAGGGTGGGGGGTGGTGGTGGGTCCGCACGGACAAAAGGGGAGCAATTTTGGGGGGAAGTGGGGAAAAGGCCACTATACGTATAGGTGCCGGGGGTCCGGGTCGGGCGGGGTCCGAGTCCGCGGGTCCGGGTTCGAGGGTTCCGGGTTCGAGGGTCCCGGGTTCGAGGGTCCCGAGTTCGAGGGTCCCGAGTTCGAGGGTTAGGGTTAGGGTTAGGGTTAGGGTTAGGGTTAGGGTTAGGGTTAGGGTTAGGGTTAGGGTTAGGGTTAGGGTTAGGGTTAGGGTTAGGGTTAGGGTTAGGGTTAGGGTTAGGGCTCGCCTCGAGGGTTAGGGTAAGGGCTGAAGTGTGGAGTTGGGGAGTCCAAAGTGCGATATTAGGGTGCGAGGCGAAGGTTGGGGTGCTACTGCTCACCCCACACTGGCCCTCACCACAACCGGTGGGGTACGGGCGAGTCAGCGGCTTCGGAGAAATTTCGGGGTGCGAGGCGAATGTTGGGGTGCTACTGCTCACCCCACACTGGCCCTCACCACAACCGGTGGGGTACGGGCGAGTCAGCGGCTTCGGAGAAATTTCGGGGTGCGAGGCGAATGTTGGGGTGCTACTGCTCACCCCACACTGGCCCTCACCACAACCGGTGGGGTACGGGCGAGTCAGCGGCTTCGGAGAAATTTCGGGGTGCGAGGCGAATGTTGGGGTGCTACTGCTCACCCCACACTGGCCCTCACCACAACCGGTGGGGTACGGGCGAGTCAGCGGAGGACAGATTCCTTTGGGGTTACCATTACATTTGGAGACAACAATAGATTTCTTTGAGAAACCCATGCATTCCAATGACAGCTCCATGCACTTCAATGGGGCCCCAATGTAAGTCAATGCGAAAATCTGGGGAACCGGTACTTTGGGGAACCGGGGGTCTTCAGAATGGGGTAACAGGGGGTGAGGGATGAGGGGGGGAGGGGGGAGGGGGGAAATAGTAAGGGGGGGTGGGGGGAGGGGGGGAGCAAAAAATGGGTTTCGGAGCTCTCCGAGGCTCCTAAACCCACAAACCGACCACGGGGCCTGTGGGGAAGTTGGGGGTTTTAGGGTGGGGGGTGGTGGTGGGTCCGCACGGACAAAAGGGGAGCAATTTTGGGGGGAAGTGGGGAAAAGGCCACTATACGTATAGGTGCCGGGGGTCCGGGTCGGGCGGGGTCCGAGTCCGCGGGTCCGGGTTCGAGGGTTCCGGGTTCGAGGGTTCCGGGTTCGAGGGTCCCGAGTTCGAGGGTCCCGAGTTCGAGGGTCCCGAGTTCGAGGGTTAGGGTTAGGGTTAGGGTTAGGGTTAGGGTTAGGGTTAGGGTTAAGGTTAGGGTTAGGGTTAGGGTTAGGGTTAGGGTTAGGGTTAGGGTTAGGGCTCGCCTCGAGGGTTAGGGTAAGGGCTGAAGTGTGGAGTTGGGGAGTCCAATGCGGATGCGTTTAGGCCTAGTGTCCGACCACGGGGCTAGGGGAAGTTGGGGGTTTTAGGGTGGGGGGTGGTGGTGGGTCCGCACGGACAAAAGGGGAGCAATTTTGGGGGGAAGTGGGGAAAAGGCCACTATACGTATAGGTGCCGGGGGTCCGGGTCGGGCGGGGTCCGGGTTCGAGGGTTCCGGGTTCGAGGGTTCCGGGTTCGAGGGTCCCGAGTTCGAGGGTCCCGAGTTCGAGGGTTAGGGTTAGGGTTAGGGTTAGGGTTAGGGTTAGGGTTAGGGTTAGGGTTAGGGTTAGGGTTAGGGTTAGGGTTAGGGTTAGGGTTAGGGTTAGGGTTAGGGCTCGCCTCGAGGGTTAGGGTAAGGGCTGAAGTGTGGAGTTGGGGAGTCCAATGCGGATGCGTTTAGGCCTAGTGTCCGACCACGGGGCTAGGGGAAGTTGGGGGTTTTAGGGTGGGGGGTGGTGGTGGGTCCGCACGGACAAAAGGGGAGCAATTTTGGGGGGAAGTGGGGAAAAGGCCACTATACGTATAGGTGCCGGGGGTCAGGGTCGGGCGGGGTCCGAGTCCGCGGGTCCGGGTTCGAGGGTTCCGGGTTCGAGGGTCCCGGGTTCGAGGGTCCCGAGTTCGAGGGTCCCGAGTTCGAGGGTTAGGGTTAGGGTTAGGGTTAGGGTTAGGGTTAGGGTTAGGGTTAGGGTTAGGGTTAGGGTTAGGGTTAGGGTTAGGGCTCGCCTCGAGGGTTAGGGTAAGGGCTGAAGTGAGGAGTTGGGGAGTCCAATGCGGATGCGTTTAGGCCTAGTGTCCGACCACGGGGCTAGGGGAAGTTGGGGGTTTTAGGGTGGGGGGTGGTGGTGGGTCCGCACGGACAAAAGGGGAGCAATTTTGGGGGGAAGTGGGGAAAAGGCCACTATACGTAGAGGTGCCGGGGGTCCGGGTCGGGCGGGGTCCGAGTCCGCGGGTCCGGGTTCGAGGGTTCCGGGTTCGAGGGTCCCGGGTTCGAGGGTCCCGAGTTCGAGGGTCCCGAGTTCGAGGGTTAGGGTTAGGGTTAGGGTTAGGGTTAGGGTTAGGGTTAGGGTTAGGGTTAGGGTTAGAGTTAGGGTTAGGGTTAGGGCTCGCCTCGAGGGTTAGGGTAAGGGCTGAAGTGTGGAGTTGGGGAGTCCAATGCGGATGCGTTTAGGCCTAGTGTCCGACCACGGGGCTAGGGGAAGTTGGGGGTTTTAGGGTGGGGGGTGGTGGTGGGTCCGCACGGACAAAAGGGGAGCAATTTTGGGGGGAAGTGGGGAAAAGGCCACTATACGTATAGGTGCCGGGGGTCCGGGTCGGGCGGGGTCCGAGTCCGCGGGTCCGGGTTCGAGGGTTCCGGGTTCGAGGGTTCCGGGTTCGAGGGTCCCGAGTTCGAGGGTCCCGAGTTCGAGGGTCCCGAGTTCGAGGGTTAGGGTTAGGGTTAGGGTTAGGGTTAGGGTTAGGGTTAGGGTTAGGGTTAGGGTTAGGGTTAGGGTTAGGGTTAGGGTTAGGGCTCGCCTCGAGGGTTAGGGTAAGGGCTGAAGTGTGGAGTTGGGGAGTCCAATGCGGATGCGTTTAGGCCTAGTGTCCGACCACGGGGCTAGGGGAAGTTGGGGGTTTTAGGGTGGGGGGTGGTGGTGGGTCCGCACGGACAAAAGGGGAGCAATTTTGGGGGGAAGTGGGGAAAAGGCCACTATACGTATAGGTGCCGGGGGTCCGGGTCGGGCGGGGTCCGAGTCCGCGGGTCCGGGTTCGAGGGTTCCGGGTTCGAGGGTCCCGGGTTCGAGGGTCCCGAGTTCGAGGGTCCCGAGTTCGAGGGTTAGGGTTAGGGTTAGGGTTAGGGTTAGGGTTAGGGTTAGGGTTAGGGTTAGGGTTAGGGTTAGGGTTAGGGTTAGGGTTAGGGTTAGGGTTAGGGTTAGGGTTAGGGTTAGGGCTCGCCTCGAGGGTTAGGGTAAGGGCTGAAGTGTGGAGTTGGGGAGTCCAAAGTGCGATATTAGGGTGCGAGGCGAAGGTTGGGGTGCTACTGCTCACCCCACACTGGCCCTCACCACAACCGGTGGGGTACGGGCGAGTCAGCGGCTTCGGAGAAATTTCGGGGTGCGAGGCGAATGTTGGGGTGCTACTGCTCACCCCACACTGGCCCTCACCACAACCGGTGGGGTACGGGCGAGTCAGCGGCTTCGGAGAAATTTCGGGGTGCGAGGCGAATGTTGGGGTGCTACTGCTCACCCCACACTGGCCCTCACCACAACCGGTGGGGTACGGGCGAGTCAGCGGCTTCGGAGAAATTTCGGGGTGCGAGGCGAATGTTGGGGTGCTACTGCTCACCCCACACTGGCCCTCACCACAACCGGTGGGGTACGGGCGAGTCAGCGGAGGACAGATTCCTTTGGGGTTACCATTACATTTGGAGACAACAATAGATTTCTTTGAGAAACCCATGCATTCCAATGACAGCTCCATGCACTTCAATGGGGCCCCAATGTAAGTCAATGCGAAAATCTGGGGAACCGGTACTTTGGGGAACCGGGGGTCTTCAGAATGGGGTAACAGGGGGTGAGGGATGAGGGGGGGAGGGGGGAGGGGGGAAATAGTAAGGGGGGGTGGGGGAGGGGGGGAGCAAAAAATGGGTTTCGGAGCTCTCCGAGGCTCCTAAACCCACAAACCGACCACGGGGCCTGTGGGGAAGTTGGGGGTTTTAGGGTGGGGGGTGGTGGTGGGTCCGCACGGACAAAAGGGGAGCAATTTTGGGGGGAAGTGGGGAAAAGGCCACTATACGTATAGGTGCCGGGGGTCCGGGTCGGGCGGGGTCCGAGTCCGCGGGTCCGGGTTCGAGGGTTCCGGGTTCGAGGGTCCCGAGTTCGAGGGTCCCGAGTTCGAGGGTCCCGAGTTCGAGGGTTAGGGTTAGGGTTAGGGTTAGGGTTAGGGTTAGGGTTAGGGTTAGGGTTAGGGTTAGGGTTAGGGTTAGGGTTAGGGTTAGGGTTAGGGTTAGGGCTCGCCTCGAGGGTTAGGGTCAGGGCTGAAGTGTGGAGTTGGGGAGTCCAATGCGGATGCGTTTAGGCCTAGTGTCCGACCACGGGGCTAGGGGAAGTTGGGGGTTTTAGGGTGGGGGGTGGTGGTGGGTCCGCACGGACAAAAGGGGAGCAATTTTGGGGGGAAGTGGGGAAAAGGCCACTATACGTATAGGTGCCGGGGGTCCGGGTCGGGCGGGGTCCGAGTCCGCGGGTCCGGGTTCGAGGGTTCCGGGTTCGAGGGTCCCGAGTTCGAGGGTCCCGAGTTCGAGGGTCCCGAGTTCGAGGGTTAGGGTTAGGGTTAGGGTTAGGGTTAGGGTTAGGGTTAGGGTTAGGGTTAGGGTTAGGGTTAGGGTTAGGGTTAGGGTTAGGGTTAGGGTTAGGGTTAGGGTTAGGGTTAGGGCTCGCCTCGAGGGTTAGGGTAAGGGCTGAAGTGTGGAGTTGGGGAGTCCAATGCGGATGCGTTTAGGCCTAGTGTCCGACCACGGGGCTAGGGGAAGTTGGGGGTTTTAGGGTGGGGGGTGGTGGTGGGTCCGCACGGACAAAAGGGGAGCAATTTTGGGGGGAAGTGGGGAAAAGGCCACTATACGTATAGGTGCCGGGGGTCCGGGTCGGGCGGGGTCCGAGTCCGCGGGTCCGGGTTCGAGGGTTCCGGGTTCGAGGGTTCCGGGTTCGAGGGTCCCGAGTTCGAGGGTCCCGAGTTCGAGGGTCCCGAGTTCGAGGGTTAGGGTTAGGGTTAGGGTTAGGGTTAGGGTTAGGGTTAGGGTTAGGGTTAGGGTTAGGGTTAGGGTTAGGGTTAGGGTTAGGGTTAGGGTTAGGGCTCGCCTCGAGGGTTAGGGTAAGGGCTGAAGTGTGGAGTTGGGGAGTCCAATGCGGATGCGTTTAGGCCTAGTGTCCGACCACGGGGCTAGGGGAAGTTGGGGGTTTTAGGGTGGGGGGTGGTGGTGGGTCCGCACGGACAAAAGGGGAGCAATTTTGGGGGGAAGTGGGGAAAAGGCCACTATACGTATAGGTGCCGGGGGTCCGGGTCGGGCGGGGTCCGAGTCCGCGGGTCCGGGTTCGAGGGTTCCGGGTTCGAGGGTTCCGGGTTCGAGGGTCCCGAGTTCGAGGGTCCCGAGTTCGAGGGTTAGGGTTAGGGTTAGGGTTAGGGTTAGGGTTAGGGTTAGGGTTAGGGTTAGGGTTAGGGTTAGGGTTAGGGCTCGCCTCGAGGGTTAGGGTAAGGGCTGAAGTGTGGAGTTGGGGAGTCCAATGCGGATGCGTTTAGGCCTAGTGTCCGACCACGGGGCTAGGGGAAGTTGGGGGTTTTAGGGTGGGGGGTGGTGGTGGGTTAGGGTTAGGGTTAGGGTTAGGGTTAGGGTTAGGGTTAGGGTTAGGGTTAGGGTTAGGGTTAGGGTTAGGGTTAGGGTTAGGGTTAGGGTTAGGGTTAGGGTTAGGGTTAGGGTTAGGGCTCGCCTCGAGGGTTAGGGTTAGGGTTAGGGTTAGGGTTAGGGTTAGGGTTAGGGTTAGGGTTAGGGTTAGGGTTAGGGTTAGGGTTAGGGTTAGGGTTAGGGTTAGGGTTAGGGTTAGGGTTAGGGCTCGCCTCGAGGGTTAGGGTAAGGGCTGAAGTGTGGAGTTGGGGAGTCCAATGCGGATGCGTTTAGGCCTAGTGTCCGACCACGGGGCTAGGGGAAGTTGGGGGTTTTAGGGTGGGGGGTGGTGGTGGGTCCGCACGGACAAAAGGGGAGCAATTTTGGGGGGAAGTGGGGAAAAGGCCACTATACGTAGAGGTGCCGGGGGTCCGGGTCGGGCGGGGTCCGAGTCCGCGGGTCCGGGTTCGAGGGTTCCGGGTTCGAGGGTCCCGGGTTCGAGGGTCCCGAGTTCGAGGGTCCCGAGTTCGAGGGTTAGGGTTAGGGTTAGGGTTAGGGTTAGGGTTAGGGTTAGGGTTAGGGTTAGGGTTAGAGTTAGGGTTAGGGTTAGGGCTCGCCTCGAGGGTTAGGGTAAGGGCTGAAGTGTGGAGTTGGGGAGTCCAATGCGGATGCGTTTAGGCCTAGTGTCCGACCACGGGGCTAGGGGAAGTTGGGGGTTTTAGGGTGGGGGGTGGTGGTGGGTCCGCACGGACAAAAGGGGAGCAATTTTGGGGGGAAGTGGGGAAAAGGCCACTATACGTATAGGTGCCGGGGGTCCGGGTCGGGCGGGGTCCGAGTCCGCGGGTCCGGGTTCGAGGGTTCCGGGTTCGAGGGTTCCGGGTTCGAGGGTCCCGAGTTCGAGGGTCCCGAGTTCGAGGGTCCCGAGTTCGAGGGTTAGGGTTAGGGTTAGGGTTAGGGTTAGGGTTAGGGTTAGGGTTAGGGTTAGGGTTAGGGTTAGGGTTAGGGTTAGGGTTAGGGCTCGCCTCGAGGGTTAGGGTAAGGGCTGAAGTGTGGAGTTGGGGAGTCCAATGCGGATGCGTTTAGGCCTAGTGTCCGACCACGGGGCTAGGGGAAGTTGGGGGTTTTAGGGTGGGGGGTGGTGGTGGGTCCGCACGGACAAAAGGGGAGCAATTTTGGGGGGAAGTGGGGAAAAGGCCACTATACGTATAGGTGCCGGGGGTCCGGGTCGGGCGGGGTCCGAGTCCGCGGGTCCGGGTTCGAGGGTTCCGGGTTCGAGGGTCCCGGGTTCGAGGGTCCCGAGTTCGAGGGTCCCGAGTTCGAGGGTTAGGGTTAGGGTTAGGGTTAGGGTTAGGGTTAGGGTTAGGGTTAGGGTTAGGGTTAGGGTTAGGGTTAGGGTTAGGGTTAGGGTTAGGGTTAGGGTTAGGGTTAGGGTTAGGGCTCGCCTCGAGGGTTAGGGTAAGGGCTGAAGTGTGGAGTTGGGGAGTCCAAAGTGCGATATTAGGGTGCGAGGCGAAGGTTGGGGTGCTACTGCTCACCCCACACTGGCCCTCACCACAACCGGTGGGGTACGGGCGAGTCAGCGGCTTCGGAGAAATTTCGGGGTGCGAGGCGAATGTTGGGGTGCTACTGCTCACCCCACACTGGCCCTCACCACAACCGGTGGGGTACGGGCGAGTCAGCGGCTTCGGAGAAATTTCGGGGTGCGAGGCGAATGTTGGGGTGCTACTGCTCACCCCACACTGGCCCTCACCACAACCGGTGGGGTACGGGCGAGTCAGCGGCTTCGGAGAAATTTCGGGGTGCGAGGCGAATGTTGGGGTGCTACTGCTCACCCCACACTGGCCCTCACCACAACCGGTGGGGTACGGGCGAGTCAGCGGAGGACAGATTCCTTTGGGGTTACCATTACATTTGGAGACAACAATAGATTTCTTTGAGAAACCCATGCATTCCAATGACAGCTCCATGCACTTCAATGGGGCCCCAATGTAAGTCAATGCGAAAATCTGGGGAACCGGTACTTTGGGGAACCGGGGGTCTTCAGAATGGGGTAACAGGGGGTGAGGGATGAGGGGGGGAGGGGGGAGGGGGGAAATAGTAAGGGGGGGTGGGGGAGGGGGGGAGCAAAAAATGGGTTTCGGAGCTCTCCGAGGCTCCTAAACCCACAAACCGACCACGGGGCCTGTGGGGAAGTTGGGGGTTTTAGGGTGGGGGGTGGTGGTGGGTCCGCACGGACAAAAGGGGAGCAATTTTGGGGGGAAGTGGGGAAAAGGCCACTATACGTATAGGTGCCGGGGGTCCGGGTCGGGCGGGGTCCGAGTCCGCGGGTCCGGGTTCGAGGGTTCCGGGTTCGAGGGTCCCGAGTTCGAGGGTCCCGAGTTCGAGGGTCCCGAGTTCGAGGGTTAGGGTTAGGGTTAGGGTTAGGGTTAGGGTTAGGGTTAGGGTTAGGGTTAGGGTTAGGGTTAGGGTTAGGGTTAGGGTTAGGGTTAGGGTTAGGGCTCGCCTCGAGGGTTAGGGTCAGGGCTGAAGTGTGGAGTTGGGGAGTCCAATGCGGATGCGTTTAGGCCTAGTGTCCGACCACGGGGCTAGGGGAAGTTGGGGGTTTTAGGGTGGGGGGTGGTGGTGGGTCCGCACGGACAAAAGGGGAGCAATTTTGGGGGGAAGTGGGGAAAAGGCCACTATACGTATAGGTGCCGGGGGTCCGGGTCGGGCGGGGTCCGAGTCCGCGGGTCCGGGTTCGAGGGTTCCGGGTTCGAGGGTCCCGAGTTCGAGGGTCCCGAGTTCGAGGGTCCCGAGTTCGAGGGTTAGGGTTAGGGTTAGGGTTAGGGTTAGGGTTAGGGTTAGGGTTAGGGTTAGGGTTAGGGTTAGGGTTAGGGTTAGGGTTAGGGTTAGGGTTAGGGTTAGGGTTAGGGTTAGGGCTCGCCTCGAGGGTTAGGGTAAGGGCTGAAGTGTGGAGTTGGGGAGTCCAATGCGGATGCGTTTAGGCCTAGTGTCCGACCACGGGGCTAGGGGAAGTTGGGGGTTTTAGGGTGGGGGGTGGTGGTGGGTCCGCACGGACAAAAGGGGAGCAATTTTGGGGGGAAGTGGGGAAAAGGCCACTATACGTATAGGTGCCGGGGGTCCGGGTCGGGCGGGGTCCGAGTCCGCGGGTCCGGGTTCGAGGGTTCCGGGTTCGAGGGTTCCGGGTTCGAGGGTCCCGAGTTCGAGGGTCCCGAGTTCGAGGGTCCCGAGTTCGAGGGTTAGGGTTAGGGTTAGGGTTAGGGTTAGGGTTAGGGTTAGGGTTAGGGTTAGGGTTAGGGTTAGGGTTAGGGTTAGGGTTAGGGTTAGGGTTAGGGTTAGGGTTAGGGCTCGCCTCGAGGGTTAGGGTAAGGGCTGAAGTGTGGAGTTGGGGAGTCCAATGCGGATGCGTTTAGGCCTAGTGTCCGACCACGGGGCTAGGGGAAGTTGGGGGTTTTAGGGTGGGGGGTGGTGGTGGGTCCGCACGGACAAAAGGGGAGCAATTTTGGGGGGAAGTGGGGAAAAGGCCACTATACGTATAGGTGCCGGGGGTCCGGGTCGGGCGGGGTCCGAGTCCGCGGGTCCGGGTTCGAGGGTTCCGGGTTCGAGGGTTCCGGGTTCGAGGGTCCCGAGTTCGAGGGTCCCGAGTTCGAGGGTTAGGGTTAGGGTTAGGGTTAGGGTTAGGGTTAGGGTTAGGGTTAGGGTTAGGGTTAGGGTTAGGGTTAGGGCTCGCCTCGAGGGTTAGGGTAAGGGCTGAAGTGTGGAGTTGGGGAGTCCAATGCGGATGCGTTTAGGCCTAGTGTCCGACCACGGGGCTAGGGGAAGTTGGGGGTTTTAGGGTGGGGGGTGGTGGTGGGTTAGGGTTAGGGTTAGGGTTAGGGTTAGGGTTAGGGTTAGGGTTAGGGTTAGGGTTAGGGTTAGGGTTAGGGTTAGGGTTAGGGTTAGGGTTAGGGTTAGGGTTAGGGTTAGGGTTAGGGCTCGCCTCGAGGGTTAGGGTTAGGGTTAGGGTTAGGGTTAGGGTTAGGGTTAGGGTTAGGGTTAGGGTTAGGGTTAGGGTTAGGGTTAGGGTTAGGGTTAGGGTTAGGGTTAGGGTTAGGGTTAGGGCTCGCCTCGAGGGTTAGGGTAAGGGCTGAAGTGTGGAGTTGGGGAGTCCAAAGTGCGATATTAGGGTGCGAGGCGAAGGTTGGGGTGCTACTGCTCACCCCACACTGGCCCTCACCACAACCGGTGGGGTACGGGCGAGTCAGCGGCTTCGGAGAAATTTCGGGGTGCGAGGCGAATGTTGGGGTGCTACTGCTCACCCCACACTGGCCCTCACCACAACCGGTGGGGTACGGGCGAGTCAGCGGCTTCGGAGAAATTTCGGGGTGCGAGGCGAATGTTGGGGTGCTACTGCTCACCCCACACTGGCCCTCACCACAACCGGTGGGGTACGGGCGAGTCAGCGGCTTCGGAGAAATTTCGGGGTGCGAGGCGAATGTTGGGGTGCTACTGCTCACCCCACACTGGCCCTCACCACAACCGGTGGGGTACGGGCGAGTCAGCGGAGGACAGATTCCTTTGGGGTTACCATTACATTTGGAGACAACAATAGATTTCTTTGAGAAACCCATGCATTCCAATGACAGCTCCATGCACTTCAATGGGGCCCCAATGTAAGTCAATGCGAAAATCTGGGGAACCGGTACTTTGGGGAACCGGGGGTCTTCAGAATGGGGTAACAGGGGGTGAGGGATGAGGGGGGGAGGGGGGAGGGGGGAAATAGTAAGGGGGGGTGGGGGAGGGGGGGAGCAAAAAATGGGTTTCGGAGCTCTCCGAGGCTCCTAAACCCACAAACCGACCACGGGGCCTGTGGGGAAGTTGGGGGTTTTAGGGTGGGGGGTGGTGGTGGGTCCGCACGGACAAAAGGGGAGCAATTTTGGGGGGAAGTGGGGAAAAGGCCACTATACGTATAGGTGCCGGGGGTCCGGGTCGGGCGGGGTCCGAGTCCGCGGGTCCGGGTTCGAGGGTTCCGGGTTCGAGGGTCCCGAGTTCGAGGGTCCCGAGTTCGAGGGTCCCGAGTTCGAGGGTTAGGGTTAGGGTTAGGGTTAGGGTTAGGGTTAGGGTTAGGGTTAGGGTTAGGGTTAGGGTTAGGGCTCGCCTCGAGGGTTAGGGTAAGGGCTGAAGTGTGGAGTTGGGGAGTCCAATGCGGATGCGTTTAGGCCTAGTGTCCGACCACGGGGCTAGGGGAAGTTGGGGGTTTTAGGGTGGGGGGTGGTGGTGGGTCCGCACGGACAAAAGGGGAGCAATTTTGGGGGGAAGTGGGGAAAAGGCCACTATACGTATAGGTGCCGGGGGTCCGGGTCGGGCGGGGTCCGAGTCCGCGGGTCCGGGTTCGAGGGTTCCGGGTTCGAGGGTCCCGGGTTCGAGGGTCCCGAGTTCGAGGGTCCCGAGTTCGAGGGTTAGGGTTAGGGTTAGGGTTAGGGTTAGGGTTAGGGTTAGGGTTAGGGTTAGGGTTAGGGTTAGGGTTAGGGTTAGGGTTAGGGTTAGGGTTAGGGTTAGGGTTAGGGTTAGGGCTCGCCTCGAGGGTTAGGGTAAGGGCTGAAGTGTGGAGTTGGGGAGTCCAAAGTGCGATATTAGGGTGCGAGGCGAAGGTTGGGGTGCTACTGCTCACCCCACACTGGCCCTCACCACAACCGGTGGGGTACGGGCGAGTCAGCGGCTTCGGAGAAATTTCGGGGTGCGAGGCGAATGTTGGGGTGCTACTGCTCACCCCACACTGGCCCTCACCACAACCGGTGGGGTACGGGCGAGTCAGCGGCTTCGGAGAAATTTCGGGGTGCGAGGCGAATGTTGGGGTGCTACTGCTCACCCCACACTGGCCCTCACCACAACCGGTGGGGTACGGGCGAGTCAGCGGCTTCGGAGAAATTTCGGGGTGCGAGGCGAATGTTGGGGTGCTACTGCTCACCCCACACTGGCCCTCACCACAACCGGTGGGGTACGGGCGAGTCAGCGGAGGACAGATTCCTTTGGGGTTACCATTACATTTGGAGACAACAATAGATTTCTTTGAGAAACCCATGCATTCCAATGACAGCTCCATGCACTTCAATGGGGCCCCAATGTAAGTCAATGCGAAAATCTGGGGAACCGGTACTTTGGGGAACCGGGGGTCTTCAGAATGGGGTAACAGGGGGTGAGGGATGAGGGGGGGAGGGGGGAGGGGGGAAATAGTAAGGGGGGGTGGGGGAGGGGGGGAGCAAAAAATGGGTTTCGGAGCTCTCCGAGGCTCCTAAACCCACAAACCGACCACGGGGCCTGTGGGGAAGTTGGGGGTTTTAGGGTGGGGGGTGGTGGTGGGTCCGCACGGACAAAAGGGGAGCAATTTTGGGGGGAAGTGGGGAAAAGGCCACTATACGTGTAGGTGCCGGGGGTCCGGGTCGGGCGGGGTCCGAGTCCGCGGGTCCGGGTTCGAGGGTTCCGGGTTCGAGGGTCCCGAGTTCGAGGGTCCCGAGTTCGAGGGTCCCGAGTTCGAGGGTTAGGGTTAGGGTTAGGGTTAGGGTTAGGGTTAGGGTTAGGGTTAGGGTTAGGGTTAGGGTTAGGGTTAGGGTTAGGGTTAGGGTTAGGGTTAGGGTTAGGGTTAGGGTTAGGGTTAGGGTTAGGGCTCGCCTCGAGGGTTAGGGTAAGGGCTGAAGTGTGGAGTTGGGGAGTCCAATGCGGATGCGTTTAGGCCTAGTGTCCGACCACGGGGCTAGGGGAAGTTGGGGGTTTTAGGGTGGGGGGTGGTGGTGGGTCCGCACGGACAAAAGGGGAGCAATTTTGGGGGGAAGTGGGGAAAAGGCCACTATACGTATAGGTGCCGGGGGTCCGGGTCGGGCGGGGTCCGGGTTCGAGGGTTCCGGGTTCGAGGGTTCCGGGTTCGAGGGTCCCGAGTTCGAGGGTCCCGAGTTCGAGGGTTAGGGTTAGGGTTAGGGTTAGGGTTAGGGTTAGGGTTAGGGTTAGGGTTAGGGTTAGGGTTAGGGTTAGGGTTAGGGTTAGGGTTAGGGTTAGGGTTAGGGCTCGCCTCGAGGGTTAGGGTAAGGGCTGAAGTGTGGAGTTGGGGAGTCCAATGCGGATGCGTTTAGGCCTAGTGTCCGACCACGGGGCTAGGGGAAGTTGGGGGTTTTAGGGTGGGGGGTGGTGGTGGGTCCGCACGGACAAAAGGGGAGCAATTTTGGGGGGAAGTGGGGAAAAGGCCACTATACGTATAGGTGCCGGGGGTCCGGGTCGGGCGGGGTCCGAGTCCGCGGGTCCGGGTTCGAGGGTTCCGGGTTCGAGGGTTCCGGGTTCGAGGGTCCCGAGTTCGAGGGTCCCGAGTTCGAGGGTCCCGAGTTCGAGGGTTAGGGTTAGGGTTAGGGTTAGGGTTAGGGTTAGGGTTAGGGTTAGGGTTAGGGTTAGGGTTAGGGTTAGGGTTAGGGTTAGGGTTAGGGCTCGCCTCGAGGGTTAGGGTAAGGGCTGAAGTGTGGAGTTGGGGAGTCCAATGCGGATGCGTTTAGGCCTAGTGTCCGACCACGGGGCTAGGGGAAGTTGGGGGTTTTAGGGTGGGGGGTGGTGGTGGGTTAGGGTTAGGGTTAGGGTTAGGGTTAGGGTTAGGGTTAGGGTTAGGGTTAGGGTTAGGGTTAGGGTTAGGGTTAGGGTTAGGGTTAGGGTTAGGGTTAGGGTTAGGTTAGGGTTAGGGTTAGGGTTAGGGTTAGGGTTAGGGTTAGGGTTAGGGTTAGGGCTCGCCTCGAGGGTTAGGGTAAGGGCTGAAGTGTGGAGTTGGGGAGTCCAAAGTGCGATATTAGGGTGCGAGGCGAAGGTTGGGGTGCTACTGCTCACCCCACACTGGCCCTCACCACAACCGGTGGGGTACGGGCGAGTCAGCGGCTTCGGAGAAATTTCGGGGTGCGAGGCGAATGTTGGGGTGCTACTGCTCACCCCACACTGGCCCTCACCACAACCGGTGGGGTACGGGCGAGTCAGCGGCTTCGGAGAAATTTCGGGGTGCGAGGCGAATGTTGGGGTGCTACTGCTCACCCCACACTGGCCCTCACCACAACCGGTGGGGTACGGGCGAGTCAGCGGCTTCGGAGAAATTTCGGGGTGCGAGGCGAATGTTGGGGTGCTACTGCTCACCCCACACTGGCCCTCACCACAACCGGTGGGGTACGGGCGAGTCAGCGGAGGACAGATTCCTTTGGGGTTACCATTACATTTGGAGACAACAATAGATTTCTTTGAGAAACCCATGCATTCCAATGACAGCTCCATGCACTTCAATGGGGCCCCAATGTAAGTCAATGCGAAAATCTGGGGAACCGGTACTTTGGGGAACCGGGGGTCTTCAGAATGGGGTAACAGGGGGTGAGGGATGAGGGGGGGAGGGGGGAGGGGGGAAATAGTAAGGGGGGGTGGGGGAGGGGGGGAGCAAAAAATGGGTTTCGGAGCTCTCCGAGGCTCCTAAACCCACAAACCGACCACGGGGCCTGTGGGGAAGTTGGGGGTTTTAGGGTGGGGGGTGGTGGTGGGTCCGCACGGACAAAAGGGGAGCAATTTTGGGGGGAAGTGGGGAAAAGGCCACTATACGTGTAGGTGCCGGGGGTCCGGGTCGGGCGGGGTCCGAGTCCGCGGGTCCGGGTTCGAGGGTTCCGGGTTCGAGGGTCCCGAGTTCGAGGGTCCCGAGTTCGAGGGTCCCGAGTTCGAGGGTTAGGGTTAGGGTTAGGGTTAGGGTTAGGGTTAGGGTTAGGGTTAGGGTTAGGGTTAGGGTTAGGGTTAGGGTTAGGGTTAGGGTTAGGGTTAGGGTTAGGGTTAGGGTTAGGGTTAGGGTTAGGGCTCGCCTCGAGGGTTAGGGTAAGGGCTGAAGTGTGGAGTTGGGGAGTCCAATGCGGATGCGTTTAGGGTTAGGGTTAGGGTTAGGGTTAGGGTTAGGGTTAGGGTTAGGGTTAGGGTTAGGGTTAGGGTTAGGGTTAGGGTTAGGGTTAGGGTTAGGGTTAGGGTTAGGGTTAGGGTTAGGGTTAGGGTTAGGGCTCGCCTCGAGGGTTAGGGTAAGGGCTGAAGTGTGGAGTTGGGGAGTCCAAAGTGCGATATTAGGGTGCGAGGCGAAGGTTGGGGTGCTACTGCTCACCCCACACTGGCCCTCACCACAACCGGTGGGGTACGGGCGAGTCAGCGGCTTCGGAGAAATTTCGGGGTGCGAGGCGAATGTTGGGGTGCTACTGCTCACCCCACACTGGCCCTCACCACAACCGGTGGGGTACGGGCGAGTCAGCGGCTTCGGAGAAATTTCGGGGTGCGAGGCGAATGTTGGGGTGCTACTGCTCACCCCACACTGGCCCTCACCACAACCGGTGGGGTACGGGCGAGTCAGCGGCTTCGGAGAAATTTCGGGGTGCGAGGCGAATGTTGGGGTGCTACTGCTCACCCCACACTGGCCCTCACCACAACCGGTGGGGTACGGGCGAGTCAGCGGAGGACAGATTCCTTTGGGGTTACCATTACATTTGGAGACAACAATAGATTTCTTTGAGAAACCCATGCATTCCAATGACAGCTCCATGCACTTCAATGGGGCCCCAATGTAAGTCAATGCGAAAATCTGGGGAACCGGTACTTTGGGGAACCGGGGGTCTTCAGAATGGGGTAACAGGGGGTGAGGGATGAGGGGGGGAGGGGGGAGGGGGGAAATAGTAAGGGGGGGTGGGGGAGGGGGGGAGCAAAAAATGGGTTTCGGAGCTCTCCGAGGCTCCTAAACCCACAAACCGACCACGGGGCCTGTGGGGAAGTTGGGGGTTTTAGGGTGGGGGGTGGTGGTGGGTCCGCACGGACAAAAGGGGAGCAATTTTGGGGGGAAGTGGGGAAAAGGCCACTATACGTATAGGTGCCGGGGGTCCGGGTCGGGCGGGGTCCGAGTCCGCGGGTCCGGGTTCGAGGGTTCCGGGTTCGAGGGTCCCGAGTTCGAGGGTCCCGAGTTCGAGGGTCCCGAGTTCGAGGGTTAGGGTTAGGGTTAGGGTTAGGGTTAGGGTTAGGGTTAGGGTTAGGGTTAGGGTTAGGGTTAGGGTTAGGGCTCGCCTCGAGGGTTAGGGTAAGGGCTGAAGTGTGGAGTTGGGGAGTCCAATGCGGATGCGTTTAGGCCTAGTGTCCGACCACGGGGCTAGGGGAAGTTGGGGGTTTTAGGGTGGGGGGTGGTGGTGGGTTAGGGTTAGGGTTAGGGTTAGGGTTAGGGTTAGGGTTAGGGTTAGGGTTAGGGTTAGGGTTAGGGTTAGGGTTAGGGTTAGGGTTAGGGTTAGGGTTAGGGTTAGGGTTAGGGTTAGGGCTCGCCTCGAGGGTTAGGGTTAGGGTTAGGGTTAGGGTTAGGGTTAGGGTTAGGGTTAGGGTTAGGGTTAGGGTTAGGGTTAGGGTTAGGGTTAGGGTTAGGGTTAGGGTTAGGGCTCGCCTCGAGGGTTAGGGTCAGGGCTGAAGTGTGGAGTTGGGGAGTCCAATGCGGATGCGTTTAGGCCTAGTGTCCGACCACGGGGCTAGGGGAAGTTGGGGGTTTTAGGGTGGGGGGTGGTGGTGGGTTAGGGTTAGGGTTAGGGTTAGGGTTAGGGTTAGGGTTAGGGTTAGGGTTAGGGTTAGGGTTAGGGTTAGGGTTAGGGTTAGGGTTAGGGTTAGGGTTAGGGTTAGGGTTAGGGTTAGGGCTCGCCTCGAGGGTTAGGGTTAGGGTTAGGGTTAGGGTTAGGGTTAGGGTTAGGGTTAGGGTTAGGGTTAGGGTTAGGGTTAGGGTTAGGGTTAGGGTTAGGGTTAGGGTTAGGGTTAGGGTTAGGGCTCGCCTCGAGGGTTAGGGTAAGGGCTGAAGTGTGGAGTTGGGGAGTCCAAAGTGCGATATTAGGGTGCGAGGCGAAGGTTGGGGTGCTACTGCTCACCCCACACTGGCCCTCACCACAACCGGTGGGGTACGGGCGAGTCAGCGGCTTCGGAGAAATTTCGGGGTGCGAGGCGAATGTTGGGGTGCTACTGCTCACCCCACACTGGCCCTCACCACAACCGGTGGGGTACGGGCGAGTCAGCGGCTTCGGAGAAATTTCGGGGTGCGAGGCGAATGTTGGGGTGCTACTGCTCACCCCACACTGGCCCTCACCACAACCGGTGGGGTACGGGCGAGTCAGCGGCTTCGGAGAAATTTCGGGGTGCGAGGCGAATGTTGGGGTGCTACTGCTCACCCCACACTGGCCCTCACCACAACCGGTGGGGTACGGGCGAGTCAGCGGAGGACAGATTCCTTTGGGGTTACCATTACATTTGGAGACAACAATAGATTTCTTTGAGAAACCCATGCATTCCAATGACAGCTCCATGCACTTCAATGGGGCCCCAATGTAAGTCAATGCGAAAATCTGGGGAACCGGTACTTTGGGGAACCGGGGGTCTTCAGAATGGGGTAACAGGGGGTGAGGGATGAGGGGGGGAGGGGGGAGGGGGGAAATAGTAAGGGGGGGTGGGGGAGGGGGGGAGCAAAAAATGGGTTTCGGAGCTCTCCGAGGCTCCTAAACCCACAAACCGACCACGGGGCCTGTGGGGAAGTTGGGGGTTTTAGGGTGGGGGGTGGTGGTGGGTCCGCACGGACAAAAGGGGAGCAATTTTGGGGGGAAGTGGGGAAAAGGCCACTATACGTATAGGTGCCGGGGGTCCGGGTCGGGCGGGGTCCGAGTCCGCGGGTCCGGGTTCGAGGGTTCCGGGTTCGAGGGTCCCGAGTTCGAGGGTCCCGAGTTCGAGGGTCCCGAGTTCGAGGGTTAGGGTTAGGGTTAGGGTTAGGGTTAGGGTTAGGGTTAGGGTTAGGGTTAGGGTTAGGGTTAGGGCTCGCCTCGAGGGTTAGGGTAAGGGCTGAAGTGTGGAGTTGGGGAGTCCAATGCGGATGCGTTTAGGCCTAGTGTCCGACCACGGGGCTAGGGGAAGTTGGGGGTTTTAGGGTGGGGGGTGGTGGTGGGTCCGCACGGACAAAAGGGGAGCAATTTTGGGGGGAAGTGGGGAAAAGGCCACTATACGTATAGGTGCCGGGGGTCCGGGTCGGGCGGGGTCCGAGTCCGCGGGTCCGGGTTCGAGGGTTCCGGGTTCGAGGGTCCCGGGTTCGAGGGTCCCGAGTTCGAGGGTCCCGAGTTCGAGGGTTAGGGTTAGGGTTAGGGTTAGGGTTAGGGTTAGGGTTAGGGTTAGGGTTAGGGTTAGGGTTAGGGTTAGGGTTAGGGTTAGGGTTAGGGTTAGGGTTAGGGTTAGGGTTAGGGCTCGCCTCGAGGGTTAGGGTAAGGGCTGAAGTGTGGAGTTGGGGAGTCCAAAGTGCGATATTAGGGTGCGAGGCGAAGGTTGGGGTGCTACTGCTCACCCCACACTGGCCCTCACCACAACCGGTGGGGTACGGGCGAGTCAGCGGCTTCGGAGAAATTTCGGGGTGCGAGGCGAATGTTGGGGTGCTACTGCTCACCCCACACTGGCCCTCACCACAACCGGTGGGGTACGGGCGAGTCAGCGGCTTCGGAGAAATTTCGGGGTGCGAGGCGAATGTTGGGGTGCTACTGCTCACCCCACACTGGCCCTCACCACAACCGGTGGGGTACGGGCGAGTCAGCGGCTTCGGAGAAATTTCGGGGTGCGAGGCGAATGTTGGGGTGCTACTGCTCACCCCACACTGGCCCTCACCACAACCGGTGGGGTACGGGCGAGTCAGCGGAGGACAGATTCCTTTGGGGTTACCATTACATTTGGAGACAACAATAGATTTCTTTGAGAAACCCATGCATTCCAATGACAGCTCCATGCACTTCAATGGGGCCCCAATGTAAGTCAATGCGAAAATCTGGGGAACCGGTACTTTGGGGAACCGGGGGTCTTCAGAATGGGGTAACAGGGGGTGAGGGATGAGGGGGGGAGGGGGGAGGGGGGAAATAGTAAGGGGGGGTGGGGGAGGGGGGGAGCAAAAAATGGGTTTCGGAGCTCTCCGAGGCTCCTAAACCCACAAACCGACCACGGGGCCTGTGGGGAAGTTGGGGGTTTTAGGGTGGGGGGTGGTGGTGGGTCCGCACGGACAAAAGGGGAGCAATTTTGGGGGGAAGTGGGGAAAAGGCCACTATACGTATAGGTGCCGGGGGTCCGGGTCGGGCGGGGTCCGAGTCCGCGGGTCCGGGTTCGAGGGTTCCGGGTTCGAGGGTCCCGAGTTCGAGGGTCCCGAGTTCGAGGGTCCCGAGTTCGAGGGTTAGGGTTAGGGTTAGGGTTAGGGTTAGGGTTAGGGTTAGGGTTAGGGTTAGGGTTAGGGTTAGGGTTAGGGTTAGGGTTAGGGTTAGGGTTAGGGTTAGGGTTAGGGTTAGGGTTAGGGTTAGGGCTCGCCTCGAGGGTTAGGGTAAGGGCTGAAGTGTGGAGTTGGGGAGTCCAATGCGGATGCGTTTAGGCCTAGTGTCCGACCACGGGGCTAGGGGAAGTTGGGGGTTTTAGGGTGGGGGGTGGTGGTGGGTCCGCACGGACAAAAGGGGAGCAATTTTGGGGGGAAGTGGGGAAAAGGCCACTATACGTATAGGTGCCGGGGGTCCGGGTCGGGCGGGGTCCGGGTTCGAGGGTTCCGGGTTCGAGGGTTCCGGGTTCGAGGGTCCCGAGTTCGAGGGTCCCGAGTTCGAGGGTTAGGGTTAGGGTTAGGGTTAGGGTTAGGGTTAGGGTTAGGGTTAGGGTTAGGGTTAGGGTTAGGGTTAGGGTTAGGGTTAGGGTTAGGGTTAGGGTTAGGGCTCGCCTCGAGGGTTAGGGTAAGGGCTGAAGTGTGGAGTTGGGGAGTCCAATGCGGATGCGTTTAGGCCTAGTGTCCGACCACGGGGCTAGGGGAAGTTGGGGGTTTTAGGGTGGGGGGTGGTGGTGGGTCCGCACGGACAAAAGGGGAGCAATTTTGGGGGGAAGTGGGGAAAAGGCCACTATACGTATAGGTGCCGGGGGTCCGGGTCGGGCGGGGTCCGAGTCCGCGGGTCCGGGTTCGAGGGTTCCGGGTTCGAGGGTTCCGGGTTCGAGGGTCCCGAGTTCGAGGGTCCCGAGTTCGAGGGTCCCGAGTTCGAGGGTTAGGGTTAGGGTTAGGGTTAGGGTTAGGGTTAGGGTTAGGGTTAGGGTTAGGGTTAGGGTTAGGGTTAGGGTTAGGGTTAGGGTTAGGGTTAGGGTTAGGGCTCGCCTCGAGGGTTAGGGTAAGGGCTGAAGTGTGGAGTTGGGGAGTCCAATGCGGATGCGTTTAGGCCTAGTGTCCGACCACGGGGCTAGGGGAAGTTGGGGGTTTTAGGGTGGGGGGTGGTGGTGGGTCCGCACGGACAAAAGGGGAGCAATTTTGGGGGGAAGTGGGGAAAAGGCCACTATACGTATAGGTGCCGGGGGTCCGGGTCGGGCGGGGTCCGAGTCCGCGGGTCCGGGTTCGAGGGTTCCGGGTTCGAGGGTCCCGAGTTCGAGGGTCCCGAGTTCGAGGGTCCCGAGTTCGAGGGTTAGGGTTAGGGTTAGGGTTAGGGTTAGGGTTAGGGTTAGGGTTAGGGTTAGGGTTAGGGTTAGGGTTAGGGTTAGGGTTAGGGTTAGGGCTCGCCTCGAGGGTTAGGGTAAGGGCTGAAGTGTGGAGTTGGGGAGTCCAATGCGGATGCGTTTAGGCCTAGTGTCCGACCACGGGGCTAGGGGAAGTTGGGGGTTTTAGGGTGGGGGGTGGTGGTGGGTCCGCACGGACAAAAGGGGAGCAATTTTGGGGGGAAGTGGGGAAAAGGCCACTATACGTATAGGTGCCGGGGGTCCGGGTCGGGCGGGGTCCGAGTCCGCGGGTCCGGGTTCGAGGGTTCCGGGTTCGAGGGTCCCGAGTTCGAGGGTCCCGAGTTCGAGGGTCCCGAGTTCGAGGGTTAGGGTTAGGGTTAGGGTTAGGGTTAGGGTTAGGGTTAGGGTTAGGGTTAGGGTTAGGGTTAGGGTTAGGGTTAGGGTTAGGGTTAGGGCTCGCCTCGAGGGTTAGGGTAAGGGCTGAAGTGTGGAGTTGGGGAGTCCAATGCGGATGCGTTTAGGCCTAGTGTCCGACCACGGGGCTAGGGGAAGTTGGGGGTTTTAGGGTGGGGGGTGGTGGTGGGTTAGGGTTAGGGTTAGGGTTAGGGTTAGGGTTAGGGTTAGGGTTAGGGTTAGGGTTAGGGTTAGGGTTAGGGTTAGGGCTCGCCTCGAGGGTTAGGGTAAGGGCTGAAGTGTGGAGTTGGGGAGTCCAATGCGGATGCGTTTAGGCCTAGTGTCCGACCACGGGGCTAGGGGAAGTTGGGGGTTTTAGGGTGGGGGGTGGTGGTGGGTCCGCACGGACAAAAGGGGAGCAATTTTGGGGGGAAGTGGGGAAAAGGCCACTATACGTATAGGTGCCGGGGGTCCGGGTCGGGCGGGGTCCGAGTCCGCGGGTCCGGGTTCGAGGGTTCCGGGTTCGAGGGTCCCGAGTTCGAGGGTCCCGAGTTCGAGGGTCCCGAGTTCGAGGGTTAGGGTTAGGGTTAGGGTTAGGGTTAGGGTTAGGGTTAGGGTTAGGGTTAGGGTTAGGGTTAGGGTTAGGGTTAGGGTTAGGGTTAGGGCTCGCCTCGAGGGTTAGGGTAAGGGCTGAAGTGTGGAGTTGGGGAGTCCAATGCGGATGCGTTTAGGCCTAGTGTCCGACCACGGGGCTAGGGGAAGTTGGGGGTTTTAGGGTGGGGGGTGGTGGTGGGTCCGCACGGACAAAAGGGGAGCAATTTTGGGGGGAAGTGGGGAAAAGGCCACTATACGTATAGGTGCCGGGGGTCCGGGTCGGGCGGGGTCCGAGTCCGCGGGTCCGGGTTCGAGGGTTCCGGGTTCGAGGGTCCCGAGTTCGAGGGTCCCGAGTTCGAGGGTCCCGAGTTCGAGGGTTAGGGTTAGGGTTAGGGTTAGGGTTAGGGTTAGGGTTAGGGTTAGGGTTAGGGTTAGGGTTAGGGTTAGGGTTAGGGTTAGGGTTAGGGCTCGCCTCGAGGGTTAGGGTAAGGGCTGAAGTGTGGAGTTGGGGAGTCCAATGCGGATGCGTTTAGGCCTAGTGTCCGACCACGGGGCTAGGGGAAGTTGGGGGTTTTAGGGTGGGGGGTGGTGGTGGGTTAGGGTTAGGGTTAGGGTTAGGGTTAGGGTTAGGGTTAGGGTTAGGGTTAGGGTTAGGGTTAGGGTTAGGGTTAGGGTTAGGGTTAGGGTTAGGGTTAGGGTTAGGGTTAGGGTTAGGGTTAGGGTTAGGGCTCGCCTCGAGGGTTAGGGTAAGGGCTGAAGTGTGGAGTTGGGGAGTCCAAAGTGCGATATTAGGGTGCGAGGCGAAGGTTGGGGTGCTACTGCTCACCCCACACTGGCCCTCACCACAACCGGTGGGGTACGGGCGAGTCAGCGGCTTCGGAGAAATTTCGGGGTGCGAGGCGAATGTTGGGGTGCTACTGCTCACCCCACACTGGCCCTCACCACAACCGGTGGGGTACGGGCGAGTCAGCGGCTTCGGAGAAATTTCGGGGTGCGAGGCGAATGTTGGGGTGCTACTGCTCACCCCACACTGGCCCTCACCACAACCGGTGGGGTACGGGCGAGTCAGCGGCTTCGGAGAAATTTCGGGGTGCGAGGCGAATGTTGGGGTGCTACTGCTCACCCCACACTGGCCCTCACCACAACCGGTGGGGTACGGGCGAGTCAGCGGAGGACAGATTCCTTTGGGGTTACCATTACATTTGGAGACAACAATAGATTTCTTTGAGAAACCCATGCATTCCAATGACAGCTCCATGCACTTCAATGGGGCCCCAATGTAAGTCAATGCGAAAATCTGGGGAACCGGTACTTTGGGGAACCGGGGGTCTTCAGAATGGGGTAACAGGGGGTGAGGGATGAGGGGGGGAGGGGGGAGGGGGGAAATAGTAAGGGGGGGTGGGGGAGGGGGGGAGCAAAAAATGGGTTTCGGAGCTCTCCGAGGCTCCTAAACCCACAAACCGACCACGGGGCCTGTGGGGAAGTTGGGGGTTTTAGGGTGGGGGGTGGTGGTGGGTCCGCACGGACAAAAGGGGAGCAATTTTGGGGGGAAGTGGGGAAAAGGCCACTATACGTATAGGTGCCGGGGGTCCGGGTCGGGCGGGGTCCGAGTCCGCGGGTCCGGGTTCGAGGGTTCCGGGTTCGAGGGTCCCGAGTTCGAGGGTCCCGAGTTCGAGGGTCCCGAGTTCGAGGGTTAGGGTTAGGGTTAGGGTTAGGGTTAGGGTTAGGGTTAGGGTTAGGGTTAGGGTTAGGGTTAGGGTTAGGGTTAGGGTTAGGGTTAGGGTTAGGGCTCGCCTCGAGGGTTAGGGTAAGGGCTGAAGTGTGGAGTTGGGGAGTCCAATGCGGATGCGTTTAGGCCTAGTGTCCGACCACGGGGCTAGGGGAAGTTGGGGGTTTTAGGGTGGGGGGTGGTGGTGGGTTAGGGTTAGGGTTAGGGTTAGGGTTAGGGTTAGGGTTAGGGTTAGGGTTAGGGTTAGGGTTAGGGTTAGGGTTAGGGTTAGGGTTAGGGTTAGGGTTAGGGTTAGGGTTAGGGTTAGGGTTAGGGTTAGGGTTAGGGTTAGGGTTAGGGTTAGGGCTCGCCTCGAGGGTTAGGGTAAGGGCTGAAGTGTGGAGTTGGGGAGTCCAAAGTGCGATATTAGGGTGCGAGGCGAAGGTTGGGGTGCTACTGCTCACCCCACACTGGCCCTCACCACAACCGGTGGGGTACGGGCGAGTCAGCGGCTTCGGAGAAATTTCGGGGTGCGAGGCGAATGTTGGGGTGCTACTGCTCACCCCACACTGGCCCTCACCACAACCGGTGGGGTACGGGCGAGTCAGCGGCTTCGGAGAAATTTCGGGGTGCGAGGCGAATGTTGGGGTGCTACTGCTCACCCCACACTGGCCCTCACCACAACCGGTGGGGTACGGGCGAGTCAGCGGCTTCGGAGAAATTTCGGGGTGCGAGGCGAATGTTGGGGTGCTACTGCTCACCCCACACTGGCCCTCACCACAACCGGTGGGGTACGGGCGAGTCAGCGGAGGACAGATTCCTTTGGGGTTACCATTACATTTGGAGACAACAATAGATTTCTTTGAGAAACCCATGCATTCCAATGACAGCTCCATGCACTTCAATGGGGCCCCAATGTAAGTCAATGCGAAAATCTGGGGAACCGGTACTTTGGGGAACCGGGGGTCTTCAGAATGGGGTAACAGGGGGTGAGGGATGAGGGGGGGAGGGGGGAGGGGGGAAATAGTAAGGGGGGGTGGGGGAGGGGGGGAGCAAAAAATGGGTTTCGGAGCTCTCCGAGGCTCCTAAACCCACAAACCGACCACGGGGCCTGTGGGGAAGTTGGGGGTTTTAGGGTGGGGGGTGGTGGTGGGTCCGCACGGACAAAAGGGGAGCAATTTTGGGGGGAAGTGGGGAAAAGGCCACTATACGTATAGGTGCCGGGGGTCCGGGTCGGGCGGGGTCCGAGTCCGCGGGTCCGGGTTCGAGGGTTCCGGGTTCGAGGGTCCCGAGTTCGAGGGTCCCGAGTTCGAGGGTCCCGAGTTCGAGGGTTAGGGTTAGGGTTAGGGTTAGGGTTAGGGTTAGGGTTAGGGTTAGGGTTAGGGTTAGGGTTAGGGTTAGGGCTCGCCTCGAGGGTTAGGGTAAGGGCTGAAGTGTGGAGTTGGGGAGTCCAATGCGGATGCGTTTAGGCCTAGTGTCCGACCACGGGGCTAGGGGAAGTTGGGGGTTTTAGGGTGGGGGGTGGTGGTGGGTTAGGGTTAGGGTTAGGGTTAGGGTTAGGGTTAGGGTTAGGGTTAGGGTTAGGGTTAGGGTTAGGGTTAGGGTTAGGGTTAGGGTTAGGGTTAGGGTTAGGGTTAGGGTTAGGGTTAGGGTTAGGGTTAGGGTTAGGGTTAGGGTTAGGGCTCGCCTCGAGGGTTAGGGTAAGGGCTGAAGTGTGGAGTTGGGGAGTCCAATGCGGATGCGTTTAGGCCTAGTGTCCGACCACGGGGCTAGGGGAAGTTGGGGGTTTTAGGGTGGGGGGTGGTGGTGGGTCCGCACGGACAAAAGGGGAGCAATTTTGGGGGAAGTGGGGAAAAGGCCACTATACGTATAGGTGCCGGGGGTCAGGGTCGGGCGGGGTCCGAGTCCGCGGGTCCGGGTTCGAGGGTTCCGGGTTCGAGGGTCCCGGGTTCGAGGGTCCCGAGTTCGAGGGTCCCGAGTTCGAGGGTTAGGGTTAGGGTTAGGGTTAGGGTTAGGGTTAGGGTTAGGGTTAGGGTTAGGGTTAGGGTTAGGGTTAGGGTTAGGGCTCGCCTCGAGGGTTAGGGTAAGGGCTGAAGTGTGGAGTTGGGGAGTCCAATGCGGATGCGTTTAGGCCTAGTGTCCGACCACGGGGCTAGGGGAAGTTGGGGGTTTTAGGGTGGGGGGTGGTGGTGGGTCCGCACGGACAAAAGGGGAGCAATTTTGGGGGGAAGTGGGGAAAAGGCCA
This sequence comes from Darevskia nairensis, assembly GCA_034642065.1. Classification (NCBI taxonomy): domain Eukaryota; kingdom Metazoa; phylum Chordata; class Lepidosauria; order Squamata; family Lacertidae; genus Darevskia; species Darevskia nairensis. The sequence goes on from JAWWNI010000320.1 coordinate 420,501, forward strand.
CTATACGTAGAGGTGCCGGGGGTCCGGGTCGGGCGGGGTCCGAGTCCGCGGGTCCGGGTTCGAGGGTTCCGGGTTCGAGGGTCCCGGGTTCGAGGGTCCCGAGTTCGAGGGTCCCGAGTTCGAGGGTTAGGGTTAGGGTTAGGGTTAGGGTTAGGGTTAGGGTTAGGGTTAGGGTTAGGGTTAGAGTTAGGGTTAGGGTTAGGGCTCGCCTCGAGGGTTAGGGTAAGGGCTGAAGTGTGGAGTTGGGGAGTCCAATGCGGATGCGTTTAGGCCTAGTGTCCGACCACGGGGCTAGGGGAAGTTGGGGGTTTTAGGGTGGGGGGTGGTGGTGGGTCCGCACGGACAAAAGGGGAGCAATTTTGGGGGGAAGTGGGGAAAAGGCCACTATACGTATAGGTGCCGGGGGTCCGGGTCGGGCGGGGTCCGAGTCCGCGGGTCCGGGTTCGAGGGTTCCGGGTTCGAGGGTTCCGGGTTCGAGGGTCCCGAGTTCGAGGGTCCCGAGTTCGAGGGTCCCGAGTTCGAGGGTTAGGGTTAGGGTTAGGGTTAGGGTTAGGGTTAGGGTTAGGGTTAGGGTTAGGGTTAGGGTTAGGGTTAGGGTTAGGGTTAGGGCTCGCCTCGAGGGTTAGGGTAAGGGCTGAAGTGTGGAGTTGGGGAGTCCAATGCGGATGCGTTTAGGCCTAGTGTCCGACCACGGGGCTAGGGGAAGTTGGGGGTTTTAGGGTGGGGGGTGGTGGTGGGTCCGCACGGACAAAAGGGGAGCAATTTTGGGGGGAAGTGGGGAAAAGGCCACTATACGTATAGGTGCCGGGGGTCCGGGTCGGGCGGGGTCCGAGTCCGCGGGTCCGGGTTCGAGGGTTCCGGGTTCGAGGGTCCCGGGTTCGAGGGTCCCGAGTTCGAGGGTCCCGAGTTCGAGGGTTAGGGTTAGGGTTAGGGTTAGGGTTAGGGTTAGGGTTAGGGTTAGGGTTAGGGTTAGGGTTAGGGTTAGGGTTAGGGTTAGGGTTAGGGTTAGGGTTAGGGTTAGGGTTAGGGCTCGCCTCGAGGGTTAGGGTAAGGGCTGAAGTGTGGAGTTGGGGAGTCCAAAGTGCGATATTAGGGTGCGAGGCGAAGGTTGGGGTGCTACTGCTCACCCCACACTGGCCCTCACCACAACCGGTGGGGTACGGGCGAGTCAGCGGCTTCGGAGAAATTTCGGGGTGCGAGGCGAATGTTGGGGTGCTACTGCTCACCCCACACTGGCCCTCACCACAACCGGTGGGGTACGGGCGAGTCAGCGGCTTCGGAGAAATTTCGGGGTGCGAGGCGAATGTTGGGGTGCTACTGCTCACCCCACACTGGCCCTCACCACAACCGGTGGGGTACGGGCGAGTCAGCGGCTTCGGAGAAATTTCGGGGTGCGAGGCGAATGTTGGGGTGCTACTGCTCACCCCACACTGGCCCTCACCACAACCGGTGGGGTACGGGCGAGTCAGCGGCTTCGGAGAAATTTCGGGGTGCGAGGCGAATGTTGGGGTGCTACTGCTCACCCCACACTGGCCCTCACCACAACCGGTGGGGTACGGGCGAGTCAGCGGCTTCGGAGAAATTTCGGGGTGCGAGGCGAATGTTGGGGTGCTACTGCTCACCCCACACTGGCCCTCACCACAACCGGTGGGGTACGGGCGAGTCAGCGGAGGACAGATTCCTTTGGGGTTACCATTACATTTGGAGACAACAATAGATTTCTTTGAGAAACCCATGCATTCCAATGACAGCTCCATGCACTTCAATGGGGCCCCAATGTAAGTCAATGCGAAAATCTGGGGAACCGGTACTTTGGGGAACCGGGGGTCTTCAGAATGGGGTAACAGGGGGTGAGGGATGAGGGGGGGAGGGGGGAGGGGGGAAATAGTAAGGGGGGGTGGGGGAGGGGGGGAGCAAAAAATGGGTTTCGGAGCTCTCCGAGGCTCCTAAACCCACAAACCGACCACGGGGCCTGTGGGGAAGTTGGGGGTTTTAGGGTGGGGGGTGGTGGTGGGTCCGCACGGACAAAAGGGGAGCAATTTTGGGGGGAAGTGGGGAAAAGGCCACTATACGTATAGGTGCCGGGGGTCCGGGTCGGGCGGGGTCCGAGTCCGCGGGTCCGGGTTCGAGGGTTCCGGGTTCGAGGGTCCCGAGTTCGAGGGTCCCGAGTTCGAGGGTCCCGAGTTCGAGGGTTAGGGTTAGGGTTAGGGTTAGGGTTAGGGTTAGGGTTAGGGTTAGGGTTAGGGTTAGGGTTAGGGTTAGGGTTAGGGTTAGGGTTAGGGTTAGGGCTCGCCTCGAGGGTTAGGGTAAGGGCTGAAGTGTGGAGTTGGGGAGTCCAATGCGGATGCGTTTAGGCCTAGTGTCCGACCACGGGGCTAGGGGAAGTTGGGGGTTTTAGGGTGGGGGGTGGTGGTGGGTTAGGGTTAGGGTTAGGGTTAGGGTTAGGGTTAGGGTTAGGGTTAGGGTTAGGGTTAGGGTTAGGGTTAGGGTTAGGGTTAGGGTTAGGGTTAGGGTTAGGGTTAGGGTTAGGGTTAGGGTTAGGGTTAGGGTTAGGGTTAGGGTTAGGGTTAGGGCTCGCCTCGAGGGTTAGGGTAAGGGCTGAAGTGTGGAGTTGGGGAGTCCAATGCGGATGCGTTTAGGCCTAGTGTCCGACCACGGGGCTAGGGGAAGTTGGGGGTTTTAGGGTGGGGGGTGGTGGTGGGTCCGCACGGACAAAAGGGGAGCAATTTTGGGGGGAAGTGGGGAAAAGGCCACTATACGTATAGGTGCCGGGGGTCCGGGTCGGGCGGGGTCCGGGTTCGAGGGTTCCGGGTTCGAGGGTTCCGGGTTCGAGGGTCCCGAGTTCGAGGGTCCCGAGTTCGAGGGTTAGGGTTAGGGTTAGGGTTAGGGTTAGGGTTAGGGTTAGGGTTAGGGTTAGGGTTAGGGTTAGGGTTAGGGTTAGGGTTAGGGTTAGGGTTAGGGTTAGGGCTCGCCTCGAGGGTTAGGGTAAGGGCTGAAGTGTGGAGTTGGGGAGTCCAATGCGGATGCGTTTAGGCCTAGTGTCCGACCACGGGGCTAGGGGAAGTTGGGGGTTTTAGGGTGGGGGGTGGTGGTGGGTCCGCACGGACAAAAGGGGAGCAATTTTGGGGGGAAGTGGGGAAAAGGCCACTATACGTATAGGTGCCGGGGGTCCGGGTCGGGCGGGGTCCGAGTCCGCGGGTCCGGGTTCGAGGGTTCCGGGTTCGAGGGTTCCGGGTTCGAGGGTCCCGAGTTCGAGGGTCCCGAGTTCGAGGGTCCCGAGTTCGAGGGTTAGGGTTAGGGTTAGGGTTAGGGTTAGGGTTAGGGTTAGGGTTAGGGTTAGGGTTAGGGTTAGGGTTAGGGTTAGGGTTAGGGTTAGGGTTAGGGTTAGGGCTCGCCTCGAGGGTTAGGGTAAGGGCTGAAGTGTGGAGTTGGGGAGTCCAATGCGGATGCGTTTAGGCCTAGTGTCCGACCACGGGGCTAGGGGAAGTTGGGGGTTTTAGGGTGGGGGGTGGTGGTGGGTCCGCACGGACAAAAGGGGAGCAATTTTGGGGGGAAGTGGGGAAAAGGCCACTATACGTATAGGTGCCGGGGGTCCGGGTCGGGCGGGGTCCGAGTCCGCGGGTCCGGGTTCGAGGGTTCCGGGTTCGAGGGTCCCGAGTTCGAGGGTCCCGAGTTCGAGGGTCCCGAGTTCGAGGGTTAGGGTTAGGGTTAGGGTTAGGGTTAGGGTTAGGGTTAGGGTTAGGGTTAGGGTTAGGGTTAGGGTTAGGGTTAGGGTTAGGGTTAGGGCTCGCCTCGAGGGTTAGGGTAAGGGCTGAAGTGTGGAGTTGGGGAGTCCAATGCGGATGCGTTTAGGCCTAGTGTCCGACCACGGGGCTAGGGGAAGTTGGGGGTTTTAGGGTGGGGGGTGGTGGTGGGTCCGCACGGACAAAAGGGGAGCAATTTTGGGGGGAAGTGGGGAAAAGGCCACTATACGTATAGGTGCCGGGGGTCCGGGTCGGGCGGGGTCCGAGTCCGCGGGTCCGGGTTCGAGGGTTCCGGGTTCGAGGGTCCCGAGTTCGAGGGTCCCGAGTTCGAGGGTCCCGAGTTCGAGGGTTAGGGTTAGGGTTAGGGTTAGGGTTAGGGTTAGGGTTAGGGTTAGGGTTAGGGTTAGGGTTAGGGTTAGGGTTAGGGTTAGGGTTAGGGCTCGCCTCGAGGGTTAGGGTAAGGGCTGAAGTGTGGAGTTGGGGAGTCCAATGCGGATGCGTTTAGGCCTAGTGTCCGACCACGGGGCTAGGGGAAGTTGGGGGTTTTAGGGTGGGGGGTGGTGGTGGGTTAGGGTTAGGGTTAGGGTTAGGGTTAGGGTTAGGGTTAGGGTTAGGGTTAGGGTTAGGGTTAGGGTTAGGGTTAGGGTTAGGGTTAGGGTTAGGGTTAGGGTTAGGGTTAGGGTTAGGGTTAGGGTTAGGGTTAGGGTTAGGGTTAGGGCTCGCCTCGAGGGTTAGGGTAAGGGCTGAAGTGTGGAGTTGGGGAGTCCAAAGTGCGATATTAGGGTGCGAGGCGAAGGTTGGGGTGCTACTGCTCACCCCACACTGGCCCTCACCACAACCGGTGGGGTACGGGCGAGTCAGCGGCTTCGGAGAAATTTCGGGGTGCGAGGCGAATGTTGGGGTGCTACTGCTCACCCCACACTGGCCCTCACCACAACCGGTGGGGTACGGGCGAGTCAGCGGCTTCGGAGAAATTTCGGGGTGCGAGGCGAATGTTGGGGTGCTACTGCTCACCCCACACTGGCCCTCACCACAACCGGTGGGGTACGGGCGAGTCAGCGGCTTCGGAGAAATTTCGGGGTGCGAGGCGAATGTTGGGGTGCTACTGCTCACCCCACACTGGCCCTCACCACAACCGGTGGGGTACGGGCGAGTCAGCGGAGGACAGATTCCTTTGGGGTTACCATTACATTTGGAGACAACAATAGATTTCTTTGAGAAACCCATGCATTCCAATGACAGCTCCATGCACTTCAATGGGGCCCCAATGTAAGTCAATGCGAAAATCTGGGGAACCGGTACTTTGGGGAACCGGGGGTCTTCAGAATGGGGTAACAGGGGGTGAGGGATGAGGGGGGGAGGGGGGAGGGGGGAAATAGTAAGGGGGGGTGGGGGAGGGGGGGAGCAAAAAATGGGTTTCGGAGCTCTCCGAGGCTCCTAAACCCACAAACCGACCACGGGGCCTGTGGGGAAGTTGGGGGTTTTAGGGTGGGGGGTGGTGGTGGGTCCGCACGGACAAAAGGGGAGCAATTTTGGGGGGAAGTGGGGAAAAGGCCACTATACGTATAGGTGCCGGGGGTCCGGGTCGGGCGGGGTCCGAGTCCGCGGGTCCGGGTTCGAGGGTTCCGGGTTCGAGGGTCCCGAGTTCGAGGGTCCCGAGTTCGAGGGTCCCGAGTTCGAGGGTTAGGGTTAGGGTTAGGGTTAGGGTTAGGGTTAGGGTTAGGGTTAGGGTTAGGGTTAGGGTTAGGGTTAGGGTTAGGGTTAGGGTTAGGGTTAGGGTTAGGGCTCGCCTCGAGGGTTAGGGTAAGGGCTGAAGTGTGGAGTTGGGGAGTCCAATGCGGATGCGTTTAGGCCTAGTGTCCGACCACGGGGCTAGGGGAAGTTGGGGGTTTTAGGGTGGGGGGTGGTGGTGGGTTAGGGTTAGGGTTAGGGTTAGGGTTAGGGTTAGGGTTAGGGTTAGGGTTAGGGTTAGGGTTAGGGTTAGGGTTAGGGTTAGGGTTAGGGTTAGGGTTAGGGTTAGGGTTAGGGTTAGGGTTAGGGTTAGGGTTAGGGTTAGGGTTAGGGTTAGGGCTCGCCTCGAGGGTTAGGGTAAGGGCTGAAGTGTGGAGTTGGGGAGTCCAAAGTGCGATATTAGGGTGCGAGGCGAAGGTTGGGGTGCTACTGCTCACCCCACACTGGCCCTCACCACAACCGGTGGGGTACGGGCGAGTCAGCGGCTTCGGAGAAATTTCGGGGTGCGAGGCGAATGTTGGGGTGCTACTGCTCACCCCACACTGGCCCTCACCACAACCGGTGGGGTACGGGCGAGTCAGCGGCTTCGGAGAAATTTCGGGGTGCGAGGCGAATGTTGGGGTGCTACTGCTCACCCCACACTGGCCCTCACCACAACCGGTGGGGTACGGGCGAGTCAGCGGAGGACAGATTCCTTTGGGGTTACCATTACATTTGGAGACAACAATAGATTTCTTTGAGAAACCCATGCATTCCAATGACAGCTCCATGCACTTCAATGGGGCCCCAATGTAAGTCAATGCGAAAATCTGGGGAACCGGTACTTTGGGGAACCGGGGGTCTTCAGAATGGGGTAACAGGGGGTGAGGGATGAGGGGGGGAGGGGGGAGGGGGGAAATAGTAAGGGGGGGTGGGGGAGGGGGGGAGCAAAAAATGGGTTTCGGAGCTCTCCGAGGCTCCTAAACCCACAAACCGACCACGGGGCCTGTGGGGAAGTTGGGGGTTTTAGGGTGGGGGGTGGTGGTGGGTCCGCACGGACAAAAGGGGAGCAATTTTGGGGGGAAGTGGGGAAAAGGCCACTATACGTATAGGTGCCGGGGGTCCGGGTCGGGCGGGGTCCGAGTCCGCGGGTCCGGGTTCGAGGGTTCCGGGTTCGAGGGTCCCGAGTTCGAGGGTCCCGAGTTCGAGGGTCCCGAGTTCGAGGGTTAGGGTTAGGGTTAGGGT
>JAWWNI010000321.1:600000-922871 GCA_034642065.1 Darevskia nairensis
GATACGGGGCTTCCTTAAACGTCTACAGAAGGTCAGATAATTGTTTATCTCTTTGATATCTGATAGGAGAACATTCCACAGGGTGGGTGCCACCACCGAGAAGGCCCTCTCTTTAACTTCACTTTTCGCATTGAGGGAACCACTAGAAGGCCCTCAGACATGGACCTCAGTGTCTTGTCTGAAACTGGCGGTAGAGACGTTATTCAGGTATACAGGATACAGTTCCAACCTTCTTCTCCTCAGACACTCCTGGGGCATCAATTGGGAACAGCTGGTGACCTTGATGAGTCTTCCCTTTATCTACCAACTTTGCAGAAAGTACAACTCGGCACCTCTCATGGCGTGGCGTCACTGGAGGTTTAAGGGAACATGATATTCTGCCAGATCTCTCTGGAACCCGCCTCTGAGCATGGAGCTTAAATAGGATCCGGTGGGAACTAATCGCCATTCAAGAGAGAGTCTGGAGTCTGTCCCCATTTCCTCCACTTCCTTGACTCACCTGAAACGGGTCAACATGTCAGGCAGCCGGACTGAACTGGAGTGTGCCTTTTCTTACATAATCAACGTTTTCCATCAGTATTCAGTAAAACCTGAGAGAATGGGCATGAGTGAGTGTGCAATGCTTCAACCTACAGAACGCCGTGTGCTGAGTGAGAGCGGAGTGCGTCAACTGGTAAAGGACCAGCTTCCAGACATGCCAATGGTGAGGAGCGGGAGAGGGTGGTTTGTTCCTCAATGGGGTTACTGCTTGCAATGGGGGAGCAATCCAGTTCTCTTCACCCTTTCAAAATTATCACTTCTCAGATTGCCCTTTTCTTTCCCCTTTTTGGGATTAAGAAATTTCTTGTTTTGAAGCTATCTCCCCTTCAGTTGTAAAGCAATTACTTACCATTCCCCCATCCTGGCTGATACTAGACAACGGTTAAAGTCCTTTTTCATTTTCATTTATTTAGCAGAATGATCCCCACAAGGGCAACCAAACCTCCCCCCCCTCCCTCTGCTCACTCTCCACAACCCTCCAGAGTGGAATTTCTGCGGCTACAGTGAGGAGAAGGAGGGACTGTTCTATTACGCTTGCAGAAGTTGTTCCACAGTCAGAGAAGAAAAGAAAGAAAACCCCCCTCTTGGGTGCAACACTTTTACTGTTTAATCTACAAAGACCTCTAAACAGTTTACCCGAGATAAGACCAAACATTCATTTGTGAAAGTGAAAACCAATGTTAGAATCCAATTGGCATAAAATGGATCAAAGTGTTATAAAATCTAGCAGGCATGAAACAAAAGTGCATTAGAATGTTCTCTGCGAAAAATTCCATGTTACAAGTTACTGCTTTGTTTGTTCCTAGAGTTGCAATGCATTTTAGTCTCTGAGTGCACGAATTGCCCTGCCAAGTACTGGGGTCACTGTGAGTTGGAGAGTTCAGCAATATTCGGGGGGGGGGCAGTTCCTCCGCCCCTCCTGTAAGTTATTCTTGGTTTTCAGCCTGCTAACTATTGAAGGATTCGACTGAAACTGCCACTCCTTCCAGTCTTGGCTTGTTCTGACCCAGCCTTCCCCATTGTGTCCCCCCCCCCAGGAGTTTCTGGGCCACAACCTCTGTCATCTCTGACTGTTGGCTGTGCTGACTGGGGCCAGTGGGAGTTGGGAGCCCCATGACGTTAGGAGAGACGTAGCTGATCCTCTCGTGATGTAGAACATCCCAGGAAGGATGACTAAATGAATCAGACTCTTGTGTGTGCTGAAATTCATCAGAAGACTGCTTGCTTTTCCCACTGGTTTCAACCACTGTAACCATCTTTCTTTCTCTATTCTCTCCCAACTGCACAACAAAAAGGCCTCTTCTGTTGTTGATAAGTTCTTGGAAGGAAAAAATGACCAGGTCGGCTTCGATGAGTTTGCGGAGTTATTAAGAGGAATTCTTAACAATTGGTATGAGAACACCACACCATGAAGGCCCAACCTGGAGGTGAAGAATCCATCAACTCCACTCCATCTCTAAAGCTCATGTCCTCCTGAGACAATAAAGATTTGATTCAAAGATCCATCACAGTTTTGTGGAGTGTTTTTCAGAAGCACAGTAACAGAATCTTAGCTGGAGGATAAACTGCAGGTCAGGAACATTCCCCTTGGGGATAAGAGGAAGCCAGGAGGATATATGAGAAGCATCAAGGCACCTATTAGAAGGGGCAAAAAGACTTCAGTAAGAAAATAGAAATCTTGTTTAAAGACCAACACAACATACTGTTTCTCTTTGTCAGAAGGAAGAAACAGTTCTGGGTGAGGGCAGGAAGCTGGAACTTTGGATGAAGAGGAATAGAGGGTCGTTTGAATGGAAGACAGGGGAATTGTGGATCAGCTGGATAAATTATTAGGATCAGGCCATTTTAAATAGTCATAGTTTCCCCCCAAAGAATCCTGGGAACTGTAGTTTTGATGATGAGAGTTGTTTGGAGACCCATACTTCCTGTCACAGAGCCATAATTTCCAGAGTCCCTTAGAAATAAACATTGATTGTTTAATGTTGAAGATGATGATATATTAAATATATTACTTGTACTCCACCCATCTGCATGGGTTGCCCAGCCACTCTGGACAGCTTCCAACAGAGTAGAAAAGAACACAACGAAACATCAGACATTAACAGCTTCCTGATACGGGGCTTCCTTAGACGTCTACGGAAGGTCATATGATTGTTTATCTCATTGATATCTGATAGAACTTTCCACAGGGTGGGTGTCACCACTAAGAAGGCCCTCTGCCTGGTTCCCTCTCACATCGAGGGAAGCACTAGAGGCCCTCAGACTTCAGTGTCTTGTCTAAAACTGGGGGTGGAAATGCTCTTCAAGTTTACAGGATGCAGTTCCAACCTTCTGCTCCTCCTACACTCCTGGGGCATCAATGGCGAACAGCTGGTGACCTTGGTGAGTCTTCCCTTCATCTACCATCTTTTTAGAAAGCACAACTCAGCACCTCTCATGGCGTGGTGTCCTGGGAGGTTTAATGATAATAATAATAATTTATTATTTATACCCCGCCCATCTGGTTGGGTTTCCCCAGCCACTCTTTAAGTGGTTTCAGGGAAATTGATGTTCTGCCAGATCCCTCTGAGCATGGAGATTAAATATGATTCTGTGGCACCTAATCGCCATTCAAGAGGGAGTCTGGAGTCTGTCCCCATTTTCCCCACTTCTTTGACTCACCAACATGTCAACATGTCAAAGTTGACTCACCAACTTTGTCAACATGTCAGGCAGCCGGACTAAATTGGAGTGCTCCATTTCTGACATAATCAATGTTTTCAATAGGTATGTAGAAGAACCACAGTGAATGGGCATGAGTGAGTGTGCAATGCTTCAACCTACGGAACCCCGTGTGCTGAGTGAGAGCGGACTGCATCAACTGGTAAAGGACCAGCTTCCAGACATGCCAATGGTGAGGAGCGGGAAAGGGTGGTTCGTTCCTGAATTGGGTTACTGCTTCTCTTGGTTACAATTCTCCAGGTTCCAGCCTCACCAGTTAGGGCTGGGAAAAGACTGCAACCTGGAACCCTGGAGAGCTGCTGCAGGTCAGTGTGAGCAGCACTGAGCTCGTTGGACCCACGGACTGACTCGCTATAAATAAGCCAGCTTCCTATTTAAACCAGCCCCTTCTTCCCAGTGCCTGATTTAGGTTTGATGAGACCCTAAGCTACTGAAGGTAATGGGGCCCTTTATACCATATGTCCAGCTTTCCTTTGTCAACAGTGCTATATGGTAATTTATGGACCTAATAGATATCTAAAGCCATGTTGTCCATGCAGAATGTAGGCAGCCTATATATAGAAATGAGCAAACCAGTGATATTTTAGTGACCAGGCTAGAAGGCGGGGCCCACGACTTACATCATAGGCACCTACACAACACAAAACACTGTTGCTGTATGTAGGTTTTATTTTTTATTTTTATCTTTTATTTTGTAAATGTTCATCCAGTTTCCCCCCCTAAATTCTTTTTTGGGGCCCCTAAGAGAGTGGGGCCCTAAGCTATAGTTTGTTTAGCTTGTACGTAAATCCGGCACTGATCACACTCCTTGGAGGTCAGATCTCATCGGTGGCCACCTCTGCAGAGACCTCTTGGCACTGCTGGTCTCCCCCTTAGGGGGGAAATAGCGGGGACCTGCCCTCTGGGGTCTCCTGGGGTCTGTACCTGCCCAGCATGATTCATAGCTGGCTCCTTTTCCTTCCACAACAGCCTCTGATTCCCACTTCAACTCTTGGTTAAGGTAGATTTGATTCTCCTCCTTGTTCTCCATGTAAATCTTCACTCACCCCTCCTTCCCTGGTGGGAGGGAGGACACTATAAAAATGCTTTGCCTCAGGGGCTAAAAAGTCTTGAACTGGCCTGTGCTCAGGGTTGCAAAGCTAGCATCCATGCAGACTTCTTTCAGAGAAAGTCCCACTGAAACCAAGGGAAAGTGCTTTATAGAATCATAGAATAGAATCATAGAATCATAGAGTTGGAAGAGACCACAAGGGCCATCCAGTCCAACACCCTGCCAAGCAGGAACACCATCAAAGCACTCTTGACAGATGGCTGTCAAGCCTCTGCTTAAAGACCTCCAAAGAAGGAGACTCCACCACACTCCTTGGCAGCAAATTCCACTGTCGAACAGCTCTTACTGTCAGGAAGTTCTTCCTAATGTTTAGGTGGAATCTTCTTTCTTGTAGTTTGAATCCATTGCTCCGTGTCCGCTTCTCTGGAGCAGCAGAAAACAACCTTTCTCCCTCCTCTATGTGACATCCTTTTATATATTTGAACATGGCTATCATATTACCCCTTAACCTTCTCTTCTCCAGGCTAAACATACCCAGCTCCCTAAGCCGTTCCTCATAAGGCATCGTTTCCAGGCCTTTGGCCATTTTGGTTGCCCTCCTCTGGACACGTTCCAGCTTGTCAGTATCCTTCTTGAACTGTGGTGCCCAGAACTGGACACAGTATTCCAGGTGGGGTCTGACCAGAGCGGAATACAGTGATACTATTACTTCCCTTGATCTAGATGCTATACTCCTATTGATACAGCCCAGAATTGCGTTGGCTTTTTTAGCTGCTGCATCACACTGTTGACTCATGTCAAGTTTATGGTCTACCAAGACTCCTAGATCCTTTAAAGCAAGCTGGCTCCATCTCTGCCAGACATTTCTTGTAAATGGAACCTGTTCCCTGCTGAACTTTGCTTTGTGTGGCAAGGAAACAAACAGGTTACTCCTTCCTCCCGGCAATGAAACAATTGTCTTGTTTTATGATCCTCTCTCCCTTTTGGGGGCCCGGATCGTAAAATTGCTCTTTCTTGGAGCTTACTTCAAAGAAAGCCTGGTATAGAATAAGAGAGCAAGAAAGATGCACGGTTCAAGAAGACTGGAAAATGTTTACTGAATATGTGAGTGAAAACTGTGTTCATTTAAAAATGCTGGTAGCATTAAGATGAATTCAACCGTGTAAATAAGTTTTGATGGATGTAACAATGAATTACTGAATATATTTGAATTATTATATTTCATGTAATATATTATATATTATATTATATAATATTATATATTATATTATATAATATATTATATTTCATGTAAAATATACAGGGATGTATGGTATGCAGAATGAACCACATAAAGAGAAAAAAAGGAAGCCATTGATTTAAGGTTATTTAAAAGAATATTTTGAAATGCAATTTAGAAAATCTAATAAAAAATTATACAACAACAACAACAACAACAACAACAAAAACAACATATTATTATTATTATTATTATTATTATTATTATTCATACTCCATCCATCTGGCTGGGTTTCCCCAGCCACTCTAGGCGGCTTCCAACAGAATTAAAAGCACAATAAAATATCAGACATTAAAAATGTCCCTAAAAAGGGCTGCCTTCAGATGTCTTCTGAAAATCATATAGCTGTTTATTTTCTTGGCATCTGATGGGAGGGTGTTCCACAGGGCGGCGCCACTACCGAGAAGGCCTCTGCCTGGAGATATATATATATATATATATATATATATATATATATATATATATATATATATATATATATATTCCCATTGTGTGCGCGGCGGACACCACCGTGCTCCGTAACCGCTGGACCAAATCTAATCAAATTAAGGAAACAGCATACCATGACCATCAAGGAAGGATCTGGCATAATAAAAATTCAAAAAAAACCACACCTAACATACATAGAATAAAGAAAAAACGCAAAAAAGTGGCGTGCACATATGACATCACCAGCAGAAGCTCTGATATACATATGTATATGTATATGTGTGTATATATATATATATATATATATATATATATATATATATGTGAGAAAAAGCCTGGTGAGGATTGTGAGGTGCATAGAATTAACATACCAATACCCTGTTCAGCCTAATAGGGTAACCTTTCTTTTCTTTTTGGAACAAAGGAACTCAGAAAAGGGGCTGGCAAGTTGGGGCATGGGAGTGATCTAACTCGTTTCTTGTAACTTGAAGCCATTGGTGTGAGTCCTACCCTCCTGAGCAGGAGAAAACAAGATTGTTCCCTCTTCCGTGTGACAGCCCTTGAGAGATTTGAAGACGGCTATCATATCTCCTCTCAGTCTCCTCTTTTCCAGGTTAAACATACCCATCTCATACAATCATAGAATCCTAGAGTTGGAAGAGACCCCAAGGGCCATCCAGTCCAACCCCCTGCCAAGCAGGAAACACCATCAAAGCATTCCTGACAGGTGGCTGTCAAGCCTCTGCTTAAAGACCTCCAAAGAAGGAGACTCCACCACACTCCTTGGCAGCACATTCCACTGGCGAACAGCTCTTACTGTCAAGAAATTCTTCCTAATCTCCTTCAACCGTTTCTCATCAGGCTTGGTTTCCAGGCCCTTGATCATCTTAGTTGCCCTCCTCTTCCATTTCGACTCTTAATCAGGAGTCAGCAGCCTTTTTCAGCCGTGGGCCGGTCCACCATCCCTCAGACCATGTGGTGGGCCGGACTATATTTTGAAAATAAAAATAAAAATGAATGAATTCCTATGCCCCACAAATAACTCAGAGATGCATTTTAAATAAAAGGACACATTCTAATCATGTAAAAACATGCTGATTTCCGGACCGTCCGCGGGCCGGATTTAGAAGGCGATTAGGCCGCATCCGGCCCATGGGCCTTAGGTTGCCTACCCCTGGTCTAGATGGAACTAGATGAGCCATTGGGTTGAACCAACTGGGCTCTTCTAACAATCTTTGTCTTTTTTATCTCCACAATATGTGCATTTTCCCAAACAACACAGAGTTGTGGCATTCAATTGAGGGTGGTTCGTTCCTCAATTGGGTTACTGCTTCTCTTGGCTACAGTTCCCCAGGTTCCACCCCCAGCCTCACCAGTTAGGGCTGGGAAAAGACTGCAACCTGGAACCCTGGAGAGCTGCTGCAGGTCAGTGTGGGCAGCACTGAGCTTGTTGGACCCACGGTCTGACTTGATATAAATAAGCTAGCTTCCTATTTAAACCAGCCCCTTCTTCCCAGGGCCGGATTGAGGTTTGATAAGGCCCTAGGCTACTGAAGGTAATGGGGCCCTTTATATGTCCAGCTGTCCTTTGTCAACAACAAATTGTCACTGTTTTTTGTGCTGAATATATGCTATATGGTAATTTATGGACCTAATAGATATCTAAAGCCATTTGCACTTGTTGCCATCCAACCAGTCCATGCAGAATGTAGGCACCCTATATATAAAGGTAAAGGTAAAGGGACCCCTGACCATTAGGTCCAGTCGTGACCGACTCTGGGGTTGCGGCGCTCATCTAGCTTTACTGGCCGAGGGAGCCGGCGTACAGCTTCCAGGTCATGTGGCCAGCATGACTAAGCCGCTTCTGGCGAACCAGAGCAGCGCACGGAAACGCCGTTTACCTTTCCGCCGGAGCGGTACCTATTTATCTACTTGCACTGTGACGTGCTTTCGAACTGCTAGGTTGGCAGGAGCAGGGACTGAGCAACGGGAGCTCACCCCGTCGCGGGGATTCGAACTGCCGACCTTCTGATCGGCAAGCCCTAGGCTCTGTGGTTTAACCCACAGCGCCACCCACGTCCCATACCCTATACATAGAAATGAGCAAACCAGTGATATTTTAGGGAGCAGGCTAGCAGGCAGGGCCCATGACTTACATCACAGGAGCCCACACAACACAAAACACTGTTGCTGCATGTAGGTTTTATGTTATGTTATTTTTATTTTGGAAATGTACATTCAGGTTTTTTCCTTTAAATTTTTTTTGGGCCCCCAAGAGGGTGGGGCCCGAAGCTATAGTTTGTTTAGCTTATACGTAAATCCGGCACTGGTTGTTCCTCAAGGAGTAGAATCTTCCATTATTTAGTTATTATAGGGGCAGAAATCTCTTCCCCACCCCCAAATGTAAAAGTTGTTTATGTATGTATCAACTACAGCTAAGATTCTATATGAGCAGAAATGGAAGGCAGAAGAAGTTCCAACCAGAGAAATATTGATAGGTAAGATAATGGACTATGCGGTACTGGCAAAAGTAACATCAAAATTAAGAGAAGCTGAAGAAGAATTCTGGGAATTATAGGGATAGAACTACCTAAATTGTATAGAATTTTATTTATGTATGCGACTACAGCGGCAAGAATGTTACTTGCCCAAAAATGGAAAGAAGAAGAAATCTCAGCAAAAGAAGAATGGATACAAAAATTTATGGAATATGCAGAAAGGGTGAAACTTACTGGAAGAATAAGAAATCAAGATAACAAACTTTTTATAAAAGAATGGAAATGGTTTATTGAATATTTACAGATAAATTGTAAACAGATAAAAACACTGGCAGGTGTTATAAGAGTATATATATATATAAATATGATAAATAAATAAGCAATTAAGTTAATTTGGATATGCAGAAGATAGTAAAAATAAATTTAAGGAACTGCAGAAAGCGGGGGAAGGAAGTCAAGTTTTAAAATGTCAAAATGAATGTAAAATCAGTGAAATGTATATATCTGAAAAGTGTAAATAATAATTAAAAAAAACCAAAATTAAGAGAAGCTAATGATGAGTGTTTTATGGAAGAATAATGCCTTTTTTGGACCATTTAAAGAAATATTATCGTATGATGAACTTGCGGGCGGAATTTGATCCATGAGCAAAATATGTAATCAGGTTATAATATTGTGGTTATGATTTGATAGACAGAAGGGTGCAGAAGAAAGGGAGAAGCAACATCTCAGTGGAAAATGAGGTGGGAAGTATAAGAGAAAAGACAGGATTTTTTTTTTGTATGTGTTAAAAAACTTGAAACTTAATAAAATAAATCTGGGGGGGGGGAATTCATTATTTTTTAGAGAATGGATCACAGGCCAGGTGCTGTGCATAGCTGTCAACTTTCGGATTTGAAAATAAGGGATTTTTTCAAACTTTCGGATTTGAAAATAAGGGATGCCGCGAGGGCGGTGCAATGGCACCAAGTAGCCTCGCCACCCTGCGCTCCAGAGGCTGCGCGCGAACGGGTGAGCGAAAGAGCGAGCGCATAGACGGCAGGCAGGCTGTCTGTCTGGTTGGGCGTGAGGGTCTGGCTGCACAAGGCATGCAAGCTCCGCCCCCAGTCGGTCTCAGACTCCTTATTGGCAGCCGAGCAACGCAGCTGAGGAGCCTCCCTGGCCGGCAGGGAGGGAGAGGAGCTGCTTCCTTTGAAATCCGGGAAATTGAAGGGATCTCAACAATCCGGGATAGCAGCGGGAAACGGCATTGGAATAAGGGAGTTTCCCGCAAAAAAAGGGAGGGTTGACAGCTATGGTGCTGTGTGTCAACATATACAATCCTAAAATAATAGACAACACTAAGCTAGATGGACCAATGGTCTGATAGGATGTTTGGCACTTTCCTATGTTCAGAACATTTGGATGCAAGAGAGCTCTGCTGGGTTAGACCAAAGGCCCATCTAGTCCAGCATCCTGCTCTTGAAGTGGCCAGGAAGATTCCCATGGGAAGCCAGCAACCAGGACCTGAATGCAAGGGAAATTGTCCCCACCCACCCTTGATACAGACTCATGAGGACTGGAACCTTAATGGAAAGGGCCATAGCTTTGCATGCAAAGGGTCCCAGGTTCAATCCAGTTGGAAGTGAGAAAAGACCCATGTCTGAAACCCTCAAGAGCTGACCTGTACAGTTTTACTGACCTATACAGGCCAGCGGTCCGACTCTGTATAAGACAATTCCCCCTGTTTCTATCCTCTCAAATCATCAAGCAAAGGATTTGTAAACAAGGACCCACAATTTCTTTCTCTCTCTCTTTTTTATAAATAATTTTTATTAAATGTCTGTTTTACATTTTGTAATATTCCCTTAGACAACCTTCAAATATCAATCACTTCCCTTCCTCTCCTTCCATGGTTCATTTTGAACAACATAAATCCCTGCATATTTTATATAAACTAAACCATTCAGTATTCCATTATTACTTCTATCAAAACTTGTTTACACTGTTGAATTTATCTGAATGCTGCCCATGTTTTCAAGTGTACACAATTTCCTCCCATATATTCAATAAACATTTTCCAATCTTCTCTAAAAGTATGTTTTTCTTGTTCTCTTATTCTATATGTTACGTCCGCAAGCTGCACATATTCCATCAGTTTAAGTTGCTACTCTTCTTTAGTCGGGACTTTGCTCGTTTCCTATTTTTGGGCTAACGAAACACAAGCCGCAGTAGTGGCATACATAAATAACATTTTTTTGACACCTGAGAATTTCCATCTGAGTTATCCCCAACAAAAAGGACTCTGGTGGCAGATGAAGATGATGGACTTTGCAGAACTGGTGAAGCTGACAGGAAAAAAATCTGAAATCAGCACAATCAAGTATTCCAAAAGGATTGGAGTAAATTTATACGACATTTGAAAGGTTATTGTAAGCAATTAACATCACTAGCAGGGTTGCCTGATGACTTGTAATGAGAAATCTTCTATCTTTCTATATTTATTTAAATTTTGAGACATTATGTAATAAGTCTAATTAGAATTGGGAAACGTATAAATAGCAATGATATAAAGGTTAATTTTGAAAGCCATGAGGCGGGAGGGAAGGATGTTGATAGGCCATGGGTAGGCAAACTAAGGCCCAAAGGCCGGATGCGGCCCAATCGCCTTCTAAATCCGGCCTGCAGACGGTCCGGGAATCAGCTTGTTTTTACATGAGTAAACTGTGTCCTTTTATTTAAAATGCATCTCTGGGGTATTTGTGGGGCCTGCCTGGTGTTTTTACATGAGTAGAATGTGTGCTTTTATTTAAAACTAGTTGAAGTTAGCCCGTTAAATAACGGGCGCTAGAGGAGGAGGAGGCGCTGTATGTAGGTTTTATTTTATTTGGTTTTTTATCTTTTGTTTTGGAAATGCACGTCCAGTTTTCCCCCCTTTAAACTTTTTTGGGGGCCCCCAATAGAGTGGGGCCCTAAGTTATAGCTTGTTGAGCTTATACAGTCAACCCAGCACTGCTCTGAGATGGTAATATTAAGACTGAATAAGCTGTGTGTGGGGGAATTATATTGATAAAGAGACCCTGAAGCGGTAATAATAATAATTGCGGAAATTGAGTGAGTGTGTGGGAATAAGCATTGGCGGAGAGAATCTGAGGCGGCGGCGGTCGAATCCGCAGTTGCCAGGCGAGAAAAAGAGGCGGGAAAGGGCAACGCGGTGGCGGCGGCGCTCCGGCCCTCCCTCCCTCCCTCGTCCTGCCCTCGCGCTGCGTCGCCAAGATGGCGGCTCCGAGCAAGCAGTGAGTGTGGGGGAGGGGAGGCGAGGGCGCCGCGGAGCTGAGGGGGATCCCGGACGGGGGTTGGGTGTGTGTGTGTGTGTAGAGAGGGAGCCGAAAGGAAGGAGTGGGGGGGGGGAATTGGGGCAGGAAAAGGCAGGGGCGGCGATGGCGGCTGTGCTTCGCGCCGCTCCCCCCGCGCTTTGCCGAGGATGGTAGGCGGCTGCAGCGGGAGGCTCCGCTCGAAAACGGGCAACGGCTGCGGCGGCGGAAGCCTCCAGTAAAGGCGGCGGCGGGACACACGGCTTCCCCCGCACTTTGCCAAGGATGGTAGGCGGCAACGGCTGGGGGGGGGCAGGAAGAGGCGTACCCCCATTGCCTCTACGCTCCTATCCCTGCGTCCGTGTGTGCCATGCGCAGTAGCGCACTTCCGTGACACACGGAAAGTTGGATGCAGGGACACAGCCACTTTATTATATAGGATGCATCTCTGGGTTATTTGTGGGGCATAGGAATTCGTTCATTTCCCCCCCCCCTAAAATATAGTCCGGTCCCCCACAAGGTCTGAGGGACGGTGGACCGGCCCCCTGCTGAAAAAGTTTGCTGACCCCTGCTTTAAAGAGCCAGGGCGGTATAGTGGATAATGGCGATGTGAATGTATAACATTAAATGGAAAATAAATAAAAATTATACAAAAAACAAAACAAAACAAAAAGGACTCTGGGTTTTTTGGGGGAGGGAAGTACTTTTAAACATTTTTTCAGTTCCTTATGAATTATTTCCCAATACTCCTTTACCCTTTTACAGGTCCACCACATATCATAGAACGTACCCTCAGTCTCATTACATCTCCAACAATTTCTCTTGCCAATTGACGATCGGAGATCGTATGCTTTCCTCCAGGATATTTTGCAAGTAAAGTCACGACTGCGATGCTGGCTCAGGAAACACATTTACCTGAAAGCAAACTGCACCGAAGTTAACAACCCCGCCCCCATTTCCCCCCTACGAAAGGAGGTTAAGAAATTGAAGGGGTGTTGGTGTTGTTTGGCTGGAAGGCTATTATCTGATCTGCTCTGGTATTTTTATGAGCGTAAAAGTCCAGCGACTTCAAAGGGACAGGATTGTACAGGATTGTACGCACTGTATCTGAAACAGTCAGGATTTCTGCAAAGAAAATAAATCCCTGTTGCTTCACCCATTTCAAATGCTGCCTACAGCACCTTAAATTTCAGGTTTCACAATGGAGGGTGTGCAAAGACAAATGAAGCAACAGTGTGTGTGTGTGTGTGTGTGTGTGTGTGTGTGTGTGTTTGTGTGTGGCCTGGCTATAATTTTCTACAGCCAGAAAAATCGTGTCCTCCCTCAAAGAGGGCACGTGTTGCGGTGAGACCTGGCAACCAAACCCTGTGTTGTGGGTGGGTTCAATTGGATAACCACAACACCCTATTGGTAGGTCCCTTGATGCTGGGTGTAATCAGACCAATGGGACGCTAGCCAAACGGATCGAGGGACCTACATAAGCCCCATGCACGTGACCCAGAGGTGCGTGCATCGGAACACCTGCCCACCTCTCCCTATATTTAGGGCTTGCACTTGACCTTGCTATGCCGTCGTGTGTCGTCTGTCGTTGGGACAGGGGCACGGCAGGGATTTTCCCCACTTGGCTGATTGGCTGTTGCCATTTGGGTTTCGCCTGCCGCGTAGCAAATCGTCACAACTTGTAAGGTTGGGGATAGGCTCTGGTTCAGGTGATAGGGATGGGAGAACGCTTTCGCCATCCCTATGTGAAGGGTATTCCGTTAAAGGAATCCAGGGACTCAACGGTTTGGTCAACCCTGAGAGGGGTTGTGCCCGTGCCTGAGTCCGGGGGGACATCTGGGTGGTGGACTAGCCTGACCCCGGCTTTCTGCTGTTCCAGGTGTTCACCCCAGGCTGACCTATGCTGGTGCCCTGGGTCAGCGCTACCTGCCACGGTGCAGGGAGCTAGTTGAACCAGAGCCTATGCAACCACTCACTTGATGCAATCAATAAAGTTGTGGCCTAAATTCTGCCAGAAACCAAACCAAAATTTGAATCTTGCCTGAATTTATTTAAGGGGGAGGTTGACGGTCTAAACACGCAACAGAATATGCAGGAACTCTTCCAACCATGCTAGTGCCCTAAAACATGCTATTTTGTCATGCTATTAATTCCAAGCAAAGTGGGGTACCAGTTCAAAGTGCTGGTTCTGACCTATCACCTTCGTCTTCCAAAACAATATGCAAAACTGAAAAACACCAGTCCTTCAGAATTTGCGCTGTTCCGAACTTTGCAGTGCTGTTCCTCCGGCCAAGTATTGTGTACAGAAAATACCAGGGACAAGATGCACCTATTAGTGAAAACGATGTGCATTAGACTAGAGCAATGTTGCTTTGCAAAAATGGGTCTATTAGGTAAAATTACACAGAGAATGTGTATATCATGAGAAATTAGCACTTCTTTGTTGTAGCTTGCACCGAGAACCACTGGATGGCAATGTTCTGCCGCAAAGGAACTACCTTTTTGGTAGCTGTGATATCCATGCTCTGCAAATCCCCACCGGGTTGTAAATATAACTTATTTTGAAATGATTTAGAGGGGAGAGAGAATTTGCATTGCTTAAATATGGCACCAAATCATTAATACAAAAGTTAAAAAGAGTTGGAGACATCAGTTAATATGGATAGACGATGGGCAACTTATAGAGAATTGCTGCATTTGACAGAGGCGGGAACCTAAACTGAAATCAATGAAAACTGTAAGAAGCCATGTTACGGACTGGCTGCAATATCATCAGTTACATGAAATGTTTAAAATAGATAGGAAAAATGGTTTTTTCGGACCAAATCTCACAATTTGAAAAATAACTTATACAAAACAAAGAAAAACTATTATCCAAAATGTACGATTAGATTGGGAAACAAAAGACGAGCTTGTCAAAGTCTCTATGACACACTGGGCAATAGATATAGGGAAAAACACTGGAAGACCGATCTGAAGTTTGCAGCGTGCTATTCCTTGAAAGAGAACTACTTGAAAATGTTTTACAGATGGTATTTAACTCTGAGTGGGCTTGTTAAGATGTATAAGACCGAATCAGATAAGTGCTGGAGATGCAATGAGGTCGAGGCTATGCTCATTCATATACAGATGGACCTGTAAAAGGGTAAAAGAGTATTGGGAGATAGTTTATAATGAATTGAAAAAAATGTTTAAAAGCACTTTTCCAAATAAAAAAAACCCAGAGTTATTTTCATTGGGGATAATTCAGACTGAAATGCCCAGGTGTCAAAAAAGGTTATTTATATATGCCACTACGGCGGCCCGTGTTTCGTTAGCCCAAAAATGGAAAACGAGCGAGGTCCCAACTCAAGAAGAACGATGGAATATGTGCAGCTTGCGGATCTAACTTGTAGAATAAGACAGGCATGTCCAGCTCCCAAGAGACTGCGATCTACTCCCACTATAAAAAACAAACAAACAAAAAATTGGCACTGATCTACCCATTGGATTGATCAAAGTTGTTGAGCTTTTTTGGGGGGGAGGAAGATCAGGATCACAGGATCGACCAGGGACGCCACGCGATCAACTGGTAGATCACGATCGACCGGTTGGACATGCCTGGAATAAGAGGACAAGAAGAACACTCATTTAAAGAAGATTGGGAAATGATTATTGAATAGGGGGGGGGGAATTGTGTACACTTGAAAATGTTGGCAACATTAAGATAAATTCCACAGTGTAAATAAGTTTTGATAGAAGTAATAATGGAATACTGAATGGTTTAGTTTATATAAAATATGCAGGGGTTTATGTTATGCAAAATGAACCACGGAAAGAGAAGAAGGGAAGTCATTGGTATTTTAAAGTTGTTTAAATGAATATTCTAAATTGTAAAACAGAAAATTGAAGCCAGAATGCAGCCTTGGTTCACTCCTTGTGACATTTTAGAAACATCAAGTCACACCACCATTTAAACCTGCTCTGACCCTCATTTCCATACTGCTGTATAGCTCTTGGATCAACAGCAGAGGAATGCAGTTGATGTTGGCAACTGATATTTCTCCCGCAGTCTATTGCGATGAATAGAATCAAATGCAAGAGAAAGATCCGTAAAAGCTTCATGAAGATTATTCTTAATATTGATGAACTAGTTGAAGGTAGCCCGTTACAAAAACGGGCGCTAGAGGAGGAGGAGGAGGCGGCAGAGGCTGGCGGCTGACTGCAGCTGACAGGCGGCCCCGGCGGTGGCTTCGGGCGGGTAGGCCTCGGGTGAAGCCGGGGGCTCGCGTGATCGGCGCGGCCGGGGGAGAGAAGGAGCGTGGCGGCGGCGGCGGCCGGAGGAGGAGGAGGAGGAGGAGGAGGCTCTGTGCAAGGCGGCGGCGCTGCCCCAAGTGACAACGTGCGTGCGCCGCTGCTGCCTCCCGGACACGCCCCCCTCTCCGGCCGCTCCAATGCCTGCGTCCCTGTTGGGGGGGGGAAGTAGAGCTCTCCAATCCGTGCATCCCTGTGGGACATGCGCACTTGCGCAGTTCCACTGACACACGGAACGCACGCACGGACACAGGCACTTTATTATATAGGATGGTGCTGCGTCCTCCTCTGAGCCCTGCTTGTTCTTAATGAATAAAGTTGTTACCTTTGCAACCGGTATGATAACTTTTAAAGGAGATATACGACGCATACAGCTTTCGGGAGATGTCTATCAAGCTAACTGGCAGATAGTTTTGTGGATCTTTCCTACCCTGTTTCTTATAAATTGGGAAAATGATGCTCGTTTTCCACCCTGGTGCAAATAAGCCAGCCGGAATAGGCACCCGCCATTCTGTGCATTCCTTATAGAGCTCAGGTGAAAGCATATCATCTCCTGGAATGTTATTTGATTTCAGGCAATAAATCAGGGCCTTTATCTTATTACAGGAGACTGGTTGCCATTCAGCTAGGTTTGAGAAACCCTTACCCATTGCTGGTACGTGCAGGGCCAGATTTAGGTTTGATGTGGCCCTACGCTACTGAAGGTGATGGGGCCCTTTCTATGTCCAGCTGTCCTTTGTCAACAACAAATTGCCGCTGTTTTTTGTGTTGAATATATGCTGTATGGTAATTTAGGGACCTAATAGGTATCTAAAGCTATTTGCACATAACAAAATATGTATTTTATCAAAGTAATTATTGAACTGAAATACAATTAAGAAGAAGAATATTAATAGTGAAATACAATTAAGAAGAAGTATATTAATTAATCATGGTCACTGGTCCCATCACCTCCTGGCAAATAGAAGGGGAAGAAATGGAGGCAGTGAGAGATTTTACTTTCTTGGGTTCCATGATCACTGCAGATGGTGACAGCAGTCACGAAATTAGAAGACGCCTGCTTCTTGGGAGAAAAGCAATGACAAACCTAGACAGCATCTTAAAAAGCACAGACATCACCTTGCCGACGAAGGTCTGTATAGTTAAAGCTATGGTTTTCCCAGTAGTGTTGTACAGAAGTGAGAGCTGGACCATAAAGAAGGCTGATCACCAAAGAATTGATGCTTTTGAATTATGGTGCTGGAGGAGACTCTTGAGAGTCCCATGGACTGCAAGAAGATCAAACCTATCCATTCTGAAGGAAATCAGCCCTGAGTGCTCACTAGAAGGACAGATCCTGAAGCTGAGGCTCCAAGACTTTGGCCACCTCATGAGAAGAGAAGACTCCCTGGAAAAGACCCTGATGTTGGGAAAGATGGAGGGCACAAGGAGAAGGGGACGACAGAGGACGAGATGGTTGGACAGTGTTCTCAAAGCTACCAACATGAGTCTGACCAAACTGCGGGAGGCAGTGGAAGACAGGAGTGCCTGGCGTGCTCTGGTCCATGGGATCACGAAGAGTCGGACACGACTAAACGACTAAACAACAACAACTAATAGTTATAAATAGTTTTATTAATATGAAATTAAATGTTATAACCAAGGTACCCCTGTATATAGAAAGGAGCAAACCAGTGATATTTTAGGGAGCAGGTTAGCAGGTGGGGTCCATGACTTACATCACAGGAGCCTATACAACACAAAACACTGTTGCTGTATGTAGGTTTTATTTTATTTGTTTTTTATCTTATATTTTGGAAATGTACATCCAGTTTTTTCCCCTTTGATTTTTTTTGGGTCCCCCAAGAGAGTGGGGCCCTAAGCTATAGCTTGTTTAGCTTACACGTAAATCTGGCACTGGGTACATGTGACTGTCCAGATTTACAACCAAATATATTGGACAAACATTTAACCCAATCAAGGGCAGGATTTAAGGCTTCTCACTTCATTTTAACCCCAGTTCCTAGTATTGTCTTCCCTCTGTTCTATTACCGCTAGTCCCAATGCCCGCCGCTGGGTTTTCGAATATTCAGCTTTCTTGTTTTTTGAGTGGAATCTTGTTTTCCAGCTTACATTTGATCAAAATTTCCATGGATTCCTCCGATGGGTTCTTCATCCGATGGGTAAACCACAAACTTGACATGAGTCAACAGTGCGATGCAGCAGCTAAAAAAGCCAATGCAATTCTGGGCTGCATCAATAGGAGTATAGCATCTAGATCAAGGGAAGTAATAGTACCACCGTATTCCGCTCTGGTCAGACCTCACCTGGAATACTGTGTCCAGTTCTGGGCACCACAGTTCAAGATGGATACGGACAAGCTGGAACGTGTCCAGAGGAGGGCAACCAGAATGGTCAAAGGCCTGAAAACGATGCCTTATGAGGAACGGCTTAGGGAGCTGGGTATGTTTAGCCTGGAGAAGAGGAGGTTAAGGGGTGATAGGATAGCCATGTTCAAATATATAAAAGGATGTCATATAGAGGAGGGAGAAAAGTTGTTTTCTGCTGCTCCAGAGAAGCGGACACGGAGCAATGGATTCAAAGAAGATTCCACCTAAACATTAGAAAGAACTTCCTGACAGTAAGAGCTGTTCGACAGTGGAATTTGCTGCCAAGGAGTGTGGTGGAGTCTCCTTCTTTGGAGGTCTTTAAGCAGAGGCTTGACAGCCACCTGTCAGGAATGCTTGGATGGTGTTTCCTGCTTGGCAAGGGGTTGGACTGGATGGCCCTTGTGGTCTCTTCCAACTCTATGATTCTATGATCCCTAATTGCCTCGAGTAGAACTTTCTTAGCCGCTTTGCACTGGCCGTCAAGGCCATGTGTATAGTTATTAATTGTAGAAGTTATCAAATAAGGGCCTGAGCTCTGTGGCAATTTGCTGGAAGGCATCAACAGGATCTGAAGGTTTGCTCATAAAAAGGTGATGCAAGCTTGTTGGATGATTACTAAATAGTGTCTCTTGAATATTACTTCTCAATCTGTGAGACCATTTCAGTCTTTCCATCTCCTGTATTTCTCCACTCACGCTTTCCGGTTGCCGGTATGCATTCTGTTACAAGATTTATGGTCACCGGTACTGGAAAGTGGCTGTCTTCTGTTTGTTCTAGGACTTCAGAAGTGTTCACAAAGGTAAATAATGACTACAATGTGATCGATAGTATGTATACAATATATACTGACCCTTAGACTTCCATGAAGGATATAGAAACTATGTTGGAATACAAATTCCAACAATTTCAGGCCCTGCGTATCACATTGCTTCTCCAATGAACAATGAGAGGTTAGGAAAATATCTCCCAAGTCTACGCCTAAAGGTAGCAAGAGACCCTCCACAATTGCTCCAATTCAGGCATTGAAATTTCCACAAAAAAGTATAAAAGCTATGTGGAATTTATGACTGATTTGTTCCCTTTAAAGGTAAAGGGACCCCTGACCATTAGGTCCAGTCGTGACCGACTCTGGGGTTGCGGCGCTCATCTCGCATTATTGGCCGAGAGCCGACGTACAGCTTCCAGGTCATGTGGCCAGCATGACAAAGCCGCTTCTGGCGAACAAGAGCAGCGCACGGAAACGCCGTTTACCTTCCCGCCAGAGCGGTTCCTATTTATCTACTTGCACTTTTATGTTAAATCTGACCAAATCTTGGCGGCCAGTGACCAGACTATTAGTAGAGGGAAGGTAGATGTTTATACAGAAAAGCAAAGTTCCTGATTTAGTTTTGATTTGTATTAGCAAAATGCAATTATTTTGAACTCCAAAACCTGCTATCCTGACTTCCACTGCTAAATCAGGTGATGTAAAGGAAGTCAAGTTCCCACTTCCTTGGCCCTTTTTATATTTCTTAACAGCTGGTTGGCGAAAAGAATTATAACCGTGTAAGTTGGCGGCGGGTAGGGGAAGGGTTAAAGATTGAGGGCACAAGGAGAAGGGGACGGCAGAGGATGAGATGGTTGGACAGTGTTCTCGAAGCTACTAACATGAGTTTGGCCAAACTGCGAGAGGCAGTGAAGGATAGGCGTGCCTGGCGTGCTCTGGTCCATGGGGTCACGAAGAGTCGGACACGACTGAACGACTGAACAACAACAACAACAAGGGGAAGGGTTAAGTTCATAAGACCAAGTCTCTTGCAAACATATTATATCCTTGTGAAGCGCCCTGAGACCCACGGATATAGGGCAATATACAAATAATAATAATAATAATAATAATAATAATAATAATAATAATAATAATATCCAAATGCAGGAGCATACAAATGAAATCCTTATCCACCTTCTTAGCGAGCCAAAGGTATCATGATTTGCTTTTCTATAGTTACCTCTAGACGTGGGCTAATTTTGAGCATTTGTTAAAGGATAATCTGGAAAGTTTCTGGAAAATAGATCGCTAGGAGAGTAGGAGTCTGGGGACTCTAAGCTGGGTATATTTCTTCCAGTACCACCATTCAGGCCAGTATAAGGAATCTTCCCTTCCTGTCTGTTGAAGTGTATCTGAATATTATTAGGTTAGAGGACAGTCTTATAATATAGTCTTATGGCTTGAGCACGTCTTCTTCTTCTTCACTTGTCTTTCCCAGACTGCAATTATCTTTGTCTTGGAAGTACAGAAAAGGGATATCTCACTTGCAATTGGAGGTGGCGGTGGGGATTATTTGCACAACCTTTTGATTTGAAAAACAGCCTTTTGCCAGCAAAGTATGAATTAGAGACCAAGATTTATCTCGTAGATCTGGATCCTAAAAGGTTAGCTTGATACTGCCTCTCTGGTCATAATTAGACAGGTATTTATAATGTAAAGCATTTCCTAAATCCAGTGACTTAAATTCCTGCTTGCAGTTCAGATTCTGTTTTCAATATTCCGTTGGATTTCTTCACTGGCCAGTTATGAATGACCACCTGTAGAACATCTCGGGACGTCTTTCTATAAGAATCGTCGTTGGAATTTGGACCTTCCGCATAATTCACTGCCTTTCCAAGCATGTTTATTAATCCATCATTTACTACTTTCCCCTCCCATCTGCACAGTGTCAACTGGATTCGGAGTGTCAATCTGAATTCGGTGAAGGAGAGGAATGGAACTGGGTACCATCTGCATGTGGATGACAGCACATGCTAAAACCTTAGGTGTGCATGTCTACTTAGAAGCAAGCTCAAGTGAGCTTCTGGTAGTTTCTACAGTGGTACCTGGGACGTGGGTGGCACTGTGGGTTAAACCACAGAGCCTAGGGCTTGCCGATCAGAAGGTCGGCAGTTTGAATCCCCATGATGGGGTGAGCTCCTGTTGCTTGGTCCCTGCTCCTGCCCACCTAGCAGTTTGAAAGCATGTCAAAGTGCAAGTAGATAAATAGGTACTGCTAGGTAAAAGGCGTTTCCGTGTGCTGCTCTGGTTCGCCAGGAGCAGCTTAGTCATGCTGGCCACATGACCCAGAAGCTGTACGCCGGCTCCCTCAGCCAATAAAGCAAGATGAGCGCCACAACCCCAGAGTCGTCTGCGACTGGACCTAACGGTCAGGGGTCCCTTTACTTTTACCTTACAGTGGTGCCTTGGTTCTCAAACGCCTTGGTACTCAAACAACTTGGAACCCAAACACTGCAAACCCGGTAGTAAGTGTTACGGTTTGCGAACTTTTTTGAGAAGCCGAACGTGCTCCGTTTTGAGTGTTACACTTCCATTTTTAGTGCACACTTCCGTTTTGAGTGTTACACTGAGGTCTGGCTGTTTTTGCTATTTATTTTGGTTTTTGTGGCTCTTTTTTGTTTTTGTGACTGTGCGGAACCCAGTTCAGCTACATTGAATGATTGTGCGACTGCAGTACATTGTTTATTGCTTTCATTTTATGGATCCATGGTCTCGTTAGATAGTAAAATCCATGTTAAATTGCTGTTTTAGGGGTTGTTTTTAAAAGTCTGGAACGGATTAATCCATTTTGCACTTCTTTCTATTTAAAAGCACGCCTTGGTTTTGGAACGCTTTGCTTTTGGAACGGACTTCCGGAACGGATTACGTTTGAGAGCCAAGGTACCACTGTACTTGTGGGTATTGGATAGCAGCCCAAATGTCAGCTGGACTTAAATGATGTCTAATTTGAGCTAAAGCATCCCCCCCCGCACTCCCAGACAGATGGTGAAACCTTGAATCCTTGCACAATGCTTCTGCATCTGAAGGGAGAAAGAGGAAGCTGTCGTTTGGAAGTTAGAAAATGGGTGTCGTTTGCTCATCACCAATCACAATGCTAGTTCCTGAAGGCAGAGAGGCTGGGTTGCTCCATGTAGATTGACTTGTGGCTGTTTTATGCCGCAGCATGTTGGGTGGGGCTGTCAGGAGGCATGCAGGAAACTGTCCAGATCAGGCCAAGTGAATCTGCAGCCATACAGCACCAGAACGGAACAAGGAATACCCCAAATCTTGAGTTCATTGCTTTCCTCAATCTGAGATGTGGAAAGAAAAGTGTGTGTGTGTGTGGGGCGGGGAGAGATGGGGGTGCTCAGGTATTGGTGGCGGGAGTGGCAGTGCAGGGGGGGGGTTAAATCAGCTGATGAATGGGGCCAAAATCCTGCTCAGTTTGGCTGTGTGCACTCAATCTCTTGCTGAGAACAGCTATGTATAGCCTAAGTGCAACACAGGGCTATTTGAAAGCCCTTTTGCAAGCCGCCCTGTGCTGGTCTTTAAATCTCTGGTTTTGAAAGGTTTAAAGAGCAGCAAAAGGGCTCTCAAGTAATTCCCAATTACGCAACGGAATCCCAATAGCCAGGGTTTCAAATCACAGCATCACCCAGGAGTGCCAACTTGAATAAAATATTGGGGCGGGGGGCGGGTAAGCCCCACCCCATATAATCAATCGCACGACACGGTGCATGCACACCATTTGAATGGCAGTGCCCATCTACTTGGGTGGTGGCCCCCTCAAATATTTTTGAGGGGACAGGCTAAAGACCTCTTGGTCCCTTGGAGTTGGCTCCTATGATGTCACCTAACACCTCTGCGATATCAGGTGATTGACAGGTGGCCTGTGTTGCTGACATGTTGAATTTGGCCCTCCGGGGATAAGGGAGTTATAGACCTGGGTGGCTCTGTTCCAAGGGTGGAAATCATTGTCATCCTGAGAGCTTCATTATTTTATGGCCTGTATTCTGGGGGTGCTGCGTGACAGCAATAGGCGGGACAGGATGTAAAAATAGACAGAGCAATTAATGTAAATGTTACCTTTGTGAAATAGGCAACACTGATTCACCATCCCTGTTCTGTGCATTCCTTGAAACCTGAACAGGTCTAATAAATTATGTGATGCCCTGTTTGATGCAAGAGATCTCTTTCACTGAAGTTCATCAAGCTCCTGAGAAGCCGGACAAAATCAAGGACCGACAGGCTGCATATTTAATCCAAACAGGGAAGAGCTCTCTGGCATGACACATTTACCAGGGTATAAGCTTCTTTGGCTGCAGGGAGTGTTATTCTGAGTCACAGGTGTGTGTGTTGTAAGTGGTGAGATTAGAAATGAAAAGTACAAATGGTAATGATCACATAATTAACGGTTGTAGATCATAAAACAGTCGGTAACTGGCATTCATCAGCCAATTAACATAAATCCTTTCTCCTGAGTCAAATCTACAAGTGCGAACTTGAATAAAAATCTACAAATAAAATAAAATCTACAAATTTACATCCTTTGCTCAAGGATGCCCACTTGGTGCTCATTTTCATGGGCGGCTGAAATGTTTGCAATTGCCCCTCCCCAAACTAAAACCCCATACACGTCCATACATGGAAAGCGCTATGGTACCACTTTAAAAACTATGGGAAGCCCAACCAAATGGGCGGGGTATAAATAATAAATTATTATTATTATTATTATTATTATTATTATTATTATTATTATGGCTTCCCCCAAAGAATTATGGGAGCTGTAGTTCGTTGAGGGTGCTGAGAGTCGTCAGGAGACCCTTATTCCCCTCCCAGAGCTATGGTTCTCATAATAATTCAACCATCAATTCCTCTTCCTAGAAATTATAGCTCTTTGAGAGGAATCATGTCAGGAGGTATCTCAACAACTCTCATCACCCTTTACAGCTCCCAGAATTATTTGGGAGAAGCTATGATTGTTTAAGGGGATGCTGGTGGCGCCGTGGTCTAAACCACAGAGCCTAGGGCTTGCCGATCGGAAGGTCAGCAATTCGAATCCCTGCGACAGGGTGAGCTCCTGTTGTTCGGTCCCAGCTCCTGCCAACCTAGCAGTTCAAAAGCACATCAAAGTGGAAGTAGATAAATAGGTACCGCTCTGGCGGGAAGGTAAATGGCATTTCCGTGCACTGCTCTGGTTTCGCCAGAAGCAGCTTAGTCATGCTGGCCACATGACCCAGAAGCTGTCTGTGGACAAACGCCGGCTCCCTCGGCCTATAGAGCAAGATGAGTGCGCAACCCCAGAGTCGGACCTACCGGTCAGGGGTACCTTTACCTTTTTATGATTGTTTAACAGGGTATTATAGAGCTTTAAAACCTATGATGCTGACCTTTAAAGCCCTAAACAGCCTCAGTCCAGTATACCTGAAGGAGTGTCTCCACCCCCATCGTTCTACCCGGACACTTAGGTCCAGCGCCGAGGGCCTTCTGGAGGTTCCCTCACTGCGAGAAGCCAAGTTACAGGCAACCAGGCAGAGGGCCTTCTCGGTAGTGGCACCCGCCCTGTGGAACGCCCTCCCACCAGATGTCAAAGAGAAAAACAACACCAGACTTTTAGAAGACATCTGAAGGCAGCCCTGTTTAGGGAGGCTTTTAATGTTTAATAGATTACTGCATTTTAATGTTCTGTTGGAAGCCGCCCAGAGTGGCTGGGGAAACCCAGCCTGATGGGCGGGGTATCTATATACTGGTATATAAAATCGTTCAAGTTGGATGTTTGTTAACAATCGCCTTTCTCCGTAACCCCTTGATTGATTCTGTTCCAATTTGGACACAACGTTCCATGCCCATATGGGAGTGATCATATGTACTTACATTGCACAAATACCACACCTTTCCCAGGTAAAAATGTGATTTTGTGCAAAAAATATAGCGCCCTCCAGTGGACGTTAAACAGCACAGCACAACACACCTGTTTCTGACTCCTCCTCCTCCTTTCCCGAAGTCACTACCACCATCCAATTGACAGACAGACCACCCACAAACACTACTGCTGGCTCCGCCGGCGGGTCTAGAACCACACTGGGAGGAATCGCCATTTTCGCAGTTTGCAACGCTACCTTGACCGTCTGTAGATAGAGGCCGGATGAGAACGCCACTACTCACATTTCAGGCCAGATACCACACCTTCCACAGATACAAACATGCTCCTATAAAAACAAACATACAGCCCACCACTACACGCCGACAACATCGAAGAAGGCCATTGACAAAATCAGGACAAAGAACCTCATAGACTAAAATAGTAGTAATAAACAGTTGTAGAAACGAAGACAAAAACGGAAGGGGCAAACGGAGAACACATATACTGAACTTCAACGAGATAAGGTGTAAGTAAACATACGCTTTCTCTTTCATACTGTATCTTACTTTTGCATTTCACCAAATCAGCCACAGCAAGGCGTGGCCGGGTCAGCTAGTAAATAATAAATGATGATGATGATGATGTGGATTTGGTCTGAATATTTCAATGTCTCATTGGCTTTTGATGCCGCTGAATATGGTATCCTCTTGGACCAGGCGGTGGGGGGCGGCGATGTGGGGAAGGGCCTCCCTATTTGCTTTGTCCACCCCATGCATCTATTATTAGAGAAAGGAGTGCTTGCTTCTGGCGTGAGCCTTAAGGAAGAGAGCGCCCAAGCCATTGTCGCTAAACTGCCACAACCAGTACTTTCCCTTGTATCTGTCCTGCTCCCACCATGCAATTAAGGGAAGGTCCACAACATACCTTTACAACGTACACTCAGGAGAATGTAGAAAGACAAGAAAGACAAGAGGTGTGTGTGTGTGTGTGTGTGTGTGTGTGTGTCTCGTTTCAAACATGAGCTAATTTCACAAGGTTGCATTGCGCACGGAGGCTGTGGGGTTTGAGGTCTGGCCTGTTGCTCACACATTCCCTTGCTTCACGGACTTCTATGCCACCTCACACCAGAATTGCTTCAGAGAATGTCTTCAGAACACAATGTAAACTTTTGCAGAGCAAACATGTGGTAACCTGGGCGAGTCATTACAATTTAATCGGATGTAGAAAGCTGCCTGTGTGCTGCTGGCAGTCTGTTCCCAAGTAAGAATGGAGGATAAATTCAATTTGGTAAGCATTTAAAGGCTAACCTATCAAACTTGTGCTTTCAGAATGATATGCAAAGCGAAATGCTGGCATCCTTTGAAATTCTCACTTCTCTGAATTTTGTGACGCCGTTCTCCAGCCAAACAATGACCACATTCTCATCGTACGTTTAAAATACTATGACGCCACTTAAAAAATCCATGGCTTCACCCAAAGAATCCAGGAAACTGTAATATAATAATAATAATAATTTATATTTGTACCCCGCCCATCTGGCTGGGTTCCCCCAGCCACTCTGGGCGGCCTCCAACAGATATTAAAATACATTAAAATATCACAGGTTAAAAACTTCCCTAAACAGGGCTGCCTTAAGGTATTTTCTGAATGTTAGATAGTTGTTTATCTCTTTGACCTCTGCTAGGAGGGCGTTCCACAGGGCAGGTGCCACTACCGAAAAGGCCCTCTGCCTGGTTCCCTGCAGCTTTGCTTCTCGCAGTGAGGGAACGGCCAGAAGGCCATCAGCGCTGGATCTCAGTGTATGGGCTGGAGTTGGAAGAGACCACAAGGGCCATCCAGTCCAACCCCCTGCCAAGCAGGAAACACCATCAAAGCATTCCTGACAGATGGCTGTCTAGCCTCTGCTTAAAGACCTCCAAATAAGGAGACTCCACCACCCTCCTTGGCAGCAAATTCCACTGTCGAACAGCTCTTACTGTCAGGTTGTGGCGCTCATCTCGCTTTCAGGCCGAGGGAGCCGGCGTTTGTTCACAGACAGCTTTCCGGGTCATGTGGCTAGCATGACTAAACTGCTTCTGGCGCACGGAGGACCGTGACGAGTGCCAAAGTTCATGGAAACGCCATTTACCTTCCCGCCACAGCGGTACCTCTTTATCTACTTGCACTGGTGTGCTTTCGAACTGCTAGGTTGGCAGGAGCTGGGACAGAGCAACGGAAGCTCACCCCGTTGCGGGGATTCGAACTGCCGACCTTCTGATCAGCAAGCCCAAGAGGCTCAGTGGTTTAGACCACAGAGCCACCCGCATCTCTAATATTTGCATTAGTATTAGGATAATAATATCAAATTTATAAAAGAATGTATGGGTTAAGGTATTTTTGTGTATATTCATATAATGTGTTTCCACCCACCCCCTTAAAAAAGGGTCACTCCCAGACTTAGCTGGAGATGAAGGAGATTGAACCCATGACCTTTGCATACAAAACAGATGGTTTTAGCACCGTGTTACAGAAATGAGGAATTGTTCCGAGCTGTGTCACAATTCCCCCCGCCCAAATACAGGTCTTTGCTTGTCCTTTGCAATGGCTAGAAGAGGAAGGAAACGCTTCCATTTGGGTTTCTCAAGGAGTTTGTCTGTTCAGTCTTAATCTGAGAACGAGTGTGTGCAAACATGCCCAGCAATGATGGTGCAATAAGTGGAGGTTGCGCTTTGCCTGGATAGGTAGAAGTACTCAGATTTGGTCAAAAGGTCACTGGGTTGTGGAGGAGGAGTCACAGCATCAGAGGTCAACATGGCAGTGCCCTGCCATGTGGTGGGCCAAGGACTGTTAAGTAGAGTAATTTAATTCACTGAAATTGTAAATGCCAGTATGCATTGCTATGTACATTTGACTGGTTGGTAACTGATTTCTAGAGAGTTCTCTAGTAGTTCTCAAGCGATGGGCTAATCTTGCCCCCATGGGAGGTTATCTGGTAAAGGAGAGACTCCATTTTTTGCGTGAAGCAAGATGACTGTGTTTCAGGATCCACTGTGAACACTGCTACGTTGAATGGAGCGTTGGGGTGCTTCTTCTCAGCTTGAGAGAAAGAAGCAAAGCTGCAGGAGAAGGGAAAATGGAAATCTCTCATAGGGGCTACAAGGCATGGCCTAACTGAGATACAGAAGGCTGAGGGCTGAGCTCTGGAAAGAGGAAAAGACAGAAGAAGAGACTCTAAGCCCAGGCTTGGACAAGCATGTGACTGTAAATACTATGTTTTGATTCACCTATAAGTTTCTGCAAGTCAAGTTTTTGAATGTTAAGTCTGGACATTGGTTTAATTTCCAAAGAAGGGTGCCAGTCATATATACGATTTGAGCTTCTAAGCTGCGTTTTCGCTACCCTTACTTCAACACGTACACACTTTCTTCTTAAGGGTGAAAGGATCCCTAACTGCAAGGAGAGTTTGAAAATACAAGAGAAGCATTGCTGGGTTTTTAATAACCCCACTCTCCAGCCTCTTGTTCAGAGATTGGCAAGGAGAACTGAACGTGAACAGAGAGCTAGGCACCACGAAGGGAAGGAGACATGCTTAAGAGCTGGGAGATGGCAAGTCAGCTATGTAATAGCTACAATGGAGATAGGCTTATAACCATTCAAACAACAAACATGCTAAGGTGCCACGTGCAAGGCAATGCCTGGAGATACTGTAAACATGGAGTGGATACATGTACAACTCTATCTTAACAAGTTATACAATATAACAAGTTATATACAATACACGTTATACAAACTGGATTAATGAACCGTTCAACACGTAGCGTAAGTCCAATCACGGAACAGCAACCCAGTGCCGCCACAACGGTAAGGGTAGCACACTGAAGAATATGAAAAAGTTTTTCAAAGCTGTTTATCAAAGCTGAACTGGATGAGATGTTCTTCAATGAGTCTTGGGTTGGAAACACAAAGCCGTGTACATGGATCAATCACCTATAAGTTTCTGCAAGTAAAGTTTTTGGACATCGGTTTAATTTCCAAAGAAGGGTGTCAGTCATGTATATGATTTGAGCATCTTAGCTGTGTTTTCGCTACCCTTACTTCGACAAGGACATGGTTGGGGATGGAAGGAGGTCAGGCCGATGCTCGGGTTCACAGACTCTAGCGATACAGAACTCGGATGTCTGCCCTTGCTGAATGGCTCAGGCTCATTCAGAAAAGAAGAGGAACGTACACCAGAAACCAGTGGATTAGATCAATGGGGGTAACATAACCGGATCACCCCCTAAGGGAAAATCATGCAAATTCATTTCCTGTGCTTCCCCCCTCAACACAGGTGCGATATAAACAGTCTAGTAGCCACCAGCCATCAATACTGTCAAACAAGCGGTTAACTTTGTGCATGTGTCACACACAACACCTAGCGCATTTGTATTCTGTCGGCGCACACAAGGTGTCAATTGCCATAGCAATAAAGCTTTGGGGAAAGTTGCAGGAATACTTTTTTCCATGGCCTTCGCTGATGCAGAAGCAATGGTTACAATCTGGTGGACACCCTCCATCAGTGCTGTTAAGGAAGCAATTAAACTCTGCACACAAAGACACGTGCGCACCCACCCACCCAAGCATTCGCACATAAAAACAGACACTCCCGTGCCCTAGGGCAAAGCAGCTTTGTGTTGTCAGCATCCTACCCCTCCCACTAAAGCTAGTACATTTTTTTTTAATGCAAAACTAATCCACATTGAAGAACTGGAAGAGTCTTCTGTCTTCTACCTGTTGCAACATCTGGTCAAAGTCAGCAGGAAACCAATCCAATGACAGGCGGGCAATTTGGCATGTCTCAGACTCGCTAGTTCCTTAAGCGATACAAAGGGGTTGGGTGTGACCAGTCTTTTGATTTGATCCGTTGTCACTCACCCAACATTATACACAAAGAGGATCCACAACACACACAGACACAATCCGACAAGTATTCCATTTCAGAACAACATCTTCCAGCAAGGTGAACTTAAGGTAAAGGTAAAGGGACCCCTGACCATTAGGTCCAGTCGTGACCAACTCTGGGGTTGCGGCGCTCATCTCGCTCTATAGGCTGAGGAAGCCGGCGTACAGCTTCCAGGTCATGTGGCCAGCATGACTAAGTCGCTTCTGGAGAACCAGAGCAGCGTATGGAAACGCCGTTTACCTTCCCGCCAGAGCGGTACCTATTTATCTACTTGCACTTTGACGTGCTTTCGAACTGCTAGGTTGGCAGGAGCAGGGACCGAGCAACAGGAGCTCACCCCATCGCGGGGATTCGAACCGCCGACCTTCTGATCGGCAAGCCCTAGGCTCTGTGGTTTAACCCACAGCGCCACCCGCGTTGGGTATGGATGGATGGAGCTATCATACCCGACCCCCGGCTTTCATTTTTCCAGCCGTAAATTCAGATCTCCACGTTTCTGTAGCAATTTTCAAGTTTGTTTTCTTTTAAGAAATCCTTCTGAAAATTCGCCAGCATTTAAGTGCAAATTTCTCCTAAAAACACTTTTTGTTTGTTTGCAGTTGTGACTAACGCACACATTTTTGTGTGTGTACAAGAAATCTGTCCTGATTGCATTTCTGCACATTATTAGGGTTCCCTGTCTTCCACTCCATCAATTGGTTGGTTGTGTCCACTAGGGCAGTGATGGCAAACCTTGACACTCCAGATGTTTTGGAACTACATCTCCCATCATCCCTGACCACTGGTCCTGTTAGCTAGGGATGATGGGAGTTGTAGTTCCAAAACATCTGGCGTGTCAAGGTTAGCCATCACTGCCCTAGGGCTAACTAATATAGTGCCCTTAAGGTTCTTTCTCTTAAGGCTTCTTCACTTACTTACTTCTTCATGCAGTGCAGCATCAAACTATGGAGCACCCTCCCACAAGAGGCAGGGATGGCCACCAACCTGGTTGGCTTTAAAAAAAGAATTGGACAAATTCATGGAGGGCAAGGCTGCTAATAGCGTCTAGCCGTTGTGGCCAAGCTCTGCCTCCATGGTCAGAGGCAGTCAAGTTTCTGAATACAGTCATACCTCTACTTACGTATCCCTCTGGATACGGAATCTTCGGGTTATGGCCACGGCAAACCCAGAAGTGCTCTGCACGCCTTGCGCATGTGCAGAAGTGCTCAATCGCGCCATGCGCCTGCACAGAATCATGTAGTGTTGTACCGGTATCAGCGGTGGAAGTCATTTAATGGAATTTTAACAGTAAATTTTTTATCTTATTTTTTTCTTCTCTTTCCTTTTTTCTTTTTCTGTTCAGATTCGGAAGGTTCTTGTAAGAAACCTTCCATTTCCTTTTTCCTTTTCCTTTTTCCTATCTCTTTCTTTTTTCTTTTTTCCTTCGAAGCGCGCCTCTATTTACATAATTTTCGGGGTGCGAATGGACCCCCGGAACGAATTAAGTTCGTATCCGGAGGGTCCGCTGTACCAGTTTCTGGAAGCCATGGGAGGGGAGAGTTGTTCTTGAACTCATGCCTTGCCTTGGGGGCTTCCCATGGGCATATGATTGGCCGCTGAAATGCTGAATTAGATGGCCTATTGGCCCAAACCAGAACTCGTCCGTCCCTCAATACTGTGAATTTTGCAATGCAGTTCTCCATCCGAGTAAAGTTTTAAAAACTGTACCTGTTAGGGCAATTAGTGAAACTAACTATATTAGGAAATGTAGCATATCGAATGCTCTGTATTAGGGAAAATTGCTTGGGAAAATTGTGTATCTTAGACAACATTTTGAATACAAAAATGTGTACCTTAGCAAAAATTTGCACTAAAATGCTGATGAATTTTCAGGAGGACAGTAATAATAATAATAATAATAATAATAATAATAATAATAATAATAATAATACGCGGGTGGTGCTGTGGGTTAAACCACAGAGCCTAGGGCTTGCCGATCAGAAGGTCGGCTGTTTGAATCCCCACAACGGGGTGAGCTCCTGTTGCTCAGTCCCTGCTCCTGCCAACCTAGCAGTTCGAAAGCATGTCAAAGTGCAAGTAGATAAATAGGTACCACTCTGGTGGGAAGGTAAACGGTGTTTCCGTGCGCTGCTCTGTTTCGCCAGAAGCGGCTTAGTTATGCTGGCCACATGACCTGAAAGCTGTACGCCGGCTCCCTCGGCCAATAAAGCAAGATGAGCGCTGCAACCCCAGAGTCGTCTGCGACTGGACCTAACGGTCAGGGGTCCCTTTACCTTTACCTTTAATAATAATAATAATAATAATAATAATAATAATAATAATAATAATAATAATTGTACCCCGCCCATCTGGCTGGGTTTCCCCAGCCTCTCTGGGCGGCTCACAATAGAATATCTAAAATATGATAAGACATCAAACATTAAAAACTTCCCTAAACAGTATGGTCTTCAGATGTTTTCTAAAAGTCAGGTAGTTGTTTATTTCCTTGACATCTGATGGGAGGGCGTTCTACAGGGCAGGCGCCACTACCGAGAATGCCCTCTGCCTGGTTCCCTGTAACCTCACTTTTCGCAGGAAGGGAACCACCAGAAGGCCCTTGGAGCTGGACCTCAGTGTCCGGGAAGAACAATGGGGGTGAAGACGCTCCTTCAGGTATACAGGGCCAAGGCTGTTTAGGGCTTTAATAGTCAACACCATCACTTTGAATTGTGCTTGGCAACGTACTGGGAGCCAGTGTAGGTCTTTCAGGACCAGTGTTATATGGTCTTGTTGGGGGCCACCCCCAGTCACCAGTCTAGCTGCCACATTCTGGATTAGTTGTAGTTTCCGGGTTACATTCAAAGGTAGCCCCTCGTAGAGCGCATTGCAGTAGTCCAATCGGGAGATAACCGGAGCATGCACCACTCTGGTGAGCCAGTCCACGGGCAGGTAGGGTCTCAACCTGCGTACCAGATGGAGCTGGCAGACAGGTGCCCTGGACACAGAAGTAACTTGCGCCTCCATGGACAGCTGTGAGTCCAAAATGACTCCCAGGCTGCACACCTGATCCTTCAGGGGCACAGTTACCCCATTCAGGACCAGGGAGTCCCCCACACCCGCCTGCTCCCTGCCCCTCCAAAACAGTACTTCTGTCTTGTCAGGCTTCAATCTCAATCTATTAGCCACTATCCATCCTCCAACCACCTCCAGACACTCACACAGGACCTTCACCGCCTTCACTAGTTCTGATTGGAAAGAGAGGTAGAGCTGGGTATCATCCGCATACTGATGAACACCCAGCCCAAACCCCCTGATGATCTCTTCCAATGGCTTCATATAGATGTTAAAAAGCATGGGGGAGAGGACGGAACCCCAAGGCTCCCACAAGTGAGAGCCCAGGGGTCTGAACACTCACCCCCCCCACCACTTTCTGGAAATGGCCCAGGAGGAAGAAACCACAAACTGATGTGGAAATGTGAAAAACTGAATGTGAGTGTGGAAAAAATGAAAAATGGAGAGAAAATGAAATGCACAGATCTGCCTGTCCCAAGTTGCAGGCAATTCTAGTCCTTCTCAGGGTATAGTCATGAGAGGAGTAGACATGGCTAACCTCAGGTCCATTAATGTCAGTGGTTCTGCTCTAAGTTAGTTGCATGTAACCCACTGGATTTGTTCCACTGTTGCTGCAAAAAAATGCCCCCAGCATCAATATTTCACCATAATCTAGGTCACTTCCAGGAAACTCTATGCCCTTCCCATATTCTCAAAAACAGGTTCCATATTAGTTTTATGAGGCTCTAAGTAAATAATACAAAGGACTTCCTCATACTATGTGCAAATTTGGTGTTGGCAAACGATGGACTGTGACGGGTCACAAGTTTGTTGGGGAGGGGGAGGGAAGGCCCCCCAAGTGTGTTGCTGAAGGAAGAACTTCACCATATATCTTGAGCAAGAGGTGACTGGTTTGAGGGATTAATGTGTAAAGGAACAAAGATTTCACAACTAGGGGTGGGAGCAAAATACTGGATAGAGTATAAAAGGTGGGTGCTTCATAGGACTGTTCACCACACCTCGGCTCATCTTAGCTCTCTCGTTAATCACCGTCTGAGGTAAGTTGAAGACAACGGGGAGGTTTCCTTGTCTGATTTTGTAGGTTTCAGCCTTTGTGTTGGAGATAGGATGCTACTTGTTTTTCAGGGTATCAGCTGATGCTACAGGAACACCTGCATGTTCTTTTATGCAGAACATAAACACCAGGAGAGAGATCTCATCTGAGAGGTGCTTTCTTGATGTTGTTGGACTCTCAATGCCCATCACCTTGACCAGGTGGCTGGGGTTGATGGGAGACGGAGTTCAGCAACATCTGGAGGACCTTGACCTTTAAACTTCTGTAAGTGCATGCAATATGTGATCCCTGATTGGTTGGGGCATGTGTCTAGGACACAGATGGGGAGCCAGATGTTGCTGGTCTACAGCTCCCATCATCCCTAATTATTGACCATGCTACCTGAAGGTGAGGGAGTCTTAACAGCACCCGGAGGGCCATGATGTTGGCTCTCCCTGCTCCAAGACAGTGCATCCCAACCTGGTGCTCTCCAGTTGTTTTGCATTGTAGCTCACATCAGCCCCAACATTGTGGCCGATAGCCAGGGCTGATGGGAATTGTAGACCCAGACATCTAGAGGGCACTCAGTTGGGCAAGGATGTCTAGGATCAGAGGTGGCTTAGAATATTAAGTGGCTTAGAAAAAGCGGCTTAAATAAGAACTAAACAAGGGTGTAGAAATTTGGGATCTAAACATACAATGTGTCTTACTGTAGTGGGGGAAAGACTCTCTCCAGGTGACCTGCATATCTCCTCAGATGACCTGTCCAGGTCCTAAGTCTGGATGAGCTACTTGAAGGCACTCAGTTGTGTGTGTGTTTAAACCAAATATTTAAACTAGACTTGAACTGGAGAGCCCATCAAATACAGGACTCTTTCTTTTGTCTAAAAATGAGAATCTATCATCTGTCTGTCTGTCTGTCTGTCTGTCTGTCTGTCTGTCTGTATCTATCTATATCTATCTATATCTATCTATATCTATATATATCTATCTATCTATCTATCTATCATCTATCATCTATCTATCTATCTATCTATCTATCTATCTATCTATCTATCTATCATCTATATCTATCTATCTATCTATCTATCTATCTATCTATCTATCTATCTATCTATCTATCATCTATCTATCTATCTATCTATCTATCTATCTATCTATCTATCATCTATCTATCTCTATCATCTACCTATCTATCATCTATCCAGGATTGCCTTTGACAAAGTCATTCTGTTAGGTAGAATCCCAGAAGGGTGGTGAACCTGCAGCTCTCTAGATGTTGCTCTAAATTAGTTGCATGTAACCCACTGGACTCGTTCCACTATTGCTGCAAAAAAATGCCCCCGGCATCAATATTTCACCATAATCTAGATCACTTCCAGGAAACTCCATGCCCGTTCCATATTCTCACAAACAGGTTCCATTAAAAAATATGATGCTCTAAGTAAATAATATAAAGGATTTCCTCATAGTATGTGTAAACTTGGTGTTGGCAAACGATGGACTGTGACTGGTCACAAGTTTGTTGGGGAGGGGGAGGGAAGGCCCCCCAAGTGTGTTGCTGAAGGAAGAACTTCACCATATATCTTGAGCAAGAGATGACTGGTTTGAGGGATCAATATGTAAAGGAACAAAGATTTCACAACTAGGGGTGGTAGCAAAATAATGGATAGAGTATAAAAGGTGGGTTCTTCATAGGACTGTTCACCACACCTTGGCTCATCTTAGCTCTCTCGTTAATCACCGTCTGAGGTAAGCTGAAGACAACGGGGAGGTTTCCTTGTCTGATTTTGTAGGTTTCAGCTTTTGTGTTGGAGATAGGATGCTACTTGTTTTTCAGGGTATCTGCTGATGCTGCAGCAACACCTGCATGGTCTCCCATTCATCATCCCTGACCAGGGGTGAAACAGCTTTATTTCACCTGGGTCAGAGACCCAGTATGGCGTGTGCACACACACACACACACACACACACACACACACACACACACACACACACACAGCATTTGTGTACACACAGAGAGAGACTGGAAGCCTCAGTGGCACCCCTCTGGAGGCTTCATCCAGGGCAAAAAACCTGGCTAGCCCCCTGTAGCTACAGCTCTGCCCCTGACCACCGACCATGGTGGCTTGGGCTGATACAAGTTGGAGTCCCAAGCCACAGGTCCATCTAGCTGAGTACTTTCTGCACCAGACTAGGGAGTCCATCTATCTGGGATTGTCTCTAATGAAGTTGTTCAGTTAGTGCAAGGATTTCCACTAGTGTAATGGAGCTCCTCTCCTCTACCTATCATCCCCACCAAACCTGTTATGGATGTTCTACCAGCCCTACGGAGGAGATCTGAGGAGAGCACAGGAAGAGCACAGGGAGATTAAGTTCCATCATTCAAGTGGAAATCCTTGCACTTACTGAAAAACTTTGTTGGACCCAGAGCAATATATTTCAGACTAGACTTAGCAGTGCCTATGGTTTTACATTCTCTTGAATCTTGTTAGACCAGTGCATCATGAAAACTCCTTAATTTCTCAAGGCTGTCTCTCCACTCTGCGCCCAACTGTATTAGTCAATTTTCCCTCCCTCCCTCCCTCCCTCCCTCCCTCCCTCCCTCCCTCCCTCCCTCCCTCCCTTCCTTCCTTCCTTCCTTCCTTCCTTCCTTCCTTCCTTCCTTCCTTCCTTCCTTCCTTCCTTCCTTCCTTCCTTCCTTCCTTCCTTCCTTCCTTCCTTCCTTCCTCCCTTCGGTCTCCAGACTTTGTTTATCCAGTCTTCAATGGTTGGAGTCATTCTATTTTCCCAATCATGGCAGACAGTTATTAAATATTAAATCGATATTAAAGGAGGCATTTAATGGATTTTTTTTTCATCTATTGAATTTGACACCATTCTCTATAATCTATTAAGGCCAGATCTTTAACCCACCCAAATAAAATAACTAATGGGTCCATCAGAAATACACATCCTGTGATATACTGTGAGAATAGGATGCTGGTCTAGATGGGCATTTGTCTTGATCTGGGAAGGCTCCTCTGATGTTCTTATTGCCTTCCTGCCCTGACTGTGGACTTCCTGGAGGAATCTGATTTGCCACTGTGAGAACAGGATACAGAACTGGGTTGGCCCTTCGCCTGATCTACCAGGGCTCTTCTTTTGTCTATTTAGGTTGCCAACAGAAAACCTTCAAAATGTCCAAGTCTAAGACTCAGATGCAAGTCCTGGCTGATCAGCTGATCGACCTCTTCCACAAGTATGCTGGGCATTCTGACACCATTGACAAGAAGGAGTTCAAGAAGATGATCAACGAGCAGTTTCCTGACTGCGTTGAGGTGAGGTGGAGAGAAGAAGGGCATGGGCAATTGTTGGGCACATTGAAGCCAGAGGTGACACATTGGCATCAATGTGCAACATGCCTCTGGGCATGTTAAGAGAGTGAAAGGCACCTCAGCAAGGCAGCACTTAAAAGTGAGCTAGGCTACCCTGTTAGTAAAGTATATTTAGGGATGGGTGGATATGTCCATTTCAATGGGTATCATTTTCCTCTCATTTTCTCTTAAATTCAGTTCTCCACATTTTGCATATTTATGTATTTAAAAAAAAATCCTCTTTTGGCAAAGCAATTTCCCCTTATGATGAATTTTTTTTGTATGCTATTTTCACTAATCTATTTTAAACACACTTCGCCATAGTTTTTTTTTTTTTTAAAGTACTACATGCATTTCTTAACACTTAGCTGGGTAAGTACATTCCAAAATCTGAAGAAATGTGAATTTGGCGGGGTGAGCTTCAAATGTGAACTGGATTGGATTTCTCCCCTGGAG
The DNA here is from genome assembly GCA_034642065.1 of Darevskia nairensis. NCBI lineage: Eukaryota > Metazoa > Chordata > Lepidosauria > Squamata > Lacertidae > Darevskia > Darevskia nairensis. The sequence goes on from JAWWNI010000321.1 coordinate 637,941, forward strand.
ATAGATATAGCTACACATCTCAGGAGAAATGGGGGCTCAGGCTTCTTAAGTCATCCTCAGATAAAGTCTCTGAGAAGAACCCTGCTCCATCAGACCTAAAGCCCAAATAGTCTAGCATCTGGCTCTCACAGGGCACAACCAGATGGCTCTGGGAAGCATACAAGCAGGAGCTGAGCATTAAAAGAGGAATATACCCCCCTTTAAATGACCTGAGAATTAAAAGAGAAAGTTTTCTTCTCCTTTTTAAAAATTCTGCATTTTGAACTCCTTTACGTTGCTGCTTATTTGGTTCTGAGTTCAACTTCTGTTGATGTTACTTTGCATTAATACCATTCTGTTAAACCAGTTGTGGGGAAACTTTCAGTCCTTCAGTTGTGGCTGAACTACAACTCCCATCAGCCCCGGCAAGTGTGGCCAATGACCAGGGGTGAGGATGGGAAGTGTAGCCTTGATGATGTCGGGAGGTTCTCCCCAACTATGGCAAACCTTTGTTTCACGATGGTCTGATGTCTTAGATGCAAATCCACAAATTTCAACCTGAAACCTTTTGTTCCTCCATTCCTTCTCCTCCCTACAGTACCCACAAAACCAGCAAGGGAAAGACAAGCTCTTCAAAGACCTGGATACAAACAAAGATAGTGTACTGAGTTTTGAAGAATGGACCCGTCTGGTTGGGTCATTCCTCTCTTGCGCCCACATTAAGTTTCACCAGCAAGAGGGACATCACCACCACCACTGAAAAAAGACCCAGCAGGTCCTCCGGGGGACGGTGGTCAGGGGCATGCTGGATACCAACCTTCCAAACAAACGAAGCCCTCCTGCCCACATCCCCTAGCTTGAAATGTAATGTTTTGGCAATAAAATAAGAAATAATCATTTAACTTGGAAAGTCTAGGATGTCTTACTTTTTGGTGTGACAAGGCAGTTTGAAACAGGTTTTGAGCTTCCATGCTGTATTCATCTCTGCAACTTCTCCTTTTTAAAACAACCCCTCAGTGTGACTCCATTCCTGCTTGACTCACACCTCTGCCAAGTATGTTGCCCTTGTAGAACTCTCTGCTGAGTCTCTCCTTCTTAGATGATAAGAGTTCATTATTGTCATTGTACAGGTACAAGTACAACGTTGTACAAGTGCAACGAAATAGGATGCCATCCCATTAAAAAAAAAAACAGCACAAAAAACAAAGAAACACATTTTCAGCACATGCGTACACACCCATCACAACTCTCCAAGGTCATATTATCTGGTTACAGCATTTAAGATGGTTATTGCTCTTGGATAGAAACTATTCTTCAATCTATTTGTTCTTGATCTGATTGTTCTATATCTCTTGCCCGAAGGTAGTGGTGCAAAGAGACTATATCCCGGATGAGATGGATCCTGTAAAATATTATTTACTTTTTTAAGGCAACGGGGACTGTATAGTTCTTCCAAGGATGGGAGAGGATGACCAGTAATCTTTCGGGCTGTGGTTATGACCTTCTGTAGTACCTTCCTCTCCCTGGCTGTTCAGCTGGAGAACCAAGCACAAATACAACATGTAAGAATGCTCTCTATGGAGCCTCGGTAGAAGGACACCAGCAGTCTCTCACTCAGATTGTTCTTCTTTAAAAGTCTGAGGAAATAAATTCTCTGCTGGGCCTTCTTTACCAGAGCAGTACCGGTAGTATTCGGTCCAAGTCATACCCTAATAATAGGGACATTAGCATTTGAGGAATGTTGGAGGGGTATGCAATGTTTTTCTGGGATCAGAGGCCTTTCAGGAAATACCTAAAATCAAATATGAAGCCAAGTGATGCTCAGAAACTGGATGAGGCCAAAGGGAACGGGCACTGAAAAGCTAGTTTTGCAAGGCTTTGCTTCAGCCGCGTTCCCTCTATATCCCTTTCCTTGCAGTTGCTCACTTAGACATGTAGAAGCAAGTTGATTCTTTGTAAAACAGCCAGCTGAAGAGATTAAAAACCTGATGCTTGAAGAAAATAGAATCTCTCACTGAATAAAAAGAGGAAGACAAAAGCAAAGGGAAGCATGCAAACACACACAGGGACGTATGTGTGTGGGTCTTCCTCTCAGAGAGAAATTTAAAATCCTCTCAATATACTTAAATATGGGGGAGGAAAAAGCACTACTGCAGGGGCGCTGGTTGGAGGAGGAGAGGAAGAGCGTGAACGCAAAGGAGAGGACAAGGGACGATGGCTGGAAGAAAGGAGGAAAGTGAAAGATGAAGGAGAAGGGTGGTAAGAGGAGAAGGATGTAGGGAGAAAAGGAGTAGGTTAAATATAAAAAGGAAGGATGGAGTAAGGGGACAATCATGGTAAGGGATGGAAGGAGAAGTGGGTGTATGGAATAAAGGAAAAGAGCTGAGGAAAGAGAGGGAGAAAAGAAGGGGAGGGGAGGGACAGTGAAAGGACAGGGAAGGCAACCAGAGGATGGATAAAAGGGATGAAGGATGAAGAGGAAGGCAGGAGGAGGATGCTGTGTTCTACATAGATACAGTGGTACCTCTGGTTACGAATGGGATCCGTTCCAGAGCCCTGTTCACAACATGAAAAGCCCGCAACCTGAAGCGTCGTATCTGCGCAGGCGCGCGGCGCGATTCGGCGCTCCTGCGCATGCACGTGATGTCATTTTGTGCTTCTGCGCATGCATGAGCGGTGAAACCTGGAAGTAACCCTTTCTGGTACTTCCGGGTCGCCGCGGGACGCATCCTGAAAAAACGCAACCTGAACCAAACGTAACATGAAGTATGACTGTACATCAATTGCTACTTGTAGCCAATGGTAGTCCTACTCAGAGTAAACCCATTGTAACACATATGGTTCACATCAGTCTATGTGTTTTAGCAGGGTCTCCTCTGGGTATAGGTTGGCTGCATATGACCCATGGAAATCATTCCAACCATTGCAGCAAAGAATGCACCCAGCACCCATATTGCGCAAGAATGCGTGCTGTTTTCAGAAACTTCGGGCCGCACCTATATCTACAAAACAGTTTAGCCACAATGTGATTAATGAGTTCTAAGAGAGCAATGAAAAGCGATGCCGCACCATGGGTGTAAACCTGTTGTTCCTAAATGATGCACGGTGATTGGCCACAAGCTGCAGGGAGGGAACCCCAGCCCCCAGAGGTGCCTTGCTGAAGGAAGATCTCCATCAGATACCTTGAGCACAGGGTGCTTGGGGTTAATGTGTGCAACTGGGGAGTGTCATTTGAGAAGGAGCAAAGATTTCATAAGTGGGGGTGGGAGCAGGACTCTGGATAGGGTATAAGAAGTGGGAGCAATTTAGGGCTCTTCATCCAACTTTGGCGCATTCGAACTCTCTTCTTCATCACCAACCAAGGTAAGCTGAAGACTATGGGAAGCTTTCTTGGGTTCTTGTTGGGTTATACATTGGACATAGGGTGCTAAATCTTTTTGAGATTATCAGCTAGGGAAGGGCTGAAAAACTTGTAGGCAAGGCTCCAGATGATCGGGACTCCAACTCCCATCAGCCCCAACCAGCATGGTCAATGGACAAGGATGACAAAGTCCAGCAACATCTGGTGGACTGTAGGTTCCCCATCATTGCAGTAGCTCTAACACAATTCAAGGTGCTCACATTGGTATTTAAAGCCCTAAATGTCTCACTCCTTCCCTGCAGACCCTCTCAAGTGATATGGTCGGGCCTCTTTGTAGGTCCATCACTCTCTGGGGTTCAGTCGGTGATGGTGGCCTGGAGAAGATCTTCTCTGTGGAAGTCCCTTAGTTGTGAATCTCCTTCCACACAGAGGTGCATCGTAGAATCATAGAATATTAGAGTTGGAAGGGACCCCAAGGGTCATCTCATCTAATTCCCTGCAATGCAGGAATCACAGCTAAAGCATCCATTGTAGATGACCATCCAACCTCTGCTTAGAAACCTCAAAGGAATGAGAGTCTACAACTTCCTGAGGGAGTCAGTTATTCCTGGTTAGTCGGAATCTCCTTTCTTTAACTTGAATCCATTGGTACATCCAGCACCTTCATTATACAGCTTCCAGTATAGATGTCCCCCTTTATGCTGGCTTTTGACACTTGTAAGGGATGCGGGTGGCGCTGTGGTCTAAATCAGTGTTCTTCAACCTTGGGTCCCCAGATGTTGTTGGACTACAACTCCAATCATCCTCAACCTATGGCCCAGCTGGCTAGTGATGATGGGAGTTGTAGTCCAACAACATCTGGGGACCCAAGGTTGGAGAACACTGGTCTAAACCACAGAGCCTAGGGCTTGCTGATCAGAAGGTCAGTGGTTCGAATCCCCGCGATGGGGTGAGCTCCCGTTGTTCGGTCCCAGCTCCTGCCCACCTAGCAGTTCGAAAGCACGTCAAAGTACAAGTAGATAAATGTCAGGGAGGATTCGGAGGAGCAACAGACAGAGGAGGCAGAACAGGGGCTCAGGGATGCTGAAGAGCCTTGCCTCCACCCAGAGGTTTGGGAAGGAAGCTCAGACTCAGGAAGGGAGGGGGCTTTCAAATCAGCACAGACAAGGAGGGAAATGAAATATAAGGATCAAAGACATCTTGCGCGATTCCCACGCCTACTTTGTTGGCGCGGGAATTGTAGGAAGCCACTCCCCATATCTGACTCAACGGGTTCGGATGTGTAATTCTGAACTGTAGTTGTTTCTTGTATATATGTAATAAAGACTGTAAATACCACACTGATTGTGCCGGGTGTTACTGCGAAGGGGAAACACCACCTTTACAATAAATAGGTACCGCTCCAGCGGGAAGGTAAACGGTTCGCCAGAAGCGGCTTAGTCATGCTGGCCACATGACCCAGAAGCTGTCTGCGGACAAACGCCGGCTCCCTCGGCCTATAGAGTGAGATGAGCGCGCAACCCCAGAGTCGTCCGCGACTGGCCTTAATGGTCAGGGGTACCTTTAAGTTGCTTTAAACGGGTTTTAATATGGTGCTTTAAGGTTGAAACCTGTCTTGGGACCTTAGGGGAAAGGGTGGGGAATAATGACCATCTCAGTACTTTGTGAGTATCTCTATAGAAGAAAACCCAGAAAAATCAAACCCCCATTATGTTCTGGTCCCCCCTGCCTCCGCATCCCTAAAAGCAGAGAACACATTAGAGAGCTGGCTGCTGGGGTTCCTTTGCACTGGGAGATCTAACAGAATCTGGTGGCTCACCACATTGGCTCTCCCTGTTCTGTCTACGGCGACCTGTCTACGGCGATCTGTCTATTTGCTCTCCAAATGTTTTGCATTAGAACTCCCATCAACCCCAACATCATGGCAATAGGTTCCTCACCCCTTAACTGCCCTAGTGGAGATGGTAGCAGTGGGAGGTTTCACGGTTGGAGGACAGTGAGCAATGGTCTTAGCTCAGGATTTTATAGAGGGTTCTATTTTCTCCCCAACATTTTGTTTTGATCCTCACAAGAGTCCAGTGAGGTAGGATCAAAGGTGGGAGGTGAACCTGTGGCACTCCAGATGTTGCTGGACTCCAATTCCCATCATCCTTGACCATCGGTCATGGTGGCTGGAGTTGATGGGGGCCAAGGACTTCTAGGGGGGGCACGGATTCCCTATCCCTGTCACTGGCCCATCTGGCTGAGTACTGTCAGACCAAGAGAGTCCATCAACTCCTGGAGGCCTTCAAACAGATGACTGTCTCTTACTTTCTTTTAAAAATAATAATAACCAATCTATCTCTCTAATTGGGGTTGTCTCCGGTGAAGTCATTCTGTTTCCACAAGACTTTCCACTAGCGCAATGGAGCTTCCCTCTCCCCTCCCTGTCACCTCCACCAAATCTGTTCTGAGTGTTTCCCCAACCAGGGGAACACCAGGGGATGAGAGAGAGGTTAAGTTGCATTGTGCAAGTGGAAATCCTTGTGCTAGCAGAACAACATGGCTGTGTCCAGTCCAATATATTTAAGTGTATCCCTGGCAGCATTTACATTTAACAACAACAATTTCCTTGCACTCTGTTGCACCAACACATTATGACAACTCTCCATTCCTGAAGAAAACAGAAAACAGTGGGCAAGGCTGCCCACTCTCTCTTCCCCAACTGTATTAGTCAATTTCACCATGTTTACTAGGTCTCCAGATTTTGCATATCTAGCCTTCAATGTTTGGGATATTTATGTTTTCTAGTTTTGACAAATAGTTAGGCAGAAAGCATGTGTCACCTCCCCCCCAAAATATATATATATATATATATATATATATATATATATATAAAGTTTCACAAATTAAATTTCAGATTAGATAATCATATAACATCTCTGCTTTATAAATTGACTTCCCACCACAGTGTTTTCATTCAACCCCTTTTCTACTGCATTATATAACAAATTCTTATTTTTTACCAAAGTATTTTTTACCCTCCAGTACAATTCATTGGGACGCGGGTGGTGCTGTGGGTTAAACCACAGAGCCTAGGGCAGGGGTCTGCAACCTTTAAGACAAAAAGAGCCACTTGGACCCGTTTCCGAAGAAAAAAAAAACTGGGAGCCGCTACTCTCTTTGATAACTTAAAATGCACAATGATTATTTTTTAAAAAATTATTTATTCATTTTAATTAATTTTGTAAGCAGTAGTACTGGAAACTTTAGCAAGAGCACACTAAATCCTGAATTCTTTGATTACTGAAGAAGTTTCTCAGGATCCTCAGCCCTCACAAAGGAACTACTCACCATGCCAGGGAACTCAGTTTCCCAAGCTCCCTTGCAACGATGAATCCCGTCGGCATGAGGGAGGGGGGAAACAGCCCGTGCAACACACACACACACACACACACACACACACACAGTGACCAGCTGTGTGTCGGCAAGAGGGAAGGAGTTCTCCCTGCAATTGCCCATTGTCATTGAGATTTTGGGATGGGGAGAAAGACGAGTTGTTGAGCTTTTCTTAGGGGGAGAGCTTTTTCCCCCTTTTTTGGCTGCTGATCACTAAGGCAGCAAGAGAGGCAAGTCAGCGCCGGGGTGCTTAGAGCCCTGCAAGGCCGGCGAAGAGCCGCAGCAAAGGTGTAAAAGAGCCACATGCGGCTCCGGAGCCGCGGGTTGCCAACCCCTGGCCTAGGGCTTGCCGATCAGAACTGCTAGGTTGGCAGGAGCAGGGACCAAGCAACGGGAGCTCACCCCATCGCAGGGATTCGAACCGCCGACCTTCTGATCGGCAAGCCCTAGGCTCTGTGGTTTAACCCACAGCGCCACCCGTGTCCCAGCGGAACAACACTTAAATGAGCTAAATAAAAAAACAGGGCACATGGACACTTTCTCCTTGATCCTGAATAATTATAAAATCGAAGAGTTGGAAGGGACCCTGAGGATTGTGTAATCCCAACCCCCAGCATTGCAGGAATAAGAAGCTGTCCCATATGGGTATAAAACCCGCAGCCTTGCTGCTATCAGCACTATGCTCTAACCAATTGAGCTATCCAACAAATAATCCAGGCAGAGCCGCTAATATGTTCCTATGAGTTCCCAGGTTGCCACCAGAAGCCCTTCGGAATGTCCAAGCCCAAGACTCAGTTGCAACAACTTGTTGAACAATTCATAGAACTCTACTACAGGTACTCTGGGAATTCTAACAGCATCGACAAGCAGGCATTTAAGAAGATGCTGGACGAGCAGTTTCCTGACACTGATGAGGTGAGGGGGAATAAGATGAGGCAGGGGCAAATGGGCAAAACAGGGCCAGGGACACCCATTGGCACCAATGCGCAGGGTTCCTTTGGCCATGTTAAGAGGGGGAGGGGCTGAAATCTCACCAGGTCTCTGCTTTGAAGCATGCTCTGAAAACAAAGCATATCTAGGGATGGGCAGATATGTCTGTTTCAGTCTCTTTTCAGTCTTATATTCCGTTCTCCCCATGTGCGCTCCATTAAAAAAAAATGTTTCTTGTAATTCTTTCATTTAAACATATTTTGTATGCATTTTTGCCCAATATACACATTTTTGCAAAGCACATTTCCCTAATATGCTGAATTTTTGTATGTTATTATTGCATAGATGATAGATGGATAGATGATATAGAGATGATAGATGATAGACGATTGATCGATCGATCGATATAGATAGATATAGAGATGATAGATGATAGACGATTGATCGATTGATCGATCGATATAGATAGATCGATGATAGATCGATCGATAGATAGATAGAAAGATAGATATATTTGTGCACACTTTACTGTAGCATATGAATTTTTATACACGTAACTTGGCTGGGGAAATGCAACAAACACACCTGAAGTCTTCTCTCCTCCATTTCCCCAATCCCAACACTGCAGTCTCCCTTGAAGCAACAAAAGAGAGACCAGCTCTTCAAGGAGGCAGACAAGAACAAGAACGACAAACTGAGTTTTGATGAAATGGGCCGCCTGATGGCAAAATTCATAGCTGAAACTCATGACAAACTCCGCAAGTAAGAAGGCCGTCCCCTTGGCCACTGGAAAAATGGCCCAGCAAATCCTCCAGGAGACGGTGCTCAGGGGGCGTGTTGGATACTAACCTTCCAAACATACACAAACCCCTATCACAGTGATGGCTAACCTTGACACCCCAGATGTTTTGGAACTACAACTCCCATCATCCCTAGCTAACAGGATCAGTGGTCAGGGATGATGGGAGTTGTAGTCCCAAAACATCTGGAGTGTCAAGGTTGCCCATCACTGCCCTATCAGCATTCACTAGCTTGAAATGTTATGCTTTGCCAACAGAATAAGAAATAAACATTTAACTTGGAAATCATTGGGTGTTTCATTTCAACCTCATTCTGACAAACTGCAGTGTTATTGCCTTTTCTATATTCAATCTCTTTCCTGGGTGACTATGGAAGTTTTGCTTCTTCACACACCTCTTCCTACCTGGGTGGGCATCTAGTCCTGCGCTCCTTGCTCAGGAACCCATCGATAGAAACCTCCTCTGGTGTGGAGGCTAGGAGACGAGACTTTGTTTGATTTGTTCCTTGAATTTATCTCTCCTCTTTCCTCCGAGGAGCTCAAGGTGCTGTACATAATTCTCCTCCTGCCCATTTCATCTTCACAACAACCCTAGTGCTTTAGGTTAGGCTGCGAGTGAGAGACTGGCCTCAGGTCACCCAGTGAAGTTCATGGCTGACTGGGGTCTTCAACCTTGGTCTTGTGTTAGCTAACAGAATAACTTGGAGATGTCCAGACTAAGATATTTAAGAGTATCCCTGGCAGCATCTATGGATTTACATTTAACAACAACCATTTCCTTCCACTCTGTTGCACCAACACATCACGAAGCCTGAAGAAGAGAAGGTTAAGGGGTGATATGATAGCCATGTTCAAATATATAAAAGGATGTCATATAGAGGAGGGAGAAAGGTTGTTTTCTACTGCTCCAGAGAAGCGGACACGGAGCAATGGATTCAAACTACAAGAAAGAAGATTCCACCTAAACATTGGAAAGAACTTCCTGACAGTAAGAGCTGTTCGACAGTGGAATTTGCTGCCAAGGAGTGTGGTGGAGTCTCCTTCTTTGGAGGTCCTTAAGCAGAGGCTTGACAGCCACCTGTCAGGAATGTTTCGATGGTGTTCCCTGCTTGGCAGGGGGTTGGACTGGATGGCCCTTGGGGTCTCTTCCAACTCTATGATTCTATGATTCATTGCAGCAAAGAATGCACCTAGCACCCATATTGCGCAAGAATTGTGTGCTGTTTTCAGAAACTTCGGGCCCCACCTATATCCACAAAACAGTTTAACCGCAATGTGATTAACGAGCTCTAGGAGAACAATGAAAAGCGATGCCGCACCATGGGTATAAACCTGTTGTTCCTAAATGATGCACGGTGATTGGCCACAAGCTGCAGGGAGGGAACCCCAGCCCCCAGAGGTGCCTTGCTGAAGGAAGATCTCCATCAGATACCTTGAGCACAGGGTGCTTGGGGTTAATGCGTGCAACTGGGGAGTGTCATTTGAGAAGGAGCAAAGATTTCATAAGTGGGGTGGGTGGGAGCAGGACTCTGGATGGGGTATAAGAAGTGGGAGCAATCTAGGGCTCTTCATCCAACTTTGGCGCATTCGAACTCTCTTCTTCATCACCAACCAAGGTAAACTGAAGACTATGGGAAGCTTTCTTGGGTTCTTGTTGGGTTATACATTGGACATAGGGTGCTAAATCTTTTTGAGATTATCAGCTAGGGCAGGGCTGAAAAACTTGTAGGCAAGGCTCCAGATGATCGGGACTCCAATTCCCATCAGCCCCAGCTAGCATGGTCAATGGACAAGGATGAGAAAGTCCGGCAACATCTGGTGGACTGTAGGTTCCCCACCATTGCAGTAGCTCTAACACAATTCAAGGTGCTCACATTGGCATTTAAAGCCCTAAATGTCTCACTCCTACAAGAAAGAAGATTCCACCTAAACATTAGGAAGAACTTCCTGACAGTAAGAGCTGTCCGGCAGTGGAATTTGCTGCCAAGGAGTGTGGTGGAGTCTCCTTCTTTGGAGGTCTTTAAGCAGAGGCTTGACAGCCACCTGTCAGGAATGCTTTGATGGTGTTCCCTGCTTGGCAGGGGGTTGGACTGGATGGCCCTTGGGGTCTCTTCCAACTCTAGGATTCTATGAAAACTCTCCATTTCTGAAGAAAACAGTTCCAAGGCAGCCCACCATCTCTGCCCCGACTGCATTAGTCAATTTCACCATATTTACTAGGTCTCCAGATTTTGCATATCCACTTGAGATATTTATCTTTATATTTTTGAGTTTTTCAAGTTTTGACAAATAGTTAGGCAGAAAGCATGTATCACCCCAGAACTCACCATGAATGTCTCACTTGTTCTCTTATAATCGCAATGGCGCCCACCTGACTTTTCGTGAGTTCTGGCTCAAAACCCCCCCTGTGTATCTAAATTTAAGGGCAGATCTTTAACTAACTAAAATACAAAAATAACAGACAGGTTTGTCAGGAGTGCACATCCAGAGGTTATTTCCATTTCTCTTATTGCATCATGGCAAAATTACATTATTTTAAGATAGTCCTCAATACATGTTGCATGTTTGCGTGTCAAGGTCCCCAAACCACCCCTCAAATAATTCACACATCAGACAGAATTTTAGTTTTGGTTTTTGGCATGATTTTGGCCACAACTTTATTAAAATACAAATAATGTGAGTGGTTGCTTAGGCATTGGTTAAGACTATCTGTCCCACAGGGGACAGAACTGACTACCGTCAGTAAGGGGAAAACCCTTTGGGGAGATAAAGGGAGCCGGGTGATCTGACCCCCCCCTCTCCCCACAGGCTCCCAGGGCTCTTGCAAGGCCCTGGCCCCTGACTGGGCGTTACGGACAAAAGCATATCGAGCCCGTGGATTCCTTTAACGGAATTCCCCATACACCAGCATCAATTGGAGGGGCAGACACAGTCAATCATAACCCCTCCTCCAACCAACATAATAACCAATGCCTAACCGCCAACCTTACAAGTTGTGACTATTTGCTACGCAGTAGGCAAAAACCAGATGGCACCAGCCAATCAGCCAAATGGAAAAATTCCTACCAGGCCCCTGCCCCAACAGCAGATGCCCCCATGACAGGCATAGCAAGGTCTATAAGAAGATAGACGCCTGTAGAGGTTTTTACTGCATATCAGTTGTTCCTACCTCTCTTGCTAGTCACCGACCAAGGTAAGCTGAAGAAGACAGGAAATCTTTTCCCTTTTCCCTTTTCCCTTTTCCCTTTTCCCTTTTCCCTTTTCCCTTTCCCTTTCCCTTTCCCTTTCCTTGGGTTCAGTCTGCACTTTGGACACAGGGGGCTAAATCTTTTTGAGAGTATCAGACCCTCCGTGTCCCTATTTTCCAAGGGCAGTCCTGGATTTACAGCAGCAGTCTTGGGCTCTGATTTGATCCCGGAATGTCCCGCTTCTCCTTAGGATGTTCCCTTTTCCATTGAATAAATATCGAAGGGTATGGAGTTATGCAACCCCCGAGCCAAGGAGATAAGTAACTATACAACCTTTAGAAGACATCTGAATAGGGAAGTTTTTCAATATTTAATGTTCTATTATGTTTCTATATATGCTGCAAGCTGCCCAGAGTGGCTGGTGCAACCCGGTCAGATAGAGGGGGTATGATGATGATGATGATGATGATGGAATAGGGTGTCCCTATTTTCATCAGAAAGGTCTGTATAGTTAATGCTATGGTTTTCCCAGTAGTGATGTATGGAAGTGAGAGCTGGACCATAAAGATGGCTGATCGCCGAAGAATTGATGCTTTTGAATTATGGTGCTGGAAGAGGCTCTTGAGAGTCCCATGGACTGCAAGAAGATCACACCTAAAGACTTCAACCTTGGTCTTGTGTTAGCTAACAGAATATCTTGGAGGTGTCCAGATCAAGATATTTAAGAGTATCCCTGGCAGCATCTATGGATTTACATTTAACAACAACCATTTCCCTGCACTCTGTTATACCAACGCAGTATGAAAACTCTCCATTTCTCAAGAAAACAGTTCCTAGGCTGCCCACCCCCTCTGCCCCGGCTGGATTAGTCAATTTCACCATGTTTACTAGGTCTCCAGATTTTGCATATCCACTTGAGATATTTATCTTTCTATTTTTGAGTTTTTCAAGTTTTGACAGATAGTTAGGCAGAAAGCATGTATCACCCATGCTATTTTTCTAGGAAAATAAGTGCTGGAACTCACCATGAGTGCCCCACTTGTTCTCTTATAATCGCAATGGTGCCCACCTGACTTTTGGTGAGTTCCGGCTAACCCCCCCCCCCCGTGTATCTCAATTTAAGGGCAGACCTTTAACTAACTAAAAAACCAAAATAACAGACAGGCTTGTCAGAAGTGCACATCCTCGGGTTATTTCCATCTCTCTTATTGCATCATGGCAAAATTACATTCTTTTAAGATAGTCCCGAATACATGTTGCATGTTTGCAGTAGAAACTTCAGCATTTAAAGGGTAAAGGTAAAGGGACCCCTGACCATTAGGTCCAGCCGTGTCCGACTCTGGGACGCCCAGCAACATCTGGAGGGCCACAGGATCCCCATCCCTGCTTTAGAAAGCTCTCTTTAGATCTAGAGGTATGAAGGTCTAGGAAAAAACCCAGAAAAATCTGATAGGCCACCATTAAAACAGGAAGTGGAACTGGATGGGCCTCATTCAGCGACAGAACTTCTCTTACATTCCAATGTTTTCCTAGATTGCCAGATGTCGAAGCCCAAGACTGTGTTGCAACACTTGTCCGATCAATACGTTGAATTTTATTTCACTTACACTGGGAGTTCTGGCACCCTTGACAAGCAGGAATTTAAGAAGATGATGGACGAGCAGTTTCCTGACATTGCTGAGGTGAATGGCTATGTCTGTTTCTCTCTCATCTTAAATACAGCTCGCCACATTTGTGCTGCAATTTGCGTGTTCTTAATTTTTTTTTTAAGTCTTTAATGAAAGTTCAAAATGTACATAATTATATGTGCACTGAACATGTTGAGATGTAAATAAAAGAGAGAAAAAGAAAAAAGAGAAACAGAAGGGAAAATAAAGGGGGGGGGAGGGGGAAACCCCCAAAACTGTATATTTTACAAGGTTGTTATTGTACTTCTCCAGATCTTAACCTATTACAGTATTTGCAAGAATGGATTCCAAATATCATTGAATTTGACCATAGCAAGTCTGCGTTTTTGTGCAAGTTGTTCATATGTTGTGAGTTTGTATAAACACAATTTGTGTGTTTTTAATTTAAAAATCCTCCCGAAATGTTTCTATGCAAATTTGACACATTTTTGCAGAGTAACCTTTCCTAGGGTAATTGGCGGGGTATAAATAATAAAATTGCAACAGCAAACGAATATAGAAGTGGTTAAAAAAGTGAAGTATTTAGGCATCTGGCTGACAGCTAAGAATATCAATTTATATCAAGACAACTACGAGGTGGTATGGAAGAAAATAAAGAAAGATCTGGAAGTGTGGGAAAGAATGAAATTCTCATTATTGGGAAGAATTGCAGCAATAAAAATGAATGTGCTACCAAAAATGTTATTTTTATTCCAAACAATTCCGATTATCAAGGGGACAAAAATATTCAAAGAATGGCAAAAAAGAATTTCAAGGTTTATCTGGCAGGGGAAGAAACCGAGGATTAGATTTAAACTATTAACAGAAACCAAAGAAAGAGGAGGATTCTCACTGCCAGACTTGAAACTTTATTATGAAGCAGCTTGTCTCACTTGGTTGAAGGAATGGATGATACTTGAAAAACCAGATCTTTTGGATCTGGAAGGTCATGATAATAGATTTGGCTGGCACGCATATTTATGGTACGGGAAAACAAAGATACATAAAGATTTCAGTAACCACATCTTCCGGAAATCTCTTTATGAAGTTTGGGATAGGTATAAAAACCTATTAGTAAGGAAAACACCATGGTGGTTGTCACCACTAGAGGCGACCAGTAGAAGAGAAATAAATACAAAGAAGGAATGGACAACGTACGAAACATTGCTGCAGCATGATGGAGAAAAATGGAAATTGAAACCATTTGAGAATGTAAAAGAATTTGTTAATGACTGGTTGCATTACCATCAAATTAATGAGGTGTTTAAAAAAGATATGAAGGACAATGGATTTGGAGATGTTAGATCCAAATTCGAGGTAGAAATTTTAGGAAGTAAATACAAAACATTGTCCAAGATGTATAAAATTTTGCTGGAATGGCATCTAAAAGATGAGGAAGTGAAGTCGGTGATGATACGCTGGGCACAGGATATTGGTCATAATATTATGCTAGATGACTGGGTAAAGTTATGGAGGGAGGGTACGAAATTTACAGCATGTAACGCTCTGAAAGAGAATATGTTAAAAATGATGTACAGATGGTACATTACTCCGGTCAAACTAGCAAAAATGTATAAAACTGATAATAAGTGTTGGAAATGCAAAGAAAAAGAAGGTACCTTTTTTCATATGTGGTGGGATTGTAAAAAAATGAAAGGTTTCTGGGATATGATATATGGTGAGATTAAGAAAATGTTGAAATATACATTTAATAAAAAACCAGAAGCCTTTCTGTTGGGAATTATAGGTACGGACATTAAAAAGCAAGACATTAAACTGTTCCAATATGCCGTGACTGCAGCGAGAATGTTGATAGCATTGAAATGGAAGCAAGAACAGATACCGACGATTGAAGAATGGAAAATGAAATTATTAGACTATGCAGAAATGGACAAAATGACAGGAAGAATTCGCGAACAGCGGGACCAGAAATTCGTCAGAGACTGGACAAAATTTACTAACTATTTAAAGGAAACTACTGAACTGAATACGTTGGTAGGACTTCAAGAGGCATTGTAGAAGAAGGAGGAAATACTATTGTAATGTATGAACTTGAATCATTGAGTTAAGAGTATGATATTATGCAATGGAAGATATAAGAAATATATGGTGAAATATGGTGATAAGAAAGCTAACAGAAAGGTCTGAAGGAAGTCAAGGCTGTAAAAAGCCAAAAAGATGTAAAAGGTGGAATTGTATATATGTGTATGCTAAAAATGTAAAATTAATTTAAAAACGAATAAAAATATTACATAAAAAAAAACAATTTGTGTGTTTTTAATTTAAAAATCCTCCCGAAATGTTTCTATGCAAATTTGACACATTTTTGCAGAGTAACCTTTCCTAGGATAATTGGCGGGGTATAAATAATAAAATTACTACTAGTAGTTCTACCTACTATAAACAGCTTGCCTGGTCTGACCCGCCATTCCTCATACTCCGCGAGGCTCCTTACGGGGTCTTTGCCGCGGGACCACATTCATCCAGTGCTCTACCAGCTGCAATGGCTCCCGGTGGAGTACAGGATCAGGTTTAAGGTGCTGGCTTTGACCTTTAAAGCCCTATGCGGTCTAGGACCCTCGTACCTAAGGGACCGCCTCTCCTGGTATGCCCCGTGTAGGACCTTAAGGTCCTCAAATAATAACATTTTGGAGGTCCCGAGCCATAAGGATGCTAGGCTGGTCGCAACCAGGGCCGGCGCGTCCATTAAGGTGAACTAGGCAGTTGCCTAGGGCGCCAGAATGGAGGGGGCGCTGGTCAGCCTGCCCCTCGCCCCCCGCCGCCGCCTGGTGCTGCCCCAACCAGCAGCGAAAACCGCTGCGGCGAGGCGCGCCCGGTCGGGCAGGGGGCGGGGCACCGTACGTCATGCACAATGACATCACGTGGCCCGCCCCCTCGCCTAGGGCGCCAAAATCCCTAGCACCGGTCCTGGCCGCAACTAGAGCCAGGGCCTTCTCAGTACTGGCCCAGACTTGGTGGAACGGTCTGTCAGAAGAGACTAGGGCCCTGTGGGATTTGGCATCTTTCTGCAGGGCCTGCAAGACAGAGCTTTTCCGCCTGGCCTTTGGGTTGGTTTTAGTTCAACCCTGATGTTTCATTCCTTTATGGTTTGATTGGTGGGCTACTTAAAAATGAGGCTGCATTTTAAACTTTAAATCGTATTTTAATTGATTGTTTTGTATGTTTTGTTGTGATTTTATGGGTGTTAGCCGCTCTGAGCCTGGTCTTGGCTGGGAAGAGCGGGGTATAAATAAAATTATTATTATTATTATTATTATTATTATTATTATTATTATTATTATTATACTGCTGCAGTTGGCATGGCCACCTATTGGTGGTCTCTGCAACTTAGATAGCAATAAACAAACCTGACATCTTCCCTTCTCCGTTTTGTCACTGGATTCTCAACAGGAAGAGCAAGCAAGCGACAAGCTCTTCCAGGATCTGGATGCGAACAAAGACAACCAACTGAGTTTTGACGAAGTGAGCCGGCTGATCACAATATACCTTAAGAATACCCATGAAAAGTTCAAGCATCTGTAGAAAAGCGGGCTGAGAGTCGGACAATGAAAAGAAGACCCAGCAAATTCTCCAGGGGGCGGTGTTCAGGGGTGGGTTGGATACCAACCTCCCCACCCCCACGCCTACTCACATTCTCTTGTTGGGAACCAAATACTTTGGCAATAAAATAAGAAATAGATGTTTAACCTGGAAGTTCTCAGATGTGTCATTTCACTCCCAAAAGAACCCTGTGAGGTAGGTTAGGCAGGGAGTGAGAGACTGGCCTTAGGTCACCCAGTGAGGTTCATGGCTCCGTAGGGACTTGAATCCTAGTCTTCCAGAGCCTAGTCCAGGCATAGGCAAACTCAGCAATCCAGATGTTTTGGGACTACAACTCCCACCATCCCTAGCTAACAGGATCAGTGGTCAGGGATGATGGGAATTGTAGTCCCAAAACATCTGGAGGGCCGAGTTTGCCTATGCCTGGTAGTCTAACCCTCTAATCATTACACCACACTGGCTCTCTCAGTTCAACTCACACTGGTTCAAATCTCCACTGCCTCCCGGGCTGGAAGCTGCAAAGAGGGAATCAGCAAGACACCTGGGCCATCGTGACCAAATATTAATAACTTCCATTCTGAAACACAGGAGGCTGGTGCTCAGGGATGAACATGGGTTGAGGGTCTTCCCTTTCTCCTTTCTTCCCCGGACTCCGCCTCCTCTACCGTAGGAGAAGGAGGAGGAAGGGAAGGGAGTGGGCGGCCAGGGGTACCCTTATTTTTCGGAGGAGCAGTGTGTGCGCATGTGTGTGCTAAAAATAATGGCAGGAGGAGCTGCACTAATGCCGTAACTTGGGTTTTTTTTTAGCTGGAACTCACTGGAACTCAGTTCTGGCACCCCTCTAGTGCAGGGATGGCCAACTTCCAAGAGACTGTGATCTACTCACAGAGTTAAAAACTGGCAGTGATCTACCCCCCTGTTTTGGGGGGTTCACGTAAAAGTTGTTGAACTTCTTTAGAAAAGAGGAAAGCGACATTGAGCTTTTTTTTTTTTAGGAAGGAATGCCCTGTTTTTGTGGTTCAGTTCATTTTAGGGGTGCAGGGCAAAGATGTTGAGCTTTTTTTAGGGGAGCCAAAGTTTTTTAGCTTCTTTGGGGGGAGCCACTGATCTACCGGTGATCTACCACAGACGTCCAGTGATCTACCGGTAGATCACGATCTACCTGTTGGACATGCCTGCTCTAGTGCATGCCATTGCCAATATAAGAGAACAAGGCAGGTGTCCGTGGTGAGTTCTGGCACCTCTTTTTCTAGAAATATAGCACCAGTCATAACCACTCTGGGATTAAAGACTTTCAGGACAAGGTCTCAAAGCCATGGTGGCTTAACATTTTTTGTGACTGTCCCGTCAAAATCGGGGCACTTATAGGGTATGTCTGAAGAGGTGTGTGAAGAAGGAATGAGGAACTGAAATTAATAGATTCATCAATCGCTACTTGTAGCCAATGGTAGTCCTACTCAGAGTGAACCCATTGTAATACACATGGCTAACGTCAGGTCTATGTTTAAGGTAGATAGCCGTGTTGGTCTGTCATAGTCAAAGCAAAAAAAAAAAAAAAAAAAAATCCTTCCAATAGCACCTTAGAGACCAACTAAATTGTTCTTGGTATGAGCTTTCGTGTACATGCACACTTCTTCAGATACACAGGTCTATGTGTTTTAGCAGGGTCTCCTCTGGGTATAAGTTGGCTGCATAGGACCCATGGAAATCATTCCAATCATTGCAGCAAAGAATGCACCCAGCACTCCTATTGCACAAGAATGCATGCTGATTTGAGAAACTTCAGGCCCCACCTATAGCCACGAAACCGTTTGACTGCAATATGTTTTATGAATTCTAAGAAAGCAATGTTGACCAGAGGGTGTAAACTTGGGGCTCCTAAATGACAGACAGTGATTGGCCACAAGCTGCAGGGAGGGGCCCCCAGAGGTGCCTTGCTGAAGGAAGATCTCCATCAGATACCTTGAGCACAGGGTGCTTGGGGTTAATGTGTGCAACTGGAGAGTGTCATTTGAGAAGGAGCAAACATTTCGCAAGTGGGGGGTGGGAGCAGGATTCCAGATGGGGTATAAGAGGTGGGAGCGATCTAGGGCTCTTCATCCGACTTTGGCGCATTCAAACGCTCTTCTTCATCACCAACCAAGGTAAGATGAAGACTAGGGGAAGCTTTCTTGGGTTCTTGTTGGGATATACATTGGACATGGGGTGCTAAATCTTTTTGAGATTATCAGCTAGGGCAGGGCTGAAAAACTTGTAGGCAAGGCTCCAGATGATCGGGATTCCAATTTCCATCAGCCCCAGCAAGCATGGCCAATGGACAAGGATGAGAAAGTCCGACAACCTTTGGAGGATTGTAAGTTCCCCATCTTTGCAGCAGCTCCAATCCAATTCAAGGTGCTCACATTGGTGTTTAAAGCCCCAAATGTCTCACTCCCTAACTATATCAAGGGCTGCCTCCTTCCATACAGGCCCCCTGTTCTGAGAGTTTCCCCAACCCTCTGGAGCAGATTTCTTTTCGGGGGTGGGGGGGTGGGGTGGGGGGGTGGAGAGCCTAGGGAGACAAGAAAGGTAACGTTATTTTATGCAAGTGGAGATTCTTGTGCTAACAGAATAACTTGGAAGTGTCCAGTCCAAGATATTTAAGAGTATCCCTGGCACTATCTATGGATTTACATTTAACAACAACCATTTCCTTCCACTCTGTCGCACCAACACATTATTAAAACTCTCCATTTCTCAAGAAAACAGTTCCAAGGCTGCCCACTCTCTCTGCCCCGACTGTATTAGTCAATTTCACCATGTTTACTAGGTCTCCAGATTTTGCATATCCACTTGAGATATTTATCTTTATATTTTTGAGTTTTGACAGATAGTTAGGCAGAAAGCATGCTGTTTTTCTAGGAAAAGATTTAAGGCTTGATCTTTAACCAACTGAAAAACAAAAACAACAGACAGGTCTGTTGGGAATGCACATCCTGGGGTTATTTCCAGTGCTTTCTCTTCGGGGGTACGCAGGGATACGCATACCCCCTAAACATTTTTGAATCTAGGTTTGGCCTCATTGAGGAGCACTATTTAAATATGAGTAGGAAATTGAGAGTACCCCTACACATTTTTTAAAGAAAAAAAGCACTGGTTATGTCCATTTCTCTTATTGCATCATGGCAAAATTACATTCTTTTAAGATAGTCCGCAATACATGTTGCATGTTTGCAGTAGAAACTTTGGTAAGTAGATAATGCAATTAATCAATATGTAAGTAGTTCTACGTGTAAGCCATATGAACAACAGTGAAATGAGCTAAATAAAAAACAGAATTCAAATAGAGAGCTGTCCTGTCCTAAGTAGGACACATGGGCACCTTGTTCTTGATCCTGAAGAATCGTAGAATTGCATAGTTTGAAGGGACCCAGAGCATCATCTTGTCCCATGATGGGGATCAAACCTGCAACCTTGGTGTTACCAGCGCCACGCTCCAACCCACTGAACTATCCAGGCAGAGCCGTTCATGTGTTCCTATGAATTCCCAGGTTGCCACCAGAAGCCCTTCGGAATGTCCAAGCCCAAGACTCAGTTGCAACAACTTGTTGAACAATACATAGAACTCTACTACAGGTACTCTGGGAATTCTGACAGCCTTGACAAGCAGGCATTTAAGAAGATGCTGGACGAGCAGTTTCCTGACACTGATGAGGTGAGGGGGAATAAGATGAGGCAGGGGCAAATGGGCAAAACAGGGCCAAGGACACCCATTGGCACCAGGGTTCCTTTGGCCATGTTAAGAGGGGGAGGGGCTGAAATCTCACCAGGTCTCTGCTTTGAAGCATGCTCTGAAAACAAAGCATATCTAGGGATGGGCAGATATGTCTGTTTCAGTCTCTTTTCCGTCTTATATTCCATTCTCCCCATTTGTGCTGCATTTTTAAAAATTGTTTATTGTAATTCTTTCCTATTAAACATATTTTTGTATGCATTTTTGGCCAATATACACATTTTTGTAAAGCAACTTTCCCTAATAAGCTGCATTTTTGTATGTTATTATTCCATAGATAGATCATAAATAGATAGAGATGATAGATGATAGACAGATGATAAATAGATAGATAGATAGATGATAGATAGATAGATAGAAAGATAGATATATTTGTGCACACTTTACTGTAGCATATGAATTTTTATACACATAACTTGGCTGGGGAAATGCAACAAACACACCTAAAGTCTTCTCTCCTCCATTTCCCCGCCCCCAACACTGCAGTCTCCCTTGAAGCAACAAAAGAGAGACCAGCTCTTCGACGAGGCAGACATAAACAAGGACGGCAAACTGAGTTTTGCTGAAGTGGGCCGCCTGATGGCAAAATTCATTGCTGAAACTCATGACAAACTCCGCAAGTAAGAAGGGCCACTGGAAAAATGGCCCAGCAAATCCTCCAGGAGACGGTGCTCAGGGGGCGTGTTGGATACTAACCTTCCAAACATACACAAACCCTATCAGCATTCATTAACCTGGAATGTAATGCTTTGGCAACAGAATAAGAAATAAAAATTTAACTTGGAAATCATTTGGTGTCTTAGTTCAACCTCATTCTGACAAGCTGCAGTCTAACTGGCTTTTCTATATTCCATCTCTTTCCTGGGAGACTATGAAAGATTAGCTTCTTCACACACCTCCTTCCATCTTAGAAGTTCATTCCCATCTAGATCAAGTATTTGAATTTCCCAGACACAGCCGAAATTCCGATGTCAGAAACAGTGTCCGGGAGGAAACCGCTGAAATGTCCGAGTGTATGGCAACCGATGTCAATTTGGGCGAATTTAATTTAAAATAGCTCAAAAACTTCATTTTATTTTTGAGATCTTGCAACACTAAATAAACATAGCTGTCAACTTTCGGATTTGAAAATAAGGGATTTTTTCAAACTTTCGGATTTGAAAATAAGGGATGCCGCGAAGGCAGTGCAATGGCACCAAGTAGCCTCGCCACCCTGCGCTCCAGAGGCTGCGCGCGAACAGGTGAGCGAAAGAGCGAGCGCGTAGACGGCAGGCAGGCAGGCTGTCTGGTTGGGCGTGAGGGTCTGGCTGCACAAGGCATGCAAGCTCCGCCCCCAGTCGGTCTCAGACTCCTTATTGGCAGCCAAGCAACGCAGCTGAGGAGCCTCCCTGGCCGGCAGGGAGGGAGAGGAGCTGCTTCCTTTGAAATCCGGGAAATTTAAGGGATATCAACAATCCGGGATAGCAGCGGGAAACGGCATTGGAATAAGGGAGTTTCCCACCAAAAAAAGGGAGGGTTGACAGCTATGAATAAAGCTCAACAACCCCCCCCCTTCAAAAAACCCCACAAACTTTTTTGAAATATGGAAACCCTACTATGCCTAGGTCCTAGAAGCAACCCTTGGTGTGATTGTTGGAGTGTTGGAACCAAGAGCAGTGGTGCAGCATTGGGTGGGGGGGAGCACAGGGGCAGTCGCCCCAGGAGCAAAATTGTTAGGGGGCATAAAATTTCAGTACCCAGTGCTGCCTCAGTACAGCTGTGTGCTTCCCATTCCTGGGCTCCATTGAAAACGGCTTCTCCATGCAAACCAAGAAGGGACCTTTCCAGACAATGGAACGACTCTTCTTTCCTTTTCTCTACGGCTGCAATCTCTTGGTTGACGCTGACACTGTGAGACAGCTGAATGCATATGCGTATTCCACCTGTCTCCCTCCCTCCCTCTGCATGGCCCTGTGAGCTGGCAACCCACGTTATGCCATTGCCTGGGTGTCCGGGGTTCAAATCTCCATTCAGCTATGAAACTTTGTGGGTGCGACCTTGGGGTACTCACTGTCTCTCAACTTAACCTAGCAAGCGGGGGGGTGGGTGGGTTATGAGGATATAATAGGGAGGAGGAGAAGCCACTATAGTCACCTTGAGCTACTTAGCAGGTAAAAACTGGGGGGCCAGCAGCAGGTGGAACCAGATTCTTTTAATATTTATTTATTTATTTATTTATTTATTTATTTATTTATTTATTTATTTATTTATTTATTTATTTGCAATCTTCACTTTTACAAGTTTTCACCTTTACATTCACCAACAAAAACGAATACACCATCAACTTCCCTACCCCACCTTCCATGGTCCATTCTAGTAATCCTCTGCTGCTGTGTATTCTAGTTGTTCCATATCAATTCTTTCTCATTATCTCACAACTTAATTATATACTGCTAGTCCTGCCAACCTAGCAGTTCGAAAGCACGTCAAAGTGCAAGTAGATAAATAGGTACCGCTCCGGCGGGAAGGTAAACGGCGTTTCCGTGCGCTGCTCTGGTTTGCCAGAAGCGGCTTAGAAGTGAGTGCTGCAACCCCAGGGTCGGTCACGACTGGACCTAATGGTCAGGGATCCCTTTACCTTTAGTCCTTCTAACACTTTAACTTGTTTACAGTTATCCTTCAAATATTCTACAAACTTTCCCCACTCTTCCTTAAATGCTTTCCCCCTTTCCTGATCTCTTGTTCTGTTACAGGTAGGTAGCTGTGTTGGTCTGCCGTAGTCGAAACAAAATAATAAAAAAATCCTTCCAGTAGCACCTTCAGATACGTATCTCAAGAAGTGTGCATGCACACAAAAGCTCATACCAATAACAAACTTAGTTGGTCTCTAAGGTGCTACTAAGGGACGCGGGTGGCGCTGTGGGTTAAACCACAGAGCCTAGGGCTTGCCGATCAGAAGGTCAGCGGTTCGAATCCCCCCAACGGGGTGAGCTCCTGTGCTCGGTCCCAGCTCCTGCCAACCTAGCAGTTCGAAAGCACGTCAAAGTGCAAGTAGATAAATAGGTACCGCTCTGGCGGGAAGGTAAACGGCATTTCCGTGCGCTGCTCTGGTTCGGCAGAAGCGGCTTAGTCATGCTAGCCACATGACCTGGAAGCTGTACGCCGGCTCCCTCGGCCAGTAAAGCGAGATGAGTGCCACAACCCCAGAGTCGGTCACGACTGGACCTAATGGTCAGGGGTCCCTTTACCTCCCTTTACCTAAGGTGCTACTGGAAGGAATTTTTTTTTTTTAATTTTGTTTCTTGTTTTGTTAGTTAATCTTCCCATTTCTGCATAATCCATCATTTTCGTCTACCCTTCTTCCTTTGTTGGTAACTGCTCCCTCCCTCCATTTCTGAGCAGGTGGAACACGATCCAATAATTGGCAGAGCCAACGAATTCTAGTTTTGTCTCAATCCTCCTTCTCCTTACTGACATCTCCAAGGGCAACAGTGACACCTAAAGAGGAGGATGTTGACAGGCAGGACAAACCTCAGGGCTGGTTGATAGTAAGAACAAAGTAGACGCCTGCTGAGAGCAGACTGGGCTTGGCAGACCAGGTTTCAAGCTCCCAGTCTGCTGTGAAGCTTTCTGGGTGTGACCTTCAATATTTTGAGTCCCCCTTCCTATCCGCACAAAGAAAACACATAGCAAATACATTTTCCTTTGCTCATAATAACCGAGTTAGACATAACAATATGGTTAAAATCAACACCGCACACATGAAGAAGAAAGGAGAACTTGCGGATCACAAATTATTAAATGCATCAACGAAAATTGAAGTTTTGTAACAAGAGATATAAGGGTATTGGTTCAAGATAGGGAACAGGGAGTAGCGATGTTCCAGTGTGGCTTCCCTCTGAAGGACAGGAGAAAAATAGAAATGCACCTTTTATTCCCATTTTAATAAATGTAATGGTGCCTAGGGGTAAGGAACCAGCCGAAATGGGTGCAGAATTGGGGATATTCGCCACAGTTCTATACAGTGCTTTTTTCTGGGGGGACACAGAGGTGCACATACCCCTAAACATTTTGGGAATCTAAGTTTGGCCTCATTGAGGGGCAGTATTTAAATATGAGTAGGAAAATGAGAGTACCCCTACACATTTTTTAAAAGAAAAAAAAAGCATTGGTTACGTCCATTTCTCTTATTGCATCATGGCAAAATTACATTCTTTTAAGATAGTCCGCAATACATGTTGCATGTTTGCAGTAGAAACTTTGGTAAGTAGATAATGCAATTAATCAATATGTAAGTAGTTCTACGTGTAAGCCATATGAACAACACTGAAATGAGCTAAATAAAAAACAATTCAAATAGAGAGCTGTCAGGTCCTAAGTTACTGAAGGTAATGGGGCCCTTTATATGTCCAGCTGTCCTTTGCCAACAACAAATTGTCGCTCTTTTTTGTGTTGAATATATGTTATATGGTAATTTGTGGACATAATATATGTCTAAAGTCATTTGCGCATGTTGCCATGCAACCAGTCCATGCAGAATGTAGGCACCCTCTATATAAAGGTAAAAAGGTAAAGGGACCCCTGACCATTAGGTCCAGTCGTGTCCGACTCTGGGGTTGCGGCGCTCATCTCGCTTTATTGGCCGAGAGCCGGCATACAGCTTCCGGGTCATGTGGCCAGCATGACAAAGCCGCTTCTGGTGAACCAGAGCAGCGCATGGAAACGCCGTTTACCTTCCCGCCAGAGCGGTTCCTATTTATCTACTTGCACTTTGACATGCTTTCGAACTGCTAGGTGGGCAGGAGCTGGGACCGAGCAGGAGGAGCTGGGACCGAGCAACGGGAGCTCACCCCGTTGCAGGGATTCGAACCACCGACCTTCTGATCAGCAAGCCCTAGGCTCTGTGGTTTAACCCACAGTGCCACCTGGGTCCCTTATCCTCTATATAGAAAGGAGCAAACCAGTGATATTTTAGGGAGCAGGCTAGCAGGCGGGGCCCATGACTTACATCATAGGAGCCTACACAACACAACACGGCTGCTGTATGTAGGTTTTATTTTATTTGTTTTTTATCTTATATTTTGGAAATGGACATCTAGTTTTGTACCCCTTTAAATTTTTTGGGGGCCCCCAAGAGAGTGGGGCCCTAAGCTATAGATTGTTTAGCTTATACATAAATCTGGCATTGCTCTTATGCCTCACAGGGCATGTAGATGTGGTGCTGGTAAATGACAGGTCATGTCTGGCCAGGACTTGCAGGCAGGAATGTCTACCCTACCCTGAGTCATGCTGGTGCATGAATCTCTCAAGTGAAAACAACACCCCAAAATGCATTATTGACAAACTAAACCAGGGGTAGACAACCTAAGGCCCATGGGCTGGATGCGGCCCAATTGCCTTCTCAATCCGGCCTGCGGACGGTCTGGGAATCAGTGTGTTTTTACATGAGTAGAATGTGTCCTTTTATTTAAAATGCATCTCTGGGTTATTTGTGGGGCTGCTTGGTGTTTTTACATGAGTAGAATGTGTGCTTTTATTTAAAATGCATCTCTGGGTTATTTGTGGGGCCTGCCTGGTGTTTTTACATGAGTAGAATGTGTGCTTTTATTTAAAATGCATCTCTGGGTTATTTGTGGGGCTGCTTGGTGTTTTTACATGAGTAGAATGTGTGCTTTTATTTAAAACTAGTTGAAGGTAGCCCGTTACATTAACGGGCGCTAGAGGAGGAGGAGGAGGCGGCAGGAGGCGGCAGAGGCTGGCGGCTGACTGCAGCTGACAGGCTGGAGAGAAGGGGTGGCGAGGGAGACATCCGTGCGAGGTGGTGGCGCTGTCGCAACTGACAACGCGCGTGCGCCGCCGCTGCCTCCCGGACACGCCCCCCTCTCCGGCCACTCCAATGCCTGCGTCCCTGTTGGGGGGGGGAGTAGAGGTCTCCAATCCGTGCGTCCCTGTGGGACATGCGCACTCGCGCAGTTCCACTGACACACAGTGGACGCAGGGACACTTGAACATTATTATATGTGATGCATCTCTGGGTTATTTGTGGGGCATACTGGTAAGAATTCATTCAAATTTTCCCCTCAAAATATAGTCCAGTCCACCACATGGTCTGAGGGACGGTGGATCGGCCCACGGCTGGAAAAGGTTGCTGACCCCTGAGCTAAACTGTGTGCAGAGGAGGGTGATGAAGATAATGAGCCTGGAAACCAAGTTTTATGAGGAACGGTTGAGGGAGTTTGGAATGTTTTAGCCTGGAGAAGAGAAGACTGAGAGGGGATATGATAGCCATCTTCAAATATTTGAAGGCCTATCTCATGGAAGATGGAGCAAGGAGAGGTTGGATGGCCATCTGTCAGGGATTCTTCAGCATTGCATGGCGTTGACCTTTATGACCCTTGAGATCCCTTCCAGCTGTACTATTGGGAAAGGTGCTCAGTCATAATATGTGCGTTAGGTCAAACTGCATACAGCAATGGGTGTATTAGGAGACACGTAGATGGGTTTTCATGGGGGCTTCAGCAAACAAATAAATCACCCACTGATGTGGAAATGCGGTATACAGAACGGAAGATTGGAGAAATGAGGAACTGAAATTGGTAGATAAGCCCATCGCTCGTTGCAGCCAATAGTAGTTCCGCCTCAGAGAAAGCCTATTGGCATTAATAGACATGGATGACTCAGGTCTATTCACTTCAGTAGGTTTCCACAGAGTGTAAGTCGGTTGCACACAACCCAATGAATTCATTTCGTCACAGCTGCAAAAAGAAAATGTAGCCAGCACGAAATGTTGCACAAGAGTTAGTGTTGCTTCCAAGAAGCACTAGGCCCACCCATACTCTCAGCTGCAAACCGTTTTAATTAATTTATCTTCATTACATTCTAGGAAACATAGAAAGAAAAAATATTGCAGCTGCTGTCGAAGGTATATTATACACTTCAAAGAAATGAACTGACACAATGCAAGATCGGCAGCTGATAAAAAACTGAAGAAAAGCACCATAAAAAGTAGGATGCACACACACACAACCAAAAACCCACCACTGCAGTGTATCACATATCCAAAACATATCCACCAAGCAGGTAAGCAGGTTATTCATCCTCTCAGGATGGATGAGTTAAAAACAAATTACAAAATTTATACATAAAAATTCAAATGTATTTTACTGTTTTAGATATATATCACATGAAAAGGAAAGGAGAGTCTACAGCAGTGATGGCTAACCTTGACACTCCAGATGTTTTGGAACTACAACTCCCATCATCCCTGACCACTGGTCCTGTTAGCTAGGGATGATGGGAGTTGTAGTTCCAAAACATCTGGAGTGTCAAGGTTAGCCATCACTGGTCTACATCAAACAAACTTATTGTATAGTGGTAACAGAGGTTCATAGAATCATAGAGTTGGAAGGGACCCTGAGGATCATCTAGTCCAGGGGTCAGCAACCTTTTCCAGCCATGGGCCGGTCCACCGTCCCTCAGACCATGTGGGGGGCCGGATTATATTGTGAAAAAAAGAATGAACGAATTCCTATGCCCCACAAATAACCCAGAGATGCATTTTAAATAAAAGGACACATTCTACTCATATAAAAACATGCTGATTCCCGGACCGTCTGCGGGCCGGATTGAGAAGGTGATTGGGCCGCATCCAGCCCACAGGCCTTAGGTTGCCTACCCCTGATCTAGTCCAACTCCCTGCAATGTAGGAATATGCAACTGTCCCATACGGGGATTGAATCTGTAACCTTGGTGTTACCATCACCACACTCTAACCAGCTGAGCTATGCTGATATTGTTCTTCAATATTAGCAAATGTTATAAACTCAGACCATACCACAGTAAACATATCTTTCTTAATCTGACCCTGTACCATAGGAGCCAACTCCTAGGGGCTGAGGGTTCCGCCCCCACCAAAAATATTTGAAGGGGCCGTGCCCCCCGGTTGATGGGCATTGCCATTCAAATGTTGTGTGTGCACCGTGCCATGTGACTGATTATGCAGGGTGGGGTTTACCTGGGGCCCACCCCAATATTTTATTTTGTTCAGTATTTTTATTCAACCCTGCTCCGTATAACCCTCAGCTTGTTTGTTAATTTTTCTAACAGCACATTGCCCAGTCCCATACTGTTTGGTACCAATTTGAGAGTGTAGCGCCTGAGATATATTTCCAATGCCTAACTATGGGCTTATCCACACTTACCTTTTGCCCAGATCTGCGCTTAGAAGCTCCACATCAGAGCGTTTTGTTTTTGCCCCTCTGCTTCTGCCGAAAATCTGCTCTTTAGCGTTCCATCAGAGAAAACTTCAAGTTGGGTTTTCCCTTTGCTCTGATTGAGCTTTAAAGAGTGTGTTTTCGTGGGGAAAGCCCTGGGAGCAAAAAATAAAGGGTGCTTGGACATGGAGCTTTTAAGTGGGACGCGGGTGGCACTGTGGGTTAACCACAGAGCCTAGGGCTTGCCGATCAGAAGGTCGGCGGTTCGAATCCCCACGACGGGGTGATTTCCCGTTGCTTGGTCCCTGCTCCTGCCAACCTAGCAGTTCGAAAGCACGTCAAAGTGCAAGTAGATAAATAGGTACCGCTGTAGCGGGAAGGTAAATGGCATTTCCGTGCGCTGCTCTGGTTCGCCAGAAGCGGCTTAGTCATGCTGGCCACATGACCCGGAAGCTGTACGCCGGCTCCCTCGGCCAGTAAAGCGAGATGAGCACCGCAACCCCAGAGTTGTCCACGACTGGACCTAATGGTCAGGGGTCCCTTTACCTTTACGTCTGGAAAGAGCAGAGGAAAACTAAGTGTGGGTAAGTCCTATAACGCTTCTTGCAGCTTGTGACAGATGTCCAGTATGCTGCTTACTTACTCAATGAAACCAACTGTGGTTCAATCTGTCGCTTTGTTGTTTCATTCATTTCGGTGAAAACAGATAACCCAAATGCTTTCACCTTTAGGCAATCCCACCATGCATGGAAATAAGTAACAAGTGTGGCATCCTCGCTAACAGTTTGGTGAGGATCCTGGGCGAATCACTGCGAACCTTCTAGGGGGCCAAACTCCACTGATGTATTAATTTCAAAACCCATTCCTGGTTCCCCACTGAAACCGAATTGAAAGGAGGCTTCACCCAGAGTTTGCTCCATTGATCTGACTCCATTTCTTGTTCCCGCTGATATTTTTAAAAGAATCTTAAGAACCTACAAAGGACCTTCACAAGATTCTTACGATATTTTATAAGTTCCACCCTCCTCCACTTCATTATCAGATATTGTTATTTCTTTTTCCAGAAATGAAGAGTTGTCTACTGGCTGCTTTTGTGTGTGTGGAAAAAAACAGCCAGATTTGTCGGAGTTTTACAAAGCCTTCAAAAGCATTGCCTCACAGGCTGTGCAAACAAGGTGCTGGAAAATGACAGAGCCTGACTGGCCGAAGCAGGGGGGAAAAAACCCTACAGCGGTGTGCAGCTGAAGGAAGAACACAGATATCTTAAGCAAGAGGTGAGTGGTGCAAGAGGGAGATGGCTTGAAGAGGATCAAAGGTTTTGCAACTAGGGTGGGTGGGAGCAGGGATCTGGACAGGGAGTATAAGAGGGGCTGTCACAGGGCTCACCATCACACCTTGGCTCATCCTAGCTCTCTCGTTGATCACCGACCGAGGTAAGCTGGAGAAGAACGGGAGGCCTTCTTGTACTATTTTCAGGTTATAGCTCTTGCATTGGACGTGGGGTGCTAAATCTTTTTGAGAGTAGCAGCTTGGGCAGGGATGGAAAACATCCATCTCTCCATCTCTCTCTCTCTCTCTCTCTCTCTCTCTCTCTCTCTCTCTCTCTGTGTGTGTGTGTGTGTGTGTGTGTGTGTGGATACCAGATGCTGTGGGACACCAACTCCCAGGCCTTCCCACCTCTAGATAGTCCTCCCAGCAGCAATACAAGTGACATAAGGTAAAGGTAAAGGGACCCCTGACCATTAGGTCCAGTCGTGACCGACTCTGGGGATGCGGCGCTCATCTCGCTTCACTGGCCGAGGGAGCTGGCGTACAGCTTCCAGGTCATGTGGCCAGCATGACTAAGCCGCTTCTGGCGAACCAGAGCAGCGCATGGAAATGCCGTTTACCTTCCCGCTGGAGCGGTACCTGTTTATCTACTTGCACTTTGACGTGCTTTCGAACTGCTAGGTGGGCAGGAGCAGAGACCGAGCAATAGCAAGCAGCAATAGTTAGAGAGGAATATTGCTCCTAGATGGACGTGGTGATGTTGATGGGCTCTATCTCCCATCATTCCTGACCATTGGCTAGGCTGGCTGGTACTGATGGGAGGTGAGCCCACCTGGAGGGCATCATACTAGCTACCCTGGCTCTAAGGCAAGTCTCCCCAACCTATTTCTCGCCAGCTGTTTGGCATGACAACTCCCATCAGACCTAACACGGTGGCCAATGGCCAGGGTTGATGGGAGCTGAAGTCCAAAACAGGAGGACAACAGGAGGACCAGGGTTGAGTTCGGCTGTCTTAGAGCAGAGGCAGTCATTTTGGTGCTCTCCAGATGTTGCTGAACTCCAACAACTCATCAACCTTGACCATGGACCATGGACCACTGGAATTGGGAGTCTTAACAGTATCTGGAGGTTCACCAAATTGACTCTGCTTGCTCTATGGCAGACTTTCTCCAACCTGGCACCTTCTAACTGTTTTGGACAACAACTATCATCTTCCCTGATATCATGGCCCTTGGCCAGAGCTGATGGGAGGGAGCTGGATTCCAAAACATATGGAGGGCAGAACAGCTGTCCTAAAAGGATTCAGACGGACACCTAGCAGCTGGTGCGAAGAGGTTATGCTCTCCTGATTACGTTTCCTTACTAAGCTAGCATTCTCTGTATTCTCTTGTCTTGAGCAGATTCTTTGCAAGTGTAGGAGATAGTAGAAGCTAATGCTGGTGGCAGCAAAGGGGGAAGAGAGGAGTGTGAGATGCTTTGCCTCATGACCCCAAATATCTTAGCTCAGGTGTGGGCAACCTGCTGCTCTCCAGAGGTTGCTGAACTACAACTCCCATTATCTCTGCCCATCAGCCGTGCTTGCTTTTGGATCTGGGTTGGACTCCGAAAACATCTGGAGGGATAAGGGTTCCCTACACCTGATTAGCTGATCTTGGAAACTTGACACTTTCAATTTGAGAGGGTTTGTGTGTGTGTGTGTGTGTGTGTGTGTGTGTGTGTGTGTGTGTGTGAACAAAATGGCTGGACTCAGCTTTGGTGTGAATTTTGAAATAAGGGTGCGTCCACCAGGGGTGGCAAAACGGGTGTTCTCCAGATGTTGAGAGAGACACCCCAACACCCGTGTTTTTATTTCCATTCCTCTTACTATGACACCCCAAAATTTCATTATTTTAAGACAAGCCCACAATATAAATTGCATGTCTGCATTAGAGACTTCAGTAATTAAGCAGCGTTTAAGTAACTTAAATGAACAAGTTAAGAAATAAGATCCAAATAAAATTATGTAGGACTCTATTCCTGATCCAGCAGGGCTCCTCTTGTGTTTGTATGAGTGAAGGAGGTCTCTCGTCTTCGTGGCCTGACTGTGGGCTTCCTGGTGGAATCTGATAGGGCTCTTCTGATGTCTATCTAGGTTGCCAACAGAAAACCTTCAAAATGTCCAAGTCTAAGACTCAGATGCAAGTCCTGGCTGATCAGCTGATCGACGTCTTCCACAAGTATGCTGGGCAATCTGACACCCTCGACAAGCAGGAGTTCAAGAAGATGATCCTTGAGCAGTTTCCCGACTGTGTTGAGGTGAGGTGGAGAGAAGGAGGGCAGGGGCAACGGCTGGGCACTTAAAGTCCTAGCTGGCACATTGGCATTAACGTGCAGGGTATGTTAAGATGGTGAGGGGCTAGCGTCTCCCCAGGACAGTGTTTTAAAGCATGTGCAGATGAAAGCAAAGTTTACTTAGGGATGAGTGGATATGTCCATTTCAGTCCCTCTCATGTCCTCCTTTCCCAATCTGAAATTCAGTTCTCCATCCAGCTTTTAAAATGTATTCTCCTGATATCTACCAATAAACACATTTTAAAATGCATTTTTGCAGAATACACACATATTTTATTTTATTTTTTGCAAAGCAATCTTCCCTGTTAGAATGCATTTTTCCCATGTTACTGTAGTTTAATGCATATATCTTTATATACTTGTACCTATTACTTGGCTGGAGAAACGCATTGCCAAATCCAGAGAACAGGATTTCAAGTGATGCCTGGGTTCTGAGTTGCGGACTGCTTGGGAAAGTGCTGGTTTGGTAGATTTGCCTTAAAATGTGAATTGGATCAAATTTCTCCCCCTTCCCTAAGTGTGTGTGTGTGTGTGTGTGTGTGTGTGTGTGTGTGTGTACTTGTACACACACGGCTCCATCTCTGCTCACTCATATTGCCAAACCCTCACAGCTCCTTCCACCCCCAACAGGGAAGGTGCAAGAGATAGGGGAGTTCAGGCTTACTAAACCTACAGGGGAAGCCCCTCCCCACTCCATTAAGCAGCTCACCTGGGCTGGCCTGCCATTCCTCACCCTGCAGTTCGTGTGGCCCCCTATCAGTGGCTGCTCCAAAAGCGGAGAATGTCGACATCCTACATTTTGCTTTATATAGGAAGATAGATATGGGGAAGTTGCAGGAGGTGGGGGAGTTCAGAACCCCTCAACCACCTCAAAATAATGCCTCTGAGAAGAGTCTGGTTTCCGGATCATGCCAAAACCTGTCTAGTCTTAGAATCCTTTTCTCAAATACGCCTATGGGAAGGAAGCCTGAAAGCAGGACGTGAGTCTGGTTCTGAGTCGAGTTAAACACCCACCGATGTTATTCTGTGTTAATTTCGTTCTGCTAATCTGAACTACAACTTCCGTCCATCTCAATAAGGTTGGTCAATGGCCAGGGAGGATGGGATGTAGCTCGTTTTCTCCTGCCCTAGAGAGTAGGACGTGAACCAATGGCTTCAAGTTACAAGAAAGGAGATTCCGACTAAACAGAAGGAAGAACTTTCTGAGAGCAAAGCTGTTTGACAGTGGAACGGTCTCCCTTAGGAGGTTGTGGACTCTCCTTCCTTGGAGGTTATGAAGCAGAGGTTGGATGGCCACCTGGGTGCTTTAGCTGAGATTCCTGCATTGCAGGGGGAGGGGGGGGTTGGACTAATGACCCTTGGGGTCCCTTCCAACTCTACAATTCTACGATTCTAGTCTAATAGTGCCAGGAGGGCCACAGTTTTGTTTTCTGATGGTCTGATAGCAATAAACTTCTACTCTCCATCCCTGCAGTGTCCACGTAAGAAACAAGGGAAGGAACAACTCTTTAATGAGCTGGATGCAAACAAGGACAGCGTAGTGAATTTTGAGGAATGGACCCGCCTGGTTGGAAGATTCCTCAGTTGCTCCCATGAAAAGTTCCACCACCAGCATGGCGGACAGCAGCAGCAGCAGCAGCAACAACAACAGTGAGAAGAAAACCCAGCAAATCCTTCGGGAGATGGTGCTCAGGGGCATGTGGGTGGGATGCCAACCTTCTTAACACCCACCCCCCTCCTTCCTACATTCTCTAGCTAGGAATGGAAACTTTTGACAATAAAATAAGAAATAAATATTTTACGTGGAAATCCTCAGACGTGTCATTCCTTCCCAACTTCAGCAAGCAGTTGTCAAATGGGCTTTTCTGCAGGGCGGTTCAAGCTCTTCTGTGGGAGACGACAAGAGAGTTGCGTTTTCTTTTTTTCCAAAAAAATTATTGGTTTTACAATTTTAAAAGCACAAACATGCATAGTGGTTAAATTTTCATACTTCCCCCCTCTCACTGTGGGAAGCCAAGATCCATCCTCCCCTCTCACAGGGGTAAACATATTCATTGCACATTTAACCTTACTGATATTTTCACTAACATTGCTTAGGCCTGGCCCTATTCTGTGGGCCAGAAAATTCTATCTTTCTCCTTTCGGATGACTTCCTCAAGTCCCCCTCTGCTGAATTCATTTTAAATCCTCTTTAACAGATTGGTACATCTATTTTTATAACATCTTGAAAACATAAAATAAAGATACATTTCCTAAAATTAAACCCGAGCCTACTGGTACTTCTGCTCCTTCCCTAGATTCTTATCATCTGCACTCTATATTATATTCATTTTTAAAAAAAAGAAAATACCAATTAATCCTTCCCCCCCTTCCTCCCTTTGGTTTCAGAGTTTTTAGCTATATTTTTCCCTTTTACTAATCATTTTAAAATAATAATCATTGATAATCCCTATGCCAGACACCATATCCTTATATCATCCTCCTTAAAGCCAGAAAAATCATCCAGTTCAAATATAGTTCTTATTCAGCCCACACCCTCCCTTACCGAGAGTTGCGTTTTCACCCACCTTATATGTTCATTCATAGAATCATAGAGTTGTCACAGTCTGGTCTACGGGTGAGCAAAGTCCCGGCAGAGGACGTCAGGACCCGGGGGCAAGATGGCGAGGTGGGAGCAGAAATACGAGTCCAGAAACCCGGGGTCCAGGGGTCAGGGAGCAGAAAGTCACAAAGTCAAAGGTCTGGGGGTCGAGAGGCAAGGAGTCCAGAAGACGAGGTCCGGGGGTCAGGAGGCAGGAAACAAGGGGCCAGACGCAGCAAGGCAGGAAGCGCGTTGCTGGGGCAAAGAGCCGAAGGGAAATGCTGACCTATATCCCTTCCTGGCTCTTGCCACCAGGTGCAGTGAGTTACCAAGCGGCCTCACCTGTGCGGCCGTGCCTTGCCTCCCCAGAACAAACTTAGGAAGGCCCCAGTCCTGCGAAGCCCTGCTGGTCCCAGGGCCTGGCTCCTGCATGCACTCCGGACAAGAGTTTGCTGTGGAAGGGATTCTATGACTCATAATAATAACAATAAATTTTATTTATACCCCGCCCTTCCCAGCCAAAACCGGGCTCAGGGCGGCTAACATCAATAAAATTACAATAAAGTATAAAAGAAAGAAAAAAACGTTAATTAAAATGCAGGTTAAAATACAATTTAAAATTTAAAATGCCGCTTCATTTATCGCCCATAATCAAAACCATAAGGGGAGGAAACATCAGACTGAGTCCAACCCGAAGGCCAGGCGGAACAGCTCTGTCTTGCAGACCCTGTGGAAAGACGTCAAATCCCGCAGGGCCCTGGTCTCTTGTGACAGAGTGTTCCACCAAGTTGGGGCCAGTACTGAAAAGCCCCTGGCCCTAGTTGAGACCAGTCTAACAACCTTGTGGCTCGGGACCTCCAAAATGTTGTTATTTGTGGACCTTAACGTCCTCTGCGGGGCATACCAGGAGAGGCGGTCCCGTAGAGGCGGTCTCATAGAGTTTGCTGGGGAAGGGTACCTATACCCAGAAGCACCCCCTGCTGTGGTGGTTGCATCTTAGGACCTAGCCATATACAGTATCCACCTAGCCATATACAGTATCTTTATGGGTGTGACATTGGACTGTTTCACTGTCTCTCAGCTGAACCCAGCATGCATGGGTGGTTGTCAGGATGTAACTAGGAGGGGAAGAACCATGCATGGCCATCTTGAGCTTAAGAGCCAAAGGCAGGTGGGACCAACTAATTCTAAGACTTCCCCATACTTCTCCTCTCTGCTGAGTTCAGTGGGGCTGGTGCCCATTGCGACCAATGGGGCTAGCAGCAAGTGCAGGCTAAGCCAAATAATTCTAGCTTAAATCCCCAAAGTTTAAACCAGGCATAGGCAAACTCGGCCCTCCAGATGTTTTGGGACTACAATTCCCATCATCCCTGACCACTGGTCCTACTAGCTAGGGATCATGGGAGTTGTAGGCCAAAAACATCTGGAGGGCTGAATTTGCCTATGCCTGTTTTTCCTGATGCCATCTGTGTGTGAACTTGGGCTACTCACCTTCTCTCAGCCTAACCTAACCTGCAGGGTGTGTGTGTGTGTTTCTCAGGATATAACAGGGGGGGGGCATGTGTGGCTGCCTTGAGCTGCTTGGAACGAAAAATGGGACACATATGCATTAATAGGGAGACCAACTAAGGGCTCGTCCAAACATCTAGGCTCTGTGTCCAAGCGTTTCTGTTTGTTTGTTTGCCTTTTGCTCCAGTGAATCCGAGCAAACGATAATTCAAGGAAAACCCGAATTGCTGTTTGTTCCAATTGAGCGTTAAAGAGCGGGCTTTCCTGGCAAAAGCTTCAGGGTGGGGGGTGAGAAGCGCGCAGATACAGAGATTTAAAGTGCAGGCCCAGAAAGGGAGTGGTAAAAGATAAGTTTGGATGAGCCCTACGTCTAGTTTTGTCCCCACCCTCCTCTTCCCTACTGAGTTATTCAAGAGGCAACACTAGTGGGGTAGGAGAGCTGCTGGAAAAAAAAAACCACACCTGACAACCAATGTGTTTCAGATAGCACATGGGTAAAGGTAAAGGGACCCCTGACCGTTAAGTCCAGTCGCGGATGACTCTGGGGTTGTGGCGCTCATCTCGCTTTACTGGCCGAGGGAGCTGGCGTTTGTCCGCAGACAGCTTCCGGGTCAGGTAGGACAGGACACAAATTTTCATGGCCCTCTATGGGCTATGGTGGCTCAGTTAACTCGATTCTGACCAAACCAAGCATCCTAGAGCACATCAGGCATGTATATATATTGTGTACTGTAATCATAAGATTGCTGTATGATTTAAAATGTTGTATAATTTTGCAAGGGAGCATGGCTGTGAGCATGAAGGGACAAGGGAAATTTGGATTTGCTACTAAACTAAGGTTACCAGATTTTTTTCAATGCATCCGGGGACACTTTTCAACTTCCTACTAAATAGACGGATTTTGTCACGGGACTCATTTGTAAATCCGGGGACTGTCCCCGGGAAACGGGGACGTCTGGACATGATACGAAAGGAAAAAGAGACTAGGGACTCAGCTACATTGGGGGGGGGGGGACCCAATATGATAACTGCATTATAACACTGTGACACCAGATGGTGCTGTAGAGCTGAAATCAGAACTCTTATGAAATTTTTCCATTGTGAGCTTTAAAACAGTCCCCCCCCCCCCGAGCATTTTCAGAGCGTATTCTATAGCTGTGTAAATGCAGCCTTCAAAGGAAGAGGGGGAAAGGCAAGCTCAGATGCTTGTTCTTTTGTTATAGACTCCTTTTAGTGACCAGCTTGAATGGAAATAGAGGACAGGAGGGGTCAGAAATTGCTGGTCTCTTAGCTGGCGCTGTGGGTTAAACCACAGAGCCTAGGGCTTGCCGATCAGAAGGTCGGTGGTTCAAATCCCCACGACGGGGTGAGCTCCCATTGCTCGGTCTCTGCTCCTGCCAACCTAGCAGTTTGAAAGCACGTCAAAGTGCAAGTAGATAAATAGGTACCGCTCCGGTGGGAAGGTAAACGGCGTTTCCGTGCGCTGCTCTGGTTCGCCAGAAGCGGCTTAGTCATGCTGGCCACATGACCCGGAAGCTGTACACCGGCTCCCTTGGCCAATAATTCGAGATGAGCGCCGCAACTCCAGAGTCGGTCATGACTGGACCTAATGGTCAGGGGTCCCTTTACCTTTACCTTTAGCTGAGCTGACAGAGTCACTGAAGTCTCTCATCTCCCTTTACTGTAGTCTGATGGAATGAGTGTTTTCAGAGGGCACTTGAGGAAGAAGCCTGATGGAGCTGGTCTCTCAGCACAGACAAAGGAGAGGCAGTGCCGTTTTACTGCTGTCTCTCCCTTTGCATTTGCTTGCAGTTTGGGCGGATATTTGGGCCAAGGAAGGGACTTCCAGCTGCTGACCGCTTAGTCTAAAAACTGCCACCTCGTGCAATAATGAAAATCAGTTCGACAAACAACCCCACCCAACTTCTCTTGCCGAACCCAAGAGGGCAAAGAAAAACGAGCTGGGCAAAAACAAGAGGGACAAAATCAGTTTGGGGGAATGGATGACAACTTGCCTGGAAAACTCATTGCTTTCACCTTCAAAGAAAGAACCTTGGGAACTGTAGTTTGCTAAGCGTGCAGAAGGTTGTTGGGAGAACCTGTTTCCCCTTACAGAGCTACAATTCCCAGACTGGTTTTATGCCTCAGTTTAACAGTCAATCCATATTCCCATGGAACTCTGGGAATTGCACTCTGGGAGGGGTCCTCTTAACAACTCTCAGCACCCTTGACAAACTACAGTTCCCAGGATTCTTTTGGGGGAAGCCATGACTCCTTAAAGTGGTATGATACTGCTTTTAATGTACAGTGCAAATGGAGACCTATTTAGCATTTGTGTCTTTCGCTTTTAATTAATGTCATGCTTATTTTATCTTACTAAACCATTTCTAGTCTTTTGCATAGAGAGGCCAACAAATGTTAATAATTATTATGGCTGGCATCCGTCTATCTCGGGAGACAATGGAGGAGGGTGCCTTTGGGGGTGAGGTCAAGCTGTTGGAAGGTTTCAGTTCCTGCTGTGGCTGTAGAGACCGATGCGGAAGAGACATGTTGTTATTTACTGAGCTGAATCCTAGAACAATAGGATCCAGAATGCAGCAGTCTGATTGGTCCGCAGGAGCCACCCAATCCAGCTCCAGGTGGAAGTGAATCAGCGACCTGATTGGCCTGCAAGAGCAGCCAATCAGGCTCCTGGATGAAGTGAATCCGCAACCTGATTGGCCTACAGGAGTAGCCTGGAATTAGCCAATCACGTGGGGCCCATTGTGTAAATATTGTATATATAGCAGACGTTCTGGGGGAACTTTCATTCCTTGCTACTATGAGCTGAATAAAGAGCATGAAATCCACACTTGACTCCGAGTATATTTCACATGTTTTACTGAAGCTGGGGCAGATGAAGGCATCCGGTTGTGCTATTGCAGATGCACGATGGCATTTTCTCTCTCTGAGCTTTTCCCAGCAGTCATTTCTCCTCTGGTCACTGCTATCGATACATGACTTGACTGCCTGTCTCCAGACTGCACTTATCTGCAAGGGATTCCCACATGGCAGGGTGGATGTTGCCAGCCTTCATGCCATGTTTGCAGACAGCTTTGTGGCACAGCGTTGGCCTGCTAATAATAATAATAATAATAATAATAATGACACTTGGTTTTGAATGAATGAGTCTTTATTTGCATCAGCCATCGGCCATAGCAATAAAACAACAATACAATATACAAATAAAACGTCAATTATATAAAATACAATTAAGGGTTTTGAATCAATAGTGAAATAGTGGTGAAAAAATGACACTTGGTTCTAGCCTGGCCTCTTCCTCTCGATTCTGTGCTGGGCTGCTCTTTCTAAACTTTCCTGTTAAGAAACTGGTCGAAACTTGAGACACTTCCAGCAGCAACACTGCCCCCCCCCCGATCGATTGCCTCCTTGCCTCTTGCGAAACGGGTTACTCAAGATATCTTGCCTTTGTGTTTTGACACACAAGGGCTGGCAGAGAACATCCCGTCTCCCTGGGAAGAAAGAGGTGAGGCCACGAAACTTTGTCCGAACGGGACGGTGCAGAGCTTCGAGTAAAGCACCACTTTGTGCTGATCGTCCCAAGAGCAGATGCTGGAGGGGATTGGCTCCAGGAGTAGGGGAAGGAGACTAGGAAGCTGACTCATGCCGAGTCATGCCATTGGGCCAGTGTGGTGTAGTGGTTAAGAGCGGTAGACTCGTAATCTGGTGAACCGGGTTCGCATCTCCGCTCCTCCACATGCAGCTGCTGGGTGACCTTGGGCTAGTCACACTTCTTTGAAGTCTCTCAGCCCCACTCACCTCACAGAGTGTTGTGGGGAGGAAGGGAAAGGAGATTGTTAGCCGCTCTGAGACTCCTTCGGGTAGTGATAAAGCGGGATATCAAATCCAAACTCTTCTTCTTGCTTGGTATTGTCTCAGCATTGACTGGCAGCCGGTCTCTAGGGACTCAGGCAGGGTGTCTGTGTTTCCCAGCCTTGCCTGGAGATGCCAAGGATTGAAGCTGGGCTTCTTGCAGGTGCTCTACCAATGAGCCACAGCCCTCCCTCCAAAAATACAGATCCCAGCCTTCATCATTCTCAATGAAGAACTGATTTACATAGGAGCATAGGCATCTGCTGCCATATCTTAAATCAGGGGATGGGACTTTTTTTGTTTGGCCCCCTGTCAAAGGTTGCAATCTGTTGGGGAGGGGTGCATGACAGAGGAGGGCGGGGCAAATACCCGCAGGGCCATCTTTACCCGGGGGTGCAAGGGGTGCGGGGCACCCGGGTCCCGAATTCTGGGGGGCGCCAAATGTATACCTGTTGTATACCAGTCCCTCTCGATCGGCGGCAGTGAAAAGCAATGGAGCGAAAGTCCTCCCCCCTCCTCCGTCGCTCTGTTACTCCGTAGCGTCAAATATTCCCGACGAGCCAGGAGACAAAAGCAGTTTATCCTGATGTGTAGTTGTCCCCCCCCCCAAAAAAGCTCAACAACTTTGGCTTCCCCCCTCCCCAAAAAAGCTCAATAATAGTTAATTTTGGGGTGGCTAAACTCAATTTGGGGGCACTGGGCGGATCTTTGCACCCCGGTGGCACATATGCTAAAGACGGCCCTGAATACCAGTTGTGGGTGGGGCGAGAATCAGAGGTAATTTGCCTTTCTCTCTCACCCCCCCCATTCCCTGCATCCACTTTTTTCTCTCATCCTGCCATCCCCTCTCTCTTCCTTCAACAGAATGCTCCTGTTGAAGTCTGAGCTGATTTCTTGCAGAAGGCATTCAGAATGAGACCACCAGCACGGCCCAGAGACGGAAATTCTACTTTTGTGTAGAGGCAAAGTCAGAAGCGCAGGCTCTCCTGCATGTTAGTCATAGCCGCTCCCCCTTCTAAGTTGATACAACAATCTTATAATTATGCAGCAATCATAATTAAGGATGCACCGCAACAATCGCTGCAGATCTCTGTGTGTTGCCTTTCTCAGGCTTCCTCAAACTCAGCCCTCCAGATGTTTTTGGCCTACAGCTCCCATGATCCCTAGCTAGCAGGACCAGTGGTCAGGGATGATGGGAATTGTAGTCTCAAAACATCTGGAGGGCCGAGTTTGAGGAAGCCTGAGTAGATAGTCTATTTTCTGTGCACGCATATGGGCAAATGATTTGGAGGGCTCCCCAATATGTTTTTTTCAGCGAAGTTTCATTGTGCATAACAGAGCTTGCTCACAATTCTCTGGAAACCGAAGCACATCATGTTCTCGGTGTTCCTAAACGCTGCGTTTTGGAGCCTACAGAATGACTCCTAGACACGGCTAGACAATGCTACCATTCAGTGGATTTGTAACTGGCTGACTGACCAAACCCAAAGGGTGCTCATCAATGGCTCCTCTTCATCCTGGAGAGAAGTGACTAGTGGGGTGCCACAGGGTTCTGTCTTGGGCCCAGTCTTATTCAACATCTTTATCAATGACTTGGATGATGGGCTTGATGGCATCCTGATCAAGTTTGCAGATGACACCAAATTGGGAGGGGTGGCTAATACCCCAGAGGACAGGATCACACTTCAAAATGACCTTAACAGATTAGAGAATTGGGCCAAAGCAAACAAGATGAATTTTAATAGGGAGAAATGTAAAGTACTACACTTGGGCAAAAAAAAATGAAAGGCACAAATACAGGATGGGTGACACCTGGCTTGAGAGCAGTACAAGTGAAAAGGATCTGGGAGTCTTGGTAGACCACAAACTTGACATGAATCAACAGTGTGATGCAGCAGCTAAAAAAGCCAATGCAATTCTGGGCTGCATCAATAGGGGTATAGCATCTAGATCAAGGGAAGTAATAGTACCACTGTATTCCGCTCTGGTCAGACCTCACCTGGAATACTGTGTCCAGTTCTGGGCACCACAGTTCAAGAAGGATACTGACAAGCTGGAACGTGTCCAGAGGAGGGCAACCAAAATGGCCAAAGGCCTGGAAACAATGCCTTATGAGGAACGGCTTAGGGAGCTGGGTATGTTTAGC
Source organism: Darevskia nairensis (assembly GCA_034642065.1). Lineage (NCBI taxonomy): Eukaryota > Metazoa > Chordata > Lepidosauria > Squamata > Lacertidae > Darevskia > Darevskia nairensis. Next base: position 680,477 of record JAWWNI010000321.1, read on the forward strand.
CTGGAGAAGAGAAGGTTAAGGGGTGATATGATAGCCATGTTCAAATATATAAAAGGATGTCATATAGAGGAGGGAGAAAGGTTGTTTTCTGCTGCTCCAGAGAAGCGGACACGGAGCAATGGATTCAAACTACAAGAAAGAAGATTCCACCTAAACATTAGAAAGAACTTCCTGACAGTAAGAGCTGTTCGACAGTGGAATTTGCTGCCAAGGAGTGTGGTGGAGTCTCCTTCTTTGGAGGTCTTTAAGCAGAGGCTTGACAGCCACCTGTCAGGAATGCTTTGATGGTGTTTCCTGCTTGGCAGGGGGTTGGACTGGATGGCCCTTGTGGTCTCTTCCAACTCTATGATTCTATGATTCCTCTGTGCCGTCTCTTGAGCCACCTGAGGAGCCAATCGTCAGTGGTTGACTCCCCTCCTTTTACTCTGATTGGCTCCAATGGGCACGAAGGGCCAGAAGACTTCTTCTCAGTGGCCCCAAAGCTCCCCTTTCATGCTGACTGGATGCAGGAGACAGAAATAGCAACAGGCGTTCATCCCGCTGTGACCCCCGACCACTAACCTTCTGCTCCTGCCTTAAATGAAGTGGCCGCAGTGTGAGGGGGTGACTTCTTGGTTTCCCCCTCCCTTCTGTTGGTTTTCCAGCTTCTTCCTTTACAGCACAATCCCGTCTGTATTTAATACAAATCAGGGTTTGTCATTGTGCATCTGCACTCGATTCACAGTCACGCTGCATGATGGGCTTTGTAATCTTACAGCTGCTGTTTGGATTGTTGGTATTGTTCGTTGGAAGCCATAGTCCAGGTGGCTGTTGTGGGTTCTGTCTGGCGGCGGCACGGACATCAGCGAACACAACTACCGTATTTTTCACTCTATAAGGCGCACCTGACCATAGGACGCACCTAGTTTTTAGAGGGGAAAAGCCCCAATTTTTTGAGGATCAGCTCAAATTTCTTCAGCTTCTTTTGCAAAGGAGAAAAGTCCCATTTTTTGAGGATCAGCTGAAAGTTGTTGAGCTTACTTTGCAAAGGGAAAAAACCCTGTTTTATGGGGTTTAACTCACAGTTCTGCAGCTTCAGGAAGTCATTTCTACAGTTTCCAGACAGATAATCTAATCAGCCAGTCACATGTCGCTGGGGAAACAGCCTCCCTCTGCAAGGGGGCGGGCTGGAATCTCTCTCCCTTATCTCTCTCCCCGATCGTTTGCTGAGCAGCTGCTCAGTGGGCTTTTAAAAAAAGCACGATCTGCTTTTGCCCCTGGGCAGTTCAGCTCCAGGGACCACACATTCGCTCCATAAGACGCACAGACATTCCCCCTTACTTTTTAGGAGGAAAAAAGTGCGTCTTATGGAGCTAACAATACGGTAAATAGAACTCCCATGTTCAGATATTATATCGCTGAAAACTCAATTCTGGGAGGCAGACCACAGGGGTTAGGAAGCTGCTGTCTTCAGGCCCTGCGTGCGAGTTCCTTGGAGGCATCTTGTCAACCATGACTGGATCCCCAGGCTTTGTAGAGTTGTGTGTGTGTTTGTGATCCTGCAGAGATCTTCTTATGTCCACTGCCAGGATTGTCCTCAGCGCTAGCTGATAATGTACGGAAGTTCTCCAGACTTGAACATCTAAATTAGCTGGAGAGGAGCTTGCTAGAGCCCGCAGCATGTTACTGTGTGACCTTTACAGAAGCTAATTACACGTGGGCCCAATGGCAACAAACTATTGCATCACCAACACGCTACATAACCAATTGAATTTTTTTCCTCCCCCAGAACAAACCAATCCAAACATGGGCAGACAATCAGTGCAGGTGACTTACAGCAGCCAGTTATGTGGGGGGAATCAGACACACTCAGATACAAGCAAACATGGAGAATTTAAAAATGCCACTCTTTTTGACCCTTGCTCATTAGCACCGCGTGATTCTATTCGGTGACCTTCAACAGGACTAGTGCATTGCACCTTGCTTGATTTGATTCTGATTTAGATTCAGCCACCTGACCGATTGACCACCTTTTGGAGCAAGCTACCTCCTCTGTGAGTATTTTTCTTTCCTACAGCCAGGGGGCTGATTCTCTTGGGATCTCTATTTGGTGGAGACTGAAAATTTTATGACATTGCAAGTGCAACTGCATGCATTGTGTGAGCTCTGGTCCTTGGTTCTCCTTGATAAACATTAGAGCATAGACATAGTTTGAAAAGGCCAAAATAGGTTAAGCAAGTCCTTTTGAATAGGAGCTGTCAGGTTCTCTTATCGGTTGTTCAATAGAAATGCCAAGCCATCTTGTCTTTAAGTCTTTTTTATTAAGTGCAAAGCTATTTACAGTGCAGAGCTCAGTTTATCATGTCTGCTCAGTCACTAGCAGAATCCGGAAGTGCCTCCTACGTGAGATATGCCGCCTTCTCCTCCTACGTGAGATATGCGCCGGAACTGACGCCTCCCCCTCCGAGCGAGTCTGCTGGGTGGTGCCAGGTCTCTCAGCAACTCCCTGGACACCTGGCACTCCCTGGCTCCCAGCCACTAACTGCTTGAGAGCCAGTGTGGTGTAGTGGTTAAGAGCGGTAGACTCTAATCTGGGAGACCGGGTTCGAGTCTCCACTCCTCCACATGCAGCTGCTGGGTGACCTTGGGCCAGTCACACTTCTTTGAAGTCTCTCAGCCCCACTCACCTCACAGAGTGTTTGTTGTGGGGGAGGAAGGGAAAGGAGAATGTTAGCCGCTTTGAGACTCCTTCGGGTAGTGATAAAGCGGGATATCAAATCCAAACTCTTCTTCTTCTTCTTCTTCCTCCCCCGAACTGGGACTGCCAGATTCACTCGAAGATGAATCTGTTGTTAACACAGGTTGCGGCTCCCTGTAAGCACTCAGAGCTGGACTGGCAGGGGTGGGCAGATCCCTAACAGGAGCTCGATGATCTTAAACACAAAACAATGCGTTCCCTTCCAACTCTACAATTCTATGATTCTATGGTTGACGATAATGGAATTTGGAGACCAGCGACATTGCTTTGAATATATATTGCGGATGGAACCTGAGTTTGGCCTTTGCTTCTCATGCTGTTCTTGAATTTAGACTGCTGCTGCAAGATGGCGATTTGGGGGGGTGCCAGATTTAAGGTGCTGGTTTTGACCTTTAAAGCCCTTCGCGGCCTAGGACCCTTGTACCTACGGGACCGCCTCTCCTGGTATGCCCCACGGAGGACCTTAAGGTCCATAAATAGTAACATTCTAGAGGTCCCAGGCCCTAAGGAAGTTAGATTAGCCTCAACCAGAGCCAGGGCCTTCTCAACACTGGCTCCAACCTGGTTGGAGACCAGGGCCCTGCAGGATCTGATTTCTTTCCGCAGGGCCTGTAAGACAGAGCTGTTCCGCCTGGCCTTTGGCTTGGAATCAATTTGATCCCCTCTCACCTCTTTCCTTTTTTCCTCCTGAGATGGAACTCCTATTTGGGGACTTCCCTGGCATTTTTCTGGCCCACGTAGGACCAATCTGGATAGTCGGCCTTGGTGAAGATTTGACGGTTTCTTCCCCAAATAGTTTTTGATTTGAGTTTCCACTGAAATGAGGTTGCATTTTAATGTTTTTAATCTTGTTTTTAAGTTGTATTTTAATCAGTTGTCTTTGTATTTGGTGTTAGCCGCCCTGAGCCTGGTCTTGGCTGGGGAGGGCGGGGTATAAATAAAATTTATTATTATTTATTATTATCTCTCAACTCCTCTGGCTGCTTACCAGCAGAAGCAGGGTGGCAAGAGATAGCTGCGTGTCCTGTCTGGCCTATCTTATTCCTCTTTAATCAGGTGGATTCCCTGAGGTGTCTCATTCTGCTTAACGGTAGCACTGATCAGTAGAGACTTGATTTTACTGGAGGCTCTTCAAGTTTCCTTCCAAACCGGTAGCGCCTGTGGAGTTTGATTCTAGCATATCTGATGCAACGAGAGGTCTTTGGCAATAAAAGCTGGGATGTTGCGATCCTGGGGTTGACACAGAATGCTCTGTTCTCATCTTGGTGGGACAGTTAGACCAACCTCATAGGGAGTGAAATAACCGAGGGATGTAACCGAGTGGGTTGGGATGGGGGAGAAGTTTGATTGATAGGTGAGCCCACCTCACCCGCAGTTTCCAAAACCTCGTGGAGACATAGAGGGAGCCATCCTTTGAAATTTACATTTCCCTGAATTTTGCAATGCGTTTCGCCAGTCAAGTCGTGCATACAAAAATCGTAGACTCGTCCAATTGCAGAGTTGGAAGGCACCACGAGGGTCATCTAGTCTAAACCCCTGCAAAGCGGGAATCTTTTTGCCCAAGGTGGGGCTCGAACCCACAACCCTGAAATTAAGAGTCTCATGCTCTACTAACTGAGCTATCTCGAACATACTAGGGCAAAGTGTTGATTACAAAATAAAAGACACATATTCCTGAAAATAACATTCAATATTTTTTTATTTTGTGTTAAAAAAGAGAGGGAGTGTTCATCAAACCCCCAGTGGGCTCTACCATAACATTCTCCCCCCCCCCCAAATTGGCTGTTGCTATTTAATCTTGTGTATGTCACTTGTAGGGGACGTGGGTGGCGCTGTGGGTTAAACCACAGAGCCTAGGGCTTGGCGATCAGAAGGTCGGCGGTTCGAATCTCCATGACGGGATGAGCTCCCGTTGTTTGGTCCCTGCTCCTGCCAACCTAGCAGTACAAAAGCACGTCAAAGTGCAAGTAGATAAATAGGTACCACTCCGGTGGGAAGGTAAACGGCGTTTCCGTGCGCTGCTCTGGTTCGCCAGAAGCGGCTTAGTCATGCTGGCCACATGACCCGGAAGCTGTACGCCGGCTCCCTCGGCCAGTAAAGCGAGATGAGCGCCGCAACCCCAGAGTCGTCCACGACTGGACCTAATGGCCAGGGGTCCCTTTACCGTTACCTGATGTCACTTGTAAAAGGGGGTCCTTGGAGCACCCCACAATTGCCTGAAGCACCCTTGGTTCCCATAGCAAGAGACTTCAGCCAGGAGATAGAAGCAAAACAGCGGCCTGTAGGCCTGGTCTTTATTGCTGCTACAAGACTTCTCACTACCACAAAGACGAAGCAGCCAGAAGCCCCCGACAATGGTTACGTCCGTTTTTAAAAAAAAGTTCCCCATAATACATTTCCAGAAGCATCATCACGACATCATAGATAAGTCACAGAAAAGGTGTGCTCTCAGGTAGAACCAGAGATCCAGGCATGCCCCGTCACTCAAATATACAGCCAAACCCCGGTTGTCAAACGTAATCCGTTCTGGAAGCTCCTGCAGCCAATCGGAGCCGCGTCGGACGTTCAGGTTCCAAATAACGTTCACAAACTGGAACACTAACTTCCGGGTTTGCAACCTTTGGAAGCCAAAATGTTCGACTCGCAATGGGTAATGGGAAGTGGTACATGTTCACCGCTGAATCTTGGTTTATGGCTTACACCGCAGATTCCAGATTACCTGTCATCTCTATCAGTAGCGGCCCATAGATTTGCTTTTACTAAAGCTAGATTTAACGTCTTTCCATCCAACGTCATGGGTAATAGGTTTACCAAAGGACAAATTTCAGCACTATGTGCATGTGATAAAAAAACTATAGAATCCCTCCATCATATTCTACTCTGTTGTCCCTTGCACATAGTGGCCCGGACCAGATTTTTATTCCCTTTAATTTCAGAAAACTTGGCTGAGACCCCGGAGTCTCAGTTAATATATCTGCTACAAGACAATGACCCGTGCAGATCACTGCTCGTAGCAAGATTTTTGATTACAGTTCTTTCGTATAAAAGGAAAAACGGTTTACTTTATGACTACTGATGTCTCACCCTATTGCCTGATTTATAGTGGAGATCTCCTGAATTAAAATGTACTGTCGCATCTATTTTAGTTAAGGAATTTACATAAATCACAATCGTATATATGTATTGAATCATTTTAGCTTATTTATATATTTTTGCCTTGTTCTATTTTACTCTGTTGTATCCAGTGTAGATGTATACTGTTTTGCATATGGTTTTACATTATGGGCCTCTGGCCGTAAAAATAATAAGGTTGGTAAGTTCGACTCGCAAGGCGTTCGGAATCCAAGGTACGACTGTACTCTGATAGAGGGCATTCCTGCCAGTTGGCATGCTAAACAACATGTCCAATGGCAACATTTTTGCTGCCAATCCCTATTATGGGCGATGGGTGAGGCTCATTCCACCCCAGAGCAAAAACTGGGGGCGGTTGCAACAATGCCTTTCTTTGATCTTTGAAATGTCGGTGTTCGTGGTATAGTCCCCACCCCATGGCTCCAGTTCAGCTGAGCCCTGATTTGTCCTGGAGAGGAAAAAATGTCAGTACGCCCAAGTGAGTTTGGAGAACCGGGTGCGCCTCTCTCTTTGTGAAAGCTTGACAGCTGTGGCCTGATATTTTTTCCCCTTCAGCCACCCTCCTTAATATGCATTCAGTGGGATTGTGTGGGGAGTTGATGCTCACTCTGGAACCCCTCTGAAATTGTGCGGCCGCTGTAGGAATATTTCTGTTTAACCTGCAAAGCAAGTGAGAGGGAACACCGTGCCATAGCAGAACAAAATGATGATGATGATAGTAATAATAGCAATAATAATATTTATTTATTATTATATTGAAATATATTTCCCCCCAAAAAATATAAACATACCACAAAAACAATTCCGAATCCAAATGTCGAGATCACTCTGAATCTCCTGACTCCCCCCATAATAATAATAATAATAATAATAATAATAATAATATATTATTTATACCTTGCCCATCTGGCTGCTTCCAACAGAACATTAAAATGCAATAATCTATTAAACATTAAAAGCCTCCCTAAACAGGGCTGCCTTCCGATGTCTTCTAAAAGTCTGGTAGTTGTTTTTCTCTTTGACATCTGGTGGGAGGGCGTTCCACAGGGCAGGTGCCACTACCGAGAAGGCCCTCTGCCTGGTTCCCTGTAACCTCACTTCTCGCAGTGAGGGAACCGCCAGAAGGCCCTCAGCGCTGGACCTCAGTGTCTGGGCAGAACAATGGAGGTGGAGACGCTCCTTCAGGTATACAGGACCGAGGCCGTTTAGGGCTTTCAAGGTCAGCACCAACACTTTGAATTGTGCTCGGAAACGTACTGGGAGCCAATGTAGATCTTTCAAGACCGGTGTTAAGTGGTCTCGGCGGCCGCTCTCAGTCACCAGTCTAGCTTCTGCATTCTGGATAAGTTGTAGTTTCCGGGTCACCTTCAAAGGTAGCCCCACGTAGAGCGCATTGCAGTAGTCCAAGGGAGAGATAACTTCCATCCCTTCCATGGGCTCTATTAATCCTATTTTCAACTGCATATCACTACTTCTTCAATAATAATATTCATATGCTGTCCATTTGACTGGGTTTCCCCAGCCACTCTGGACAGCTCCCAACAGAATAAAACATTAAACGTTAAAGACTTCCCTAAACAGGGCTGCCTTCAGATGTCTTCTAAAAGTCAGATAGTTGTTTATTTCCTTGACATCTGATGGGAGGGCGTTCCACAGGGCAGGAGCCACTACCGAGGAGGCCCTCTGCCTGGTTCTCTGTAACTTCACTTCTCGCAGTGAGGGAACCGCCAGAAGGCCCTCAGAGCTGGACCTCAGTGTCCGGGCTGAGGTATACTGGGTCGAGGTCATTTAGGGCTTTAAAGGTCAGCACCAACACTGAAAGCAAACCCTGCTTGCTAATGAACTACCGTACCCTCTAACACTTCTCCGATGAAAATAGGGACGTCAATCATCATCATCGACATCATACCCCGCCCATTTGACTGTGTTGCCCCAGCCACTCTGGACAAACTTCCAACATATATAAAAACATATTAAAACATTAAACATTAAAAACCTTCTCTATATGGGGCGGTCTTCTAGAGGCTGCATAGTTACTTATCTACTTGGTTCGGGGGTCACATAACTCCATGCCCTCCAACATTTCTCTGATGAAAATAAGGACGTCCTAAGGGAAAACGGGACATTCTGGGTTCAAATCTGAACCCGGGACGGCTTCTGTAAATCTGGGACTGTCCCTGGAAAACAGGGACACTGGGAGGGTAGGGTTGCCAGGTCTGCTTCCAAAAAATAGCGGACAAGTGGGGGGGGGTGTTAAATTAAATTAAATTATATATTTTCTTACAAACATTTTAACACGTATTAAAATAATCACTTCAAAACTTTACTTAAAATTCCTTCTTACCGTTCCTGTATTAGGGAGGCGATCCTTGGGGCAAGGATCTCGCTCCCTCAGGTCGTTGGGCAAGTCTCCTCCAAGCCCGCCTCCCCCCCCCCCGCGCCTCTACCGGTAGCTGGTTTGCTGCTGCTCCTGCGCGTCAGGAACAGGAAGAGGCGTCTTTTTCTTCCCTTTTGTTCTCCCCGCGAGTCAGGAACAGGCGGGGCAGAACTCCGGCAAGAGGCGCCTCCCCCCCCCCATTTTTTCAATGTCTTGTGAAACAATTGAGTATGATTAATAATTTTTTTTGGAGAATCGAGTTCAATGGATATTCGATCTTTGTCTCATTCTTACTTATGAAAAAAAAAGACAAAATGCGATTCTCCTATCCTTATTCTCGTAGACTGTACAGCTTTAGATTACGTACCATCACATATAATAATGTTCAAGTGTCCCTGCGTCCACTGTGTGTCAGTGGAACTGCGCGAGTGCACATGTCCCACAGGGACGCACGGATTGGAGAGCTCTACTTCCCCCCCCCAACAGGGACGCAGGCATTGGAGCGGCCGGAGAGGGGGGCGTGTCCGGGAGGCAGTGGCGGCACACGCGCATTGTCAGTTGTGACAGCGCCACCGCCTCGCACGGATGTCTCCCTCGCCGCCCCGTCTCTCCAGCCTGTCAGCTGCAGTCAGCTGCCAGCCTCTGCCGCCTCCTGCCGCCTCCTCCTCCTCCTCTAGCGCCCGTTAATGTAACGGGCTACCTTCAACTAGTTTCATCATAAAGCTTTTGAATAAAAAAAATGTCCACTATTTTGTGAAAAAAAATAGTGAACATAATGTGAAAAAAGCGGACTGTCCGCTCAAATAGTGGACACCTGGCAACCCTATGGGAGGGTCTAAACTCCTGGTCACCCAACCTTAAGCTCCTGTTATTCGTTTGTAGCCTTGTTCATACTTGTCTCACACCTGATGTCAAAGGTATTGATGGTAGATGGGTGTCGTTTGTGAGGAACAGCAACATGGGCCAAATCTGGGCTGAATGAGGCCTGTGGGCTGGTAGTTCCCCATCAATGCAATGGTAACAAGGTTACTCTGGGAGTTTTGCTGGGGTAATGAAAAGAGGCCAGAATTTGGCTGAGGACCCTTCGGCCTTCCTCCCACTTAGCCTCCTACGATATACACACAGAGCAAACCTGTTTAAGAGGAAACAGACTGCAGATTCCTCAGCATAGTGTTGCATCCTTGCACAACTTCCTCAAGCTGGGTTTTCCCCTGATGGTGCAAGCTGGTTTTAAAGCAAAAAAACCACCAGTTTTAACACGTTTTTCTTATAATAATAAATCAGTTGTGTGGGGCAACATTCCCCAGTGAGGCAGATTTGAGAGCAAAGGGACAGAGCGTTTATTGGAAGGTGAGTCAGCACAGCAGAAGACACTCCTATCCAATGTAAATGTAGGCTTGAAATGTAGGCTTAGGCACTGACTCCTCTCACACAGTCTGAGAAGCAGGGTGTTGAATAGCATAAAATGCCCAATAATATAAATAAAGAAATAAAGAAAATAAAGAAAAACTGCTTCCTTTCCCTTATGGGGTATTCCGGAGCCCGTATAGAGACTTTAAGTGGGCTCCCTTTTGGTAGGAGAAAATAACAGAGGCCAACCAGAGTATACTGAGAAGCAAAGCGGCTAGTTAAGCCTGATCTTTATTCAAAGAACAGTTGCAACAGGGTCCCCACACCACACACAGGAGGGAGGAGAACCCCGAGCAATGGTGCGCAAGCTCTTATATAGACTTTTGAAACTGCCCACCCTGTAGCCCAAGACCACCCCTCCAAAAAACATCATATATACATCACAGAAGGAGGCGGTCTACAGCAGAATTCCTGTCTGCCAGGATACCTGATAATGGTCACTGGTTGCATTACCTGGGCAGCCTGGCCTTTCTTTTGTGATGGTTAATTCTTTAGTTCCTGAGTCCAGGTCACAGGCTCACGCTATTCATATACAAATACGTCCTTAAGACAGGATTTGCAAGCAAAAATACAGTGGGAAGGCTTTCCCCATTTGCCTCCCTTACTGCAGAGGAATATTTGAGGTCATTGGGAGAGTACAGGATTGCTAGCCTGTACTATTTCAGGCACATGGTTCATATATTTCGATATGTGTGCATTTATTAATATTCATTCTATATTTGAGACCTTAAAATTCTTATAACACTGGGTTGCCCCAGCCACTCTGGGTGGCGTCCAATGTATATAAAAACATAATGAAACATTAAACGTTAAAAACCTTCCTATACAGGGCTACCTTCAGATGTCTTTTAGAGGTTGCATAATTATTTATCTCCCTGGCTCAAGAGTCACATAACTCCATACCCTCCAACATTTCTCTGATGAAAATAGGGACGTCCTAAGGAAAACTGAGAACCAGTGTGGTGTAGTGGTTAAGAGCGGTAGACTCATAATCTGGGGAACCGGGTTCGTGTCTCCGCTCCTCCACATGCAGCTGCTGGGTGACCTTGGGCTAGGCACACTTCTTTGAAGTCTCTCAGCCCCACTCACCTCACAGAGTGTTTGTTGTGGGGCAGGAAGGGAAAGGAGAATGTGAGCCGCTTTGAGACTCCGTAAGGGGAGTGATAAAGCGGGATATCAAATCCAAACTCTTCTTCTTCTTCTTCTTCTTCTTCTTCTTCTTCTTCTTCTGGGATCAAATCAGAAACTAGGATGACTTCTGTAAATCCAGGACTGTCCCTGGAAAATAGGGACACTTGGAGGGGCTGATATTGTGGCTGCAGGTGGATGGGTGAGGAGAAACTGCAGGCTCGTTCTATCTTTTTTATTACCTGTAGGAAAGGGGAATTTGCTGTACATTTGGGGAATATTTGTTGCCACCTGGTGGCACAATAGAAGAATGCAAAGTTTTTCTGCAAGCTACCATTTTTGCAGATCAGAGAGCACCCAGGTTTTGCCCACAATCAGTGCAGGATTTACGTATAAGCTAAATAAGCTATAGCTTAGGGCCCCATTCTCTTGGGCCCCCTAAAAATGTTTTAAAGGAACCCCCCCAGGTATACATTTCCAAAATATAAGATAAAAAACAAATAAAATAAAACCTACATACAGCAACAGTGTTTTGTGTTGTGTAGGCTCCTGTGATGTAAGTCATGGGCCCCGCCTGCTAGCCTGCCCCCTAAAATATCCCTGGTTTGCTCCTTTCTATATATAGGGTGCCTACATTCTGCATGGACTGGTTGCATGGCAACACGCGCAAATGGCCTTAGATACCTATTAGGTCCATAAATTACCATATAGCATATATTCAGCACAAAAAACAGCGACAAAGGACTTTGTTGTTGACAAAGGACAGCTGGACATGTAAAGGGCCCCATTACCTTCAGTAGCTTAGGGCCTCATCAAACCTCAATCCGGCCCTGCCCACAATGCCAGCTTTATTAAAATAATCACATTTTAAATTAATATATATTTAAATTAATATAATATTTTTCGCTCTATAAGGTGCACCTGACCATAGGACGCACCTAGTTTTTAGAGGGGAAAAGCCCCATTTTTTTGAGGATCAGCTCAAATTTCTGCAGCTTCTTTTGCAAAGGAGAAAAGCCCCATTTTTTGAGGACCAGCTCAAAGTTGTTGAGCTTACTTTGCAAAGGGAAAAAACCCTGTTTTATAGGGTTTAACTCACAGTTCTGCAGCTTCAGGAAAGGGAGCCATTTCTACAGTTTCCAGACAGATAATCTAACCAGCCAGTCACATGTTGCTGGGGAAACAGCCTCCCTCTGCAAGGGGGCGGGGCTGAAATCTCTCTCCCTTATCTCTCTCCCTCATTGTTTGCTGAGCAGCTGCTCAGCGGGCTTCCTTTCAACACCACCTTCTCTCTCTTTTTTTTAAAAAAGCACGATCTGCTTTTGCCCCTGGGCAGTTCAGCTCCAGGGACCACCCATTCGCTCCATAAGATGCACAGACATTTCCCCTTACTTTTTAGGAGGAAAAAAGTGCGTCTTATGGAGCGAAAAATACGGTAATACTAATGTGCAAAAAATCATAGAAGGTCCCAAAGTTCTACTTAGGTAGCTGCTTGCAGTCTCTATGAGCTCATTGAGCAGGAGTGAAGTCGGACATGCACTCTGGACTTTAAGAAGGCTGTTTCCGAAAGTTTAAAGAACTAACGGGTGAGATAGCATGGTCAGAAATACTCAAAGGGAAGAAATCAGATTAGAGAATTGGGCCAAAGCAAACAAGATAACAGGGAGAAATGTAAAGTACTACATTTGGGCAAAAAAAAATGAAAGGCACAAATACAGGATGGGCGACACCTGGCTTGAGAGCAGTACATGTGAAAAGGATCTAGGAGTCTTGGTAGACCATAAACTTGACATGAGTCAACAGTGTGATGCAGCAGCTAAAAAAGCCAATGCAATTCTGGGCTGCATCAATAGGAGTATAGCATCTAGATCAAGGGAAGTGATAGTACCACTGTATTCCGCTCTGGTCAGACCTCACCTGGAATACTGTGTCCAGTTCTGGGCACCACACTTCAAGAAGGATACTGACAAGCTGGAACGTGTCCAGAGGAGGGCAACCAAAATGGTCAAAGGCCTGGAAACGATGCCTTATGAGGAACGGCTTAGGGAGCTGGGTATGTTTAGCCTGGAGAAGAGAAGGTTAAGGGGTGATATGATAGCCATGTTCAAATATATAAAAGGATGTCATATAGAGGAGGGAGAAAGGTTGTTTTCTGCTGCTGCAGAGAAGCGGACACGGAGCAATGGATTCAAACTACAAGAAAGAAGATTCCACCTAAACATTAGAAAGAACTTCCTGACAGTAAGAGCTGTTCAACAGTGGAATTTGCTGCCAAGGAGTGTGGTGGAGTCTCCTTCTTTGGAGGTCTTTAAGCAGAGGCTTGACAGCCACCTGTCAGGAATGCTTTGATGGTGTTTCCTGCTTGGCAGGGGGTTGGACTGGATGGCCCTTGGGGTCTCTTCCAACTCTAGGATTCTATGATTCTATGAAATCCAAGATAGATGGGAGTTTCTTGAAGGTGAATAAGTTAGCTTGCTGCCTTCAGGTATGGCGGAGATTGCTTTCTGCCCATCAGATCAGATTCCTTTATGTGTATATATAGACCATACCATTTACAGAAGTTAACTTGGACCCAAATAAAGCTATATAGAACAGATGTGTGGGGCCCAAAACTGAGGGTGGCATTTCCTTTGGGCAAAGTTCTTGGAGTCTCATGCTGCCACCTTGTGGCACAATAGGACTTGGCAGGCTGCCTTGCAAATGAAGAGGCAAGACAAGCTAGGAATCTAAAAGGTAAAGGTAAAGGGACCCCTGACCATTAGGTCCAGTCGCGGATGACTCTGGGGTTGCGGTGCTCATCTTGCGTTATTGGCCAAGGGAGCCAGCATACAGTTTCCAGGTCATGTGGCAAACATGACTAAGCCGCTTCAGGCAAACCAGAGCAGCGCATGGAAACGCCGTTTACCTTCCCACCGGAGCGGTACCTATTTATCTACTTGCACTTTGACGTGCTTTCGAACTGCTAGGTTGGCAGGAGCAGGGACCGAGCAACGGGAGCTCACCCCGTTGAGGGGATTTGAACCGTCGACCTTCTGATCGGCAAGCCCTAGGCTCTGTGGTTTAACCCACAGCACCACACGAGTCCCTGGCTGGACATATTAAAAAACCGTTCTATGGCCCATGTTTTGTTAGCCCCAAAGTGGAGAACGAACGAGGTCCCGACTATGGAAGAATGGCAACTTAAACTGATGGAATATGCACAGCTTGCGGACCTATCATATAGAATAAGAGAACAAGAAGAACATACGTTTAGAGAAGATTGGAAAATGTTTATTGAATATAAGGGGGGAAATTGTGTACACTTGAAAACGTTGGCAGCATTAAGATGAATTCAACAGTGTAAATAAGTTTTGATGGATGTAATAACGGGAATACTGAATGGTTGAGTTTATGTAAAATATGCAGGGATTTATGATATGCAAAATGAACCATGGAACAAGAAGAAGGGAAGTCATTGATATTTTAAGATTGTTTTAAATGAATATTTGAAATTGCAAAACAGAAAATGTAATAACAATTACACACACACACATACACAACTGTTCTGAAAATGCTTTTTAAAAAGCGTTTTTAAAAATACATTGAATTTTCCATAAGGCTCACCATCACCATCTAGTGTCACATTGTATATTGCACTTAAAACACACTTAAAACGTTTTATTTGCAGCTGAGTAGCTGAGTCCGGGCTTGCCGATCGGAAGGCCGGCGGTTCGAATCCCTGCGACGGGGTGAGTTCCCGTTGCTCGGTCCCAGCATGTCAAGCATGTTTGCCACTTTGAGACTCCTTAGGGTGTGATAAAGCGGGATATCAAATCCAAACTCTTCTTCTTCTTTGACCAATTCCCCTTTAAATGTGTGCTGAATTGAATTGCTCTCCCATCTCTACTGGAGACCCTTTATTTTAGGTGGGTTTTTCTTCATTTTCTCTGGCTTCAGCCCTTTCCCTGATCGTCTAGAGATGCTTGAAAATATTACCAATCTGTCCCCCACCCCAAATGACTAGCATGCCTTTGAAGTGAAACAGGAAGGGGAGAAATTTAGCCAGCAAAGTTTAGGAACATAGGAAACTGCCTTAATACCCATTAGGAATCTCCATCTAGCCTCAAATTGTCTACCCTGACTGGCAGCAGCTCTCCAGGAGCTTAGACAGAGAAAAGTCCTTCTCAGTCCTACCTGAAGAAGAAGAAGAGTTTGGATTTGATATCCCGCTTTATCACTACCCGAAGGAGTCTCAAAGCGGCTCACATTCTCCTTTCCCTTCCTTCCCCACAACAAACACTCTGTGAGGCGAGTGGGGCTGAGAGACTTCAGAGAAGTGGGACTAGCCCAAGGTCACCCAGCAGCTGAATGTGGAGGAGCATGGAAGCGAACCCGGTTCACCAGATTACGAGTCTACTGCTCTTAACCACTACATCACACTGGCTCTACCTGCAGATGCTGGGGATCGATCCTGGGACCTTTTGCATGCTATGGCCTTTCCCCTAAAACACTGGAAGCTGCCTTCTTTCAGTTGTTCTATCTACCTCAGTATTGTCTCCCACTTGGACTACTGCAATGCGCTCTACGTGGGGCTACCTTTGAAGGTGACCCGGAAACTGCAATTAATCCAGAAGGCGGCAGCTAGACTGGTGACTGGGAGTGGCCGCCGGGACCACATAACACCGGTCCTGAGAGATCTACATTGGCTCCCAGTACGTTTCCGAGCACAATTCAAAGTGTTGGTGCTGACATTTAAAGCCCTAAATGGCCTCGGTCCTGTATACCTGAAGGAGCGTCTGCACCCCCATCATTCAGCCCGGACACTGAGATCCAGCGCCGAGGGCCTTCTGGCGGTTCCCTCATTGCGAGAAGCAAAGCTACAGGGAACCAGGCAGAGGGCCTTCTCGGTAGTGGCGCCCTCCCTGTGGAACGCCCTCCCAGCAGAGGTCAAAAATATAAACAACTATCTGACTTTCAGAAAATACCTCAAGGCAGCCCTGTTTAGGGAAGTTTTTAATCTGTGATATTTTAATGTATTTTGATATTGTTGGAAGCCGCCCAGAGTGGCTGGGGAGACCCGGCCAGATGGGCGGGGTACAAATAAAAAAGTTATTATTATTATTATTATTAAATGGAGATGCCAGGATCAAAGTTGGGACCGGCCTGCAAGCAATGCTTGTGCTTTCCTGCTTAATTTCTCCTTGTTTTTTTTTTTTTTACAGTTTGAACAGAAATCTCCTTGAGCCATCAAAGCCTTCCCTGGGATATTAAACATCTCTAAGACAGGTGGCGTGACACATTATAACTCATATTATAATGAGCATGACGTAACAGCTGGGTTTCCCTTGTCACAGCATAGATGCCTTCTGCAAAAACGTTTTGCTTACATAATCCTCCAGGAGAAAATGCCTTTGCTTCCTCTGCTTTTGTCTCTGTGACTTGATGGACCTGCACCAATATTAGGGGGTTTCATAACTCTTGCTTATTATTCCTCTGTTCACACCCTCGCCGCTGCCAGGATCCACAGCCCGGCGACACCTCGCCCGAGGCTCCTGATTGGTTTCGACATTCTGACTTCCCGCACAATCCTCCGCCTCCCTTTAAAAGGGAGAGAGGTAAAACCTGAAACTTTTAGAAGGAAGGCTAAGATTAAACCGGGCACAGGTAGGTTCTCAATGGTTTCTGTGCTTTCAAGAAATGGGCTAGGCCAGGGACAGGGAGGTCATTTCTTCCCCACCCTGATGTTGTTGGACTCCAGCTCCCATTATCTCTGACTGTTGGCTGATGGGAGGCAGCAGGGTGGATAGATAGTTTTGTGCTTTGGATTATCCGTTCTTATTTCTGGGCTTTAGATTCACAGACTCATAGAACTGCAGAGTTGGATGGGATCGAAATGCAGGAATCTTTTGCCTAAGATGGGGCTCGAACCCACAACTCTGAGATTAAGCGTCTCAGGTTCTACTGACTGAGCTATCCCAGGTCTAATAATGCTACAGCTGGGCTGGGGAATCTGTGGTCCTCTTTTGGGCTACAAACACCCGCCAACTCTGGCCATTGGCTATGCTCACAGGGGATGATAGGTCCAGCAACATTTGCAGGACCCTTACAGCTTCCATCATCCCTGGCTGTTGACCATGCTGGCTGGAGCAGATGGCTGGTCAGCATCTGACCATCTTTTTTGAAGGCTAGGATGGTTATATCTCCATGGCAAAGTGCACACATTGATGCAGGAGGTCTCTCTGGGTCATAGCTGTCAACTTTCGGATTTGAAAATAAGGGATTTTTCCAAACTTTCGGATTTGAAAATAAGGGATGCCGCAAGGGCGGTGCAAGGGCACCAAATAGCCTCACCACCCTGCGCTCCAGAGGCTGAGCGCGAACGCGTGAGCGAAAGAGCGAATGCATAGATGGCAGGCAGGCTGGCTGTCTGGTTGGGCGTGAGGGTCTGGCTGCACAAGGCATGCAAGCTCCGCCCCCAGTCGGTCTTAGACTCCTCATTGGCAGCCGAGCAACGCAGCTGAGGAGTCTCCCTGGCCGGCAGGGAGGGAGAGGAGCTGCTTCCTTTGAAATCCGGGAAATTTAAGGGATATCAACAATCCGGGATAGCAGCGGGAAACGGCATTGGAATGAGGGAGTTTCCCGCAAAAAAAGGGAGGGTTGACAGCTATGCTCTGGGTAGGACTGGGGAAAACTCCTGTTTGAATTCTGGAGAGCTGCTACCTGCCAATGCAGATGATACTGAACCAGATGGACCAACGTCTGACTCTTTATAAGGCAGGGATGGGGAACATGTAGCCCTTCAGAGGTTGCTGGACTCCATCTCCCATCATTGCTGAGCATTGGCTGGTGCTGATGGGAGTTGGAAGCCAATCACATCTTGAAGACCACAGGACTGGAAGTATGACCCCTCCCCTTTTCTGTGGCACTGTATATTACTGCAAATGGTCTTATGGGGAGGCTCTCTTCAGATGGTACATGTGTCTGGCTTCACTTCCTTCCAAATGTGGAAATCCAGCCCTGCTGTGCTTGTCTCCCCTGCCCCAACTGCCTGAGGCAAAGGACAATCTCTGGGGAAATAATAGATTTATTCAAATCTGTATGCAGGCCTACTGCTTCATCAAAATTAATTTATTCTGGTGACGCTGCCAGTAAAACACTGTTAGGATCTCTCAACATACAGTACACACCGTATCATCAGCATAAAGACTAAACATGTGTTCCCTGCACTGTCCCCTCGTTAAAACTGAGATGTATAAATTCAGCCAGCAGCTGGAAAAAGAGTGAAGAGCAATGGGGATCAGGGACCTCTCTGTTTAGTTCAAATAAAAATCGGTGAGGAATCCTGATCATGGGTACACACTGTGGCATAATTCACTTTATACAACTAAGCAGTTGCTGCTGAAGATTTATCCTCCAGCTGGTATTTGTTCAAAACACCCAACAAGCAACACCATTCCAGGGGATCAAATGCTTTATAGGTTGTTGTTGTTGTTTAGTCGTTTAGTCGTGTCTGACTTTTTGTGACCCCCTGGACCAGAGCACGCCAGGCACTCCTGTCTTCCACTGCCTCCCGCAGTTTGGTCAGACTCATGTTGGTCGCTTCGAGAACACTGTCCAACCATCTCGTCCTCTGTCGTCCCCTTCTCCTTGTGCCCTCCATCTTTCCCAACATCAGGGTCTTTTCCAGGGAGTCTTCTCTTCTCATGAGGTGGCCAAAGTATTGGAGCCTCAGCTTCAGGATCTGTCCTTCCAGTGAGCACTCAGGACTGATTTCCTTCAGAATGGATAGGTTTGATCTTCTTGCAGTCCATGGGACTCTCAAGAGTCTCCTCCAGCACCATCATTCAAAAGCATCAATTCTTCGACGATCAGCCTTCTTGATGGTCCAGCTCTCACTTCCATACATCACTACTGGGAAAACCATAGCTTTAACTATATGGACCTTTGTTGGCAAGGTGATGTCTCTGCTTTTTAAGATGCTGTCTAGGTTTGTCATTGCTTTTCTCCCAAGAAGCAGGCGTCTTCTAATTTCGTGACTGCTGTCACCATCTGCAGTGATCATGGAACCCAAGAAAGTGAAATCTCTCACTGCCTCCATTTCTTCCCCTTCTATTTGCCAGGAGGTGATGGGACCAGTATCAGTAGCCAATGGAGTTTGCCTCCTTCTGCAATCAAATGTAACATGTAATAAATAGCATACTGGATCTGCAGTATGTGTTTTGAGTATGAACCCTGTCTGATCTAAGTTCATAATTGTTGCAATCACCCTGCACACATGAGATGCCAAAACTGATGTAATCATTTTCTTAAATCCTGATTAAGCAGGGTGATAGGTCTGTACGATTCCACTTTCTGCCTATCTTGTCCAGGTTTGAGGGAGACAATAATCTGAGAAGTGTTCAATGTCTTTTGGGTGCCTCTTCCCTGCCATACATTATTAAACAAAATTAGTCACATGAGGTATGCTGTGAACTGCCCAGAGATCTACGGAGAAAGGGTGGGATACAAATAATAATAATAATAATAATAGAAAGAAGTGCATAACTCATTTGGGCTGGGGGATCTATTTTGTTTCAGCTTACAAATTGCAACCTTATATTTCCCAAATATAACTCAGTCAAAGGTTCAGTTATTTGATATAAATCAGAATAATATTCTGCAAATATATTATGAATAGTAATGTGATTAAATTACAGGTAGGTAGCTGTGTTGGTCTGCCATATTCAAAACAAACAAACAAACAAAAAAATTCCTTCCAGTAGCACCTTAGAGACCAACTAAGTTTGTTCTTGGTATGAGCTTTTGTGTGCATGCACACTTCTTCAGATACCATGCACACAAAAGCTCATACCAAGAAAAAACTTAGTTGGTCTCTAAGGTGCTAATAGAAGGATTTTTTTAAAATTTTTTTATTTTGTTTTGAATGTGATTAAATGTAAGCCTTCCATCTCTTTGTTTCATAGAACATTGTCTACTGTAATATCTCTCCTCACAAACTTGGATTATATATAATGTTGTCTAAAGGTAAAGGTAAAGGTACCCTGACCATTAGGTCCAGTCGTGATCGACTCTGGGGTTGCGGCGCTCATCTCGCTCTATAGGCCGAGGGAGCCGGCGTACAACCTCTGGGTCATGTGGCCAGCATGACTAAGCCGCTTCTGGCGAACCAGAGCAGCGCATGGAAATGCCGTTTACCTTCCCGCTGCAGCGGTACCTATTTATCTACTTGCACTTTGACATGCTTTCGAACTGCTAGGTTGGCAGGAGCTGGGACCGAGCAACGGGAGCTCACCCCGTCACAGGGATTCGAACCGCTGACCTTCTGATCAGCAAGCCCTAGGCTCTGTGGTTTAACCCACAGCGCCACCCTGCTTTAACCCATCAATATTTTATTTCCCACAGGTCTTTAATAGCAAGATGATGGCCAGCCAAGAGGTTATTCTGCTTTTTCTGTGTGCTCTGTCACAAGGTAAGCTTGAAAGCCAATCGAAACAACAGGAGGATGTGGTATGATCATCAACATGGCTGTACCAGCTGATAATGCAATGGGATAGAGTTACCATAATTCACGGCTGGATTTAGGTTTGATGAGGCCCTAAGCTACTGAGGGTAATGAGGCCCTTTGTATGTCCAGCTGTCCTTTGCCAACAACAAATTGTCGCTGTTTTTTGTGTTGAATATATGCTATATGGTAATTTATGGACCTAATAGGTATCTAAAGCCATTTGCACATAACGAATAGGAGCCTACACAACACAAAACACTGT
The DNA here is from genome assembly GCA_034642065.1 of Darevskia nairensis. Lineage (NCBI taxonomy): Eukaryota > Metazoa > Chordata > Lepidosauria > Squamata > Lacertidae > Darevskia > Darevskia nairensis. The sequence goes on from JAWWNI010000321.1 coordinate 701,007, forward strand.
AGGTTTTTATTTTATTTGTTTTTTATCTTATATTTTGGAAATGTACATCCAGTTTTTTTCCCTTTTAATTTTTTTTGGGGCCCCAAGAGAGTGGGGCCCTAAGCCATAGCTTGTTTAGCTTATACATAAATCCGCCACTGCCATAATTCATCGATCAGACCTCAGTTAGGATTTTAGCCATCGGTTGGCTTGCATTGGTGGAGCTTGGAAGGAATGCTGTGAGCCCTGGTTTCGCACACCCGTGTCACTTCACAGTTTTCCTTTTGTGTGTCCCCAGCTTCGGGGTGCTTCAAACTCATCACCCCCTCCAGGTGGGGTGCAAAGCCAGCCAACTGCTCTGAACCATTGAAGGAGCTCCCGCCTGAGTACGTCATCATCATCCACACGGCTCAGAATCCATGCAAAACGCGAGCCGAATGCTCCAGAGAAGTCAGGAATGCGCAGGATTATCACCTGGGCCTCAAAGGGTGGTGCGATGTGGCCTATAAGTAAGAGCGTCGTTCTTATTCTTCTACTAAAATATCTTAATTATCTATTTTCCTTGCTGCATTTCTGTTAGCCGAGATCACTGTTTGACTTTGCGTAAGCCGCTTCAAATATCAACTTAACAATAAAGTAACCTACAGTGGTACCTTGGTTCTCGAACTTAATCCGTTCTGCGAGTCCGTTCGACTCCTGAAACCGTTCAAAAAGGTGGCTTCTGATTGGTTGCAGGAGCTTCCTGCACTGAAGCGGAAGCTGCGCCGGATGTTTGGCTTCCGAAAAACGTTTGCAAACTCGAACACTTACTTCTGGGTTTGCGGCGTCCGGGAGCCGTTTTGTTCTGCAACTAAGCCGTTCGGGAACAAAGGTATAACTGTATGTATATATATATACTGTCTGAATGGGTTTCCCTATATATCTCAATTGCATGTTTAGACCTTTTAACCCTTGAAATAAATTCACACATGACTCAGATATTTGGTTTGGTTTTTGGCAGAATTTAGGCCACAACTTTTATTGATTACAATCAAGTGAGTGGTTGCATAGGCTCTGGTTCGACTAGCTCCCGGCACCCTTGCAGGCAGCGCTGTCCCAGAGCTCTATCGTAGGACAGCCAAGGGTGAACACCAGGGACAGCTGATGGCAGGAGTGCCAGTCAGTCACCCTGATGTCCCCCGGACTCGGGCACAGGCACAACCCCTCTCAGGGGTTGACCAAACCATTGAGTCCCTGGATTCCTTTACCGGAATACCCTTCGCATAGGGATGGCCAGACCCTTCTGCCACCCCTATCACCTGAACCAGAGCCTATCCGCAACCTTACAAGTTGTGACGATTTGCTACACAGCAGGCGAAACCCAAGTGGCAACAGCCAATCAGCCAAGTGGGAAAATTCCTGCCGTGCCCCTGTCCCAGATTTCTCCCCATCCTTAGTATTTGGAGGCTTGCAGTACAGGAGTCACAGCAGCTCACAAGAATATATTTTCTTTCTTTCTTTCTTTCTTTCTTTCTTTCTTTCTTTCTTTCTTTCTTTCTTTCTTTCTTTCTTTCTTCCTTCCTTCCTTCCTTCCTTCCTTCCTTCCTTCCTTCCTTCCTTCCTTCCTTCCCCCTTCAAGCTTCCTGATTGGCGAGGATGGGCTTGTGTATGAAGGACGCGGCTGGCGCAATGTCGGATCTCACACCTACGGCTACAACGATTTGTCCCTCGGCATCGCTTTCATTGGCACCTTCACAGGTGAGTAGATCCAAGCCTTAGGAGACCTTTAACCGAGTCAGATCATTGACCCATCTGACTCAGTATTTCCCGCACCGACTGGTGGGGGATCTCCAAGGTTTCAGAGAACGGTCTTTCCCCAGCCCTACCTGGAGATGCCGGGGATTGAGCCTGGGACCTTCTGCATGCAAAGCAGGTGCTCTACCACTGAGCTATGGCCTCATGCCTAGAAACGAAGTCAGATTCCAGTCCCCATGGTGATGGATCAATGGGTAACTTTAATAGGAACAGAGGAAACTCTCTCTCTCTCTCTCTCTCTCTCTCTCTCTCTCTCTCTCTCTCTCTCCCTCTCTCTCTCTCCAGTGCTTTTTTTCTGGGGGGACACAGGGGTATGCATACCCCTAAATGTTTTGTGAATCTAAGTTTGACCTCAGTGACGGGCAGTATTTCAATATGAGTAGGAAAATGAGAGTACCCCTAAACATTTTTTTAAAGAAAAAAAGCACTCTATCATCTATCCATATCTATCTATCATCTATCTATCTATCTATCTATCTATCTATCTATCTATCTATCTATCTATCATCTATCTATCTATCTATCTATCTATCTATCTATCTATCTATCTAATCATCTATCTAATTTATATCTATATCTATCAATCTATCTATATCTATCTATCTATCTATCTATCTATCTATCTATCTATCTATCATCTATCATCTATATCATCTATCATGTGCATGGGTCTTTATAGGTCCCTTGTTCCATTTAGCTTGCGTCCCATTGGCCTGATTGAACCCTGCATCGAGGGACCTCCCGATTGGGTGTTGTGGCTGTCAATCAAACCCACCCACAACACAGGGGTTTGGTTGCCAGGTCTCACCGCAATACGTGCCCTCTTTAAGGGAGGATCCCTGTTGGAGGCTGTAAGCTTCTCAATACCAGTTGCTGGGAATCGTGAATGGGAGTTGCTGTTGTCCTGCTTGCAGGCTTCCCATGGAGGCATCTGGTTGGCCACTGTGAGAACAGGATGCTGGACTAGATGGGGCCATTGGGCCAATCCAGCAGCCAGGCTTATGTTCGCTTATGACCTCACCCTTTGGATTGCATGCTTTGTATGGGATGGTGAAGAGGCATCGCTGGATGAATGCCACTGTTGGGAGGTTCTCAAGGGAACACAGTTTGCATTGTTCTGAAGGGGAGGGTGTTGGTCCTCTGAAGTCAAAGGTTGCTCTGTGATACATTCCTAAATTGAGCCTGGATGCGTGCGAAAGAGTCAGCTTGCTACAGAGCAATCTTTTAGAAGTGAATGTTCTCCAGTTTTTGTTTCATAGAAGAAATTGAAGTATGCTTTGATGCAACCCCCCTGCTTTCCCCCACCTGCCCTCCATGTGTGTGCTCTGAAAACATGGCGCATGGTCGAAGACATTCTAGAATGTTCTAGAGTGTTGAGTCCATTCACATAGAGTTCAAGCCACCAACCAGATCTGTTGAGTCCCTTTGTTGAAAAGGAGATTAGGCAGAGTCACGGAGAATAAAGCTATCAACAGCTACGAGTCATGATGTCTGTGGTCAACCTCCGGTCGGTGGGAAACAAGAGTTGGAGAGGGCTATAGCACTCATTTTCAGCTTGTGGGCTAACCAGAGGCATCTGACTGTTGGATCAGACCAATGGTTTCTCAGGGAAATATGGTTGGCCACTGTGAGAACAGAATGCTGGTCCAGATGGGCATGCGGCCTGATCCAGCAGGCTCTTCTTATGCTCTTAAAAAAAATTGCATAGCTAACGGGAGTGTTTGTAAAAACTCTGGAGTCTCATGCCACCATCCTTTTCTCTTCCAGAGAGGTCTCCCAACCAAGCAGCATGGAAAGCTTTGAAATGCCTGCTTGACTTCTCTGTCAAGGTTGGGTACCTGTCTCCAGATTACCTCGTAGTAGCCCACAGCGACGTCAGTGATCTTGTTTCTCCTGGAGAGCCCATCCGTTCGGAAATTTCCAAGTGGCCCAATTACAGGCACAACTGAAGACTCCCCTTTTTTCCCTTCACTCATCCGCTGCATTGCTGGAAGTGTTAGAGAGGAATGAGAGTGACTCCAAGTGAGACCTTACAACAAAATGCCACAGTCTGGACTGCAACTGTTGAGGTTTCCATCCATTAAGACATGCCTTTCCCCAGGATATTTCATTTCACCATTCCCCTCATTTCCATTTCCTCTCCCCAAAAGACACTCATTGTTCAGTGGCCGCTAAGCATGCTCAGCAGGTATGTACTGTGCTGTTTTTAGGTTTTAAAATAAAACTCTTCTCTCATTAATGATCTTTTGCACTTCTGCTAATTTTGGCGTCCTCCTTAACCTGCTGATGTCTCCCTCTTGCATGTGGGCAGTGCGGTTTGGGCAACATAACGAGACTGAGTTTGCTTTGAGCATATATGATTTGGGCATTCCAGATATCAGACATGTCCAACAGGTCGATCACGACTTACTGGTTGATCGCGGGGTGCTCCTGATTGATCCGTGTTGATCTTTTGTCCCCTGGTGATTTGTAAACACCCCCCTCCCCCAAAAAACCTTTGGGTCCCTAAAATAAGCTCAACAACTCTGGTCCATCCTCCAATGACAATAGGTAGATCACTGCCAGTTTGTTTTTTTTATACTGTGAGTAGATCCCAGTCTCTTGGGAGTTGGACGTGCCTGCTCTAGATGGTTGGGATGCATCATGGCGGTTGCTTAATATGTTAATATATTTACACAGGAATTCCACAAGGGGGAGCTTAGAATCAACATAGTTGTGGTGTAAATAAAGAGATGTACAGTATTTTGTGTTTTGGAATCTGTGGCTCTGCTTAATTCTGAGAGAGGAAACAGCCTGGGTTTGGGGTGGGTCATACAGGGCTTTATTTCAGCCAGAACTCACTGCAACTCAGTTCCTGTACCTCTCAGGCAGGTGTCATTGCCATGATAAGAGAACATGAGAGGCATTCATGGTGAGTTCTGGCATCCTCTCTCTCCTCTCCCCCCGGAAAATACCACTTGGGAGAAGTAATTGACATCTTGCAGCTAAGTGTCAGGAGTCCAGGTTCCCAGCTTGATAACACAGTGAGCGTAGATAATTAAAAAGGAGGATTTATTGCAAAAACAAACAGATAGCTCCGGACGGCTCTAACAAAGCCTCCGGCATCATTACTCATGATGACCCTTCTGAAGATTCCTTCCGGTATCTATAGAATATATTGAAACGATGGCCCTTGCGATTTTTGTTTTGCTTCCTATCTAGAAGCCCTCCCACTCGCCGACTCCTTGGAGAGATTGGATTAGTGCCCACCTCTTCCTTTTCCAACGGACTGTCTCCTTGTTTATTCGCGCCCATTTGAGCTTCCGGCGAGCTTTGGCAGTGTTCTAGCCTGCTCTCAGCTACTGTCTTATCAGCTCACCCGCCAAGATCAGGAAGAGCTGATTTCTGCAGCTGCCGGCTCTCTCCCCTGCCTGCCTAACATCAAAGCCTCCTTGTTCCTGGCTGCTTTCTGCATTTGGCTGTAACCCTTTGCTTAGAGCTGGCTCATTCCTGACACTCAGGAAAAGCTGTAGCTCAGTGGAACAGCGCCTGCTCTGCATGCATAAGGTCCCAGGTTGAATCCCCAACAACTCCAGGTAGTAGTAAAGGGGCGGGGATGATTGTCTGAAACCTGGGAGAGATGACCCAATGGCATGACACAGTATAAGGCAGTTTCCTATGTTCCTAAGATGTTCCTTTCTCTAGGGGTTAAGAGTAGTAAACAAAGCCATCCCCTTTGCTTTATCATCACAACAGCCCTGTGAAATCAGGACAATCTAGCCCAGCATGATTCATGATTTCATGCTGTCGTCAACCAGTCACATCTGAAAAGCCCGAGAGTGAGAAATGAGCACAATAGCCCTCTCCCAGTCATGTCCTGCTGGTATTCAGGAGCAGTGAAAGGTTGTCACATAGAAGAATACAAAGCAGCGGGCCAGCTCCAGGGGGCTGGGTCTATTTGGCACCCCCATATTTTTTTTTGGGGGGGGGTTGAAGCCAGGACCCCCAATGTTCCAAAAGTGCAGAGGTGAAGCTTGGAGCCTACTGCAGTGCGGGCTCCAGTGGCTAACTCTTCCTCCTCCTGACACGGAGGGGAAGGAGGGTCAAAGCTGCCTCCTGCCAGTGGCAGTACCAGGAGGAGGCAAAGGAGGAGCCACTGGCCATTGAAGCCGCAGGACCGCCACATTTGTCTCCACGTTTGACTCCTCCCAATGTACTAACGTCACACCAGTGTGGTGTAGTGCTTAAGAGCGGTAGACTCGTAATCTGGGGAATCGGGTTCGCGTCTCCGCTCCTCCACATGCAGCTGCTGGGTGACCTTGGGCTAGTCACATGTCTTTGAAGTCTCTCAGCCCCACTCACCTCACAGAGTGTTTGTTGTGGGGGAGGAAGGGAAAGGAGAATGTTAGCCACTTTGAGACTCCTTTGGGTATGGATAAAGCGGGATATCAAATCCAAACTCCTAATCACCCTTGCAAGCTGGCGCCTCCGGTACAGAGACTTAATGAGCTTATGTTAGAGAAGGGTTAATTCCACATGGATGCCAGGAGATGATGAGAACAGCTGGATAATGGAAGCAATTACCTAAAGCAGGGGTGCCCAAACATTTTTCAAAGAGGGCCAGATTTGATGAAGTGAACATGCGTGAGGACCAACCAAAGTTGAGCTTTTTTTTTTTTTGGATTGAAGTTGCTGAGCTTTTTAAAAGGATTTTACCCCAGGACATATACTGCCACGGGGGCCAGATTAGGCCCCCGAAACAGACTTTGGACATGCCTGACCTAAAGGGTTGATAGCCTTTCCCTAACATAAGAACATCAGAAGAGCCATCCTGAATCAGGCCAAAGGCCCATCTAGTCCAGCATCAGGTTCTCAGAGTGTCAACCAGGTGCCCAGGGAAAACTGGCAAGCAGGACCTGAGTGCAACAGCAATTCTCTCCATTTGCAGGTCCGAGCAACCGGTATTCAGAAGCATACAGCATCTGACACTGGAGGTAACATGAAGCCACTCCATGAATCTGTCCAATCCTTCCTTTAAATCTTTCCAAGCTGATGGCCATCATCACTCAATGTAGTGGGAGTGAATTGCACAGTTTAAGTATGTGTTCTTCCTTTTGCCTCTCCTGGATTTTCCTGGTTGACAGCTCAGAGATTGCAATCTGATATGCAATTAACAGGGAGTAAGCCCCGCTGAACTCAGTGGCATCCGAGTACATGGGATCTGCCCTGAATGCAACCCCCAGCAACTGGTGTTATTCAGAGGCTTACTTCCTCTGACATAGCCTTCATGGGTAGTAGCCATTGGTAGCTTCACCCTCCATGAATTTGTCCCTGCTGGATTAAGCCAAAGCTGTCATCTAGTCCAGCATCCTGTTCTCACAGTGGCCGACTGTCCGGCACTGGACAGGGGAGGAATGGTGGAGATCGCCTCCCCAGCCTGAACTTCCCAGAGAAGAGGAAGACAGTACAGTGGTACCTCGGGTTACGAACTTAATTCGTTCTGGAGGTCCGTTCTTAACCCAAAACTGAGGCGTGCTTTCGCTAATGGGGCCTCCTGCTGCCACTGCGCTGCCACCGCTCAATTTCCGTTCTCATCCTGGGGCAAAGTTCTCAACCCAAGGTACTACTTCTGGGTTACCAGAGTTTGTAACCTGAAGCATTTGTAACCCGAGATTTACAACAGTGGTTTGCGGGAGGTCGCAGCTCAGAGCCAGATGAGGGGCAAAGTTGGGAAATAATGGGAGAGAAGAAGAAGAAGAGTTTGGATTTGATATCCCGCTTTATCCCTACCCGAAGGAGTCTCAAAGCGGCTCACATTCTCCTTTCCCTTCCTCCCCCACAACAAACACTCTGTGAGGTGAGTGGGGCTGAGAGACTTCAGAGAAGTGGGTCTAGCCCAAGGTCACCCAGCAGCTGCATGTGGAGGAGCGGAGACGCGAACCCGGTTCCCCAGATTACGAGTCTACCGCTCTTAACCACTACACCACACTGGCTCTGGAGGAGGAGGCAGAGCTGGAGCAGCAGGCTGACACGTTATCACTAGAAAGCATTCCAGACCACCCCTTCTCCAAGAACCCGGCGAGCATTAAAATTAAGAGAGCAAAGGTCTCAGAGACAAATGGCCCTAAGCGGCTTTGGTCAGTCCTCACCTTAAGGTGAGGTGCTGTTGATGATCGAGGAGAGAAGGGGAGTGGAGATTACTCGGAGCAATGCCATTACGCTAAGAGGCTGCATTTCTAAGCCTCTCTCTGTGAATATTGAATAAAATACATTGGTAAGAACTTTCATTGTTTTGTCTATACCTGGCAGCCTACCGTGGGGGGATCAGATTCCCTGACGCCTGACACTGACCAGGTGCCCCAATGGGAAGCCCATAAGCAGGATCTGACCCGGGACGGACTTTGGTCTTTCAGATTTCAGCAGCATCCTGGGAGAGGCCAACATTCAGTGCCCCCCCCCCCTGCCTCTCACCTTCCATTCTGACACTATGCTCGGCACACAGTGCGGCAGAACTGGTTGCGCTGCCCTAAGTCCGTCTCTGCCTGAGCACAACAGCAACACCATCCCAGCTTGTGATGCCCTGCAACTAGTAGGGAGAGACCTACTGCCTATGACAGCGGAGGTAGATAGAACATAGCCTTCACATCTAGCAGAGAATTGTCTTCAGTCTTCAAGGACATCCACCTCTGCTGGGAATGCTCATATGCTGGATTTGCTCCTTCAAGAAGGGTAGCAGTGTCCTACTAGGTTGGTCTTCTCCAATGTGGCATCCTCTGGATATTGCTGGACCCCAACACCCTTCAGTCCCTGCCAAGCATGACCAACGTTAAGGGATGATGGGAGTCACGGTTCAACTTCATTTGCAGAACATTTGGTTGGGGAAGGTTGAATTACACGGCGCACAGGATCTCCTCCAACACTGTGATTATTCTTTCGGATGAATGAAGAAGTGTGTCAGTTCTCATAGTTCCAGCCAGCCAAACCATCCTACACAACATGCCATTCCCATTTTCCCTTCTCATCCCAATAGTCAATCAACATTCCATGGCTGAAGGGCACAGTTGACCCACATTAGGCTGTTTTGGCAGGTACTCCACAAATGCTTTTCTTGACATTCTTTGGGGTGTGTTTCTCCAAACTTTTCTTTGGGGTGTGTTGGGGGTTCCCCTGAGTGTTCCTCTAGTGTGTGAATGCAAATCACCATTTTCACTACACAAGGATTACCACTTGTCTCCAAACTTCAGATGTTGAAGGGAATGTTATTGAAAAACCCAAGCGATAACAGCATGAACAACGTGGCCCACCACAAATTGGGGCTCGTTTTTATTTAACCCAAAGGTTTTCAAATGACCGAGCAAAACTTGGATTCTCATCACATTGGATAAAAAAAAGAGTGCCTAGTCATAGGATCAGTGCTTTTTTTTCTTAAAAAAATGTTTAGAGGTACTCTCATTTTGATTCAAGAAAATACCATTTTATAGTTCAAATTGGGAAAAATAAATACACTAAATGGACGAAAGTACAAATATTCGCAAAATGTTTAGGGTTATGCGTACTCCTGCGTTCCCTGGCAGTGATCCACCCCCTTTTTTGGGATTCAGGTCAAAAAGGCCCATTTTTGGGGGGCTCCGGTCAAAGTTGTTGAGTTTTTTCAGAGAGGAGGTAAAATGTTGAGCTTTTTAAAGGGGAAACACAGTTGTTCAGCTTCTTTGGGGGGAACCAATGATCTACCAGTGATCTATCACAGACGTCCAGTGATCTACCGGTAAATCATGATCTACCAGTTGGACATGCCTGATCTAGTCCAACCCCCGCCATGAAGGCATCTCAGCTGAAGCATCCGTGACAGATGGCCATCCAAACAAACCTAGCTCCTTCAACCTGTCCCCATATGAACTGACCTGGACCTTGTGATCATTATCATGTACCTCCTCCACAAGTGGTCCGGAGGGTGGGTAACATCAGGGCCGCCTTAAGCATATCTGGCGTCGTGGTGCAAAGCTCCCTCTGGTGCCCCCCGTTTCCCAGAGTTTTTTTAGGGAGAACAGAGCTGCCGGCAGGGCTGCAGGAGGCGGGCAGCGGCTGGAGGGTGGCTCCTCCGGCGGGGAAGAGGCTGAGGCTGGATCAGTTGGCTGCTTCATGCTGTGGCGGCCACGGCAGACGGAGGCTCCTGGCACAGCGCTGCTTCGGCGCGGCATGGTGGAGGCAGGTGAGGGCAGCGAGCTGATGCTGGGAGGTGCCAGGTCCAGCCTCCACCTCTTCCCTTGCGCCCCCCAGAGCTTGGCACCCTGGCGCCCAGCTCCACTAGCCTCTATGGGTAAGACACCCCTGAGTAACATGAGAATGGGCCTTTTGTGTGGTGCCTCCCTGCTTGTGGAGTGCTCTCCCCAGAGAGGCCCTCCTGACTCCTTCATTATACTCCTTTAGATGCCAGGCAACAATGTTCCTCTTCAACCAGGCCTTTGGCTGATTACCATCCTATACTCTTTTAAATGTATTTGTTGGAGCGGAGGTTATGGGGTTATTTTGTTTTTGTTTTCATTATGTATTTTGTGCTTTATTTTCTATATTCATCTTGCAAAATGCCCTGAGATCTTCAGATGAAGGACGGTATACAGATTTTAAAATGAATGAATGAATGAATGCATGAATGAATGAATTTAAGAGGAAAATCAAAACAAAAATTCCAAGAGAAATGGGCAAGATACATAGTCTATGTTCAAAAATATAGTAGGGGGCAGATAGTGATGCCAGCCTTTAAGTAATTCCAGAGGGGGAAAGACCATTAAAAAGGGAGAACAGGGTGTCACCGGATAATAAAGTGTAAAAAAGATATAAATGAAGTGACGTAATTGATTTGAATTGCACTCATAGGTACGATCGGAGTATACAATGGGGATTGATAGGAAGTCGGATGGGATTGGGATATCAACATGATATTTTTTCTTGTATATATGTCTGTATAGATTTTCTTGTTTACATGTTTGTATAGATTTCAACTTAGATGTAATATGAGATATGTAATATGTTGGGTATGCTGTATCTGCATTGACTTTGTTTGTTTGGGACGAAAGGATCCGGATGTGGGGAGCAACAAAAAGAGGCAGACACAGTAATGTTTTTCTTTCTTTCTTTCTTTCTTTCTTTCTTTCTTTCTTTCTTTCTTTCTTTCTTTCTTTCTTTTTATTTCTTATTTGTTAATTTTTATCTTTAAGTATTTATTTAAACCTTAGACTACTAATTGCAGTCGTTAACAGTCGTCAACAGGTTTACCCATTCCCACCACCCCTCTGAGTAATACCCCTGCCCACCCTCTCACTATATATAAGGGTCTGGTGACTTCTGTTTCAGTGTATCTGAAAAAGTGTGCATGCACACGAAAGCTCATGCCAAGAACAAACTTAGTTGGTCTCTAAGGTGCTACTGGAAGGAATTTTTTTATTTTGTTTTGACTATGACATAGTATGACAGACCAACACGGCTATCTACCTGTAACTTAGTTATTTTTGTCATTCTTTAGTTAAAAGCAAAAGCAAAAGAATATTGTATATACGACGAATGAATTGTATATATGAAAATGAACAATAAAATATTATTTTATCACAAAAACAAAAGAATGAATGAATGATCTAGTTCAGCATCTGTTCCCCAGTGGGAAACACATAAGCAGAACCCAAACAGGACACAACTCTCCCCTCCTGTGGTTTCGAGCAACTGGTATTCAGAATCATTGCTGCCTCTGAACTGTGGAGGCAGAGCACAGCTATAATTTCTTCCAGTGCATAGGAAATGTTCTTTTTTTGGTCTTCTTATTCCCTTGACCCCATTTCTTGCAGAGAGCTAGCCTGCTCCCCATCTCTCTCAACCTGTCTCTCTCCCACATGGATAAACACCTTCTTGACATATGATCATCTGGGAGGGTTCCAGCAGGAACGCAGGGGAAATGGAGCAACAACAACAGCAGAGCAGGTTTGGCCAGAAGGAAACTCACCATCTGCCTCCCACTTTCTCTCTCCGCTCAGCATAAGGGAAGCTGGCGTGGGGTGCCTTGCTTTTGCAAATGCTGCATCTGCCCGGGCCAATTTCTCAGCGCTGACCTGGGTAAGTCTTGGGATTTTATTCTGTCTTAGATTTAGGCTGCATACATATTTAAAGCAAACTCACCTGAAGAATCCAGAGGGGCACACTTTCTCCAGAGTGCTGGGAATTGTAGCTCTGTGAGGAGTAAGCTGCAGTGCCCAGCATTCTTTGGAGGAAGCAATGTGCTTTTTTAAAAAAAGGTTTAGATACATTGTGTGGGTGCAGTCTTAGGACCGCAGAGTTGGGAATGAGGCATGTATCGAAAGTCCATTTAGTCCAGCTGTAAGGATTCACCATGCATGAAAGGTAAGGTAAAGGTAAAGGACCCCTGGATGGTTAAGTCCAGTCAAAGGTGATTCTTGCGGAGCTCATTTCGCTTCAGGCCGAGGGAGCCGGCGTTTGTCCACAGACAGCTTTCCGGGTCACGTGGCTAGCATGACCAAACCGCTTCTGCCGCATGGAGGACCGTGACAAGTGCCAGAGCGCACGGAAACGCCGCTTACCTTCCTGCCGCAGCGGTACCTATTTATCTACTTGCACTGGTGTGCTTTCGAACTGCTAGGTTGGCAGGAGCTGGGACAGAGCAATGGGAGCTCACCCCGTCGTGGAGATTCGAACCGCCGACCTTCTGATCGGCAAGCCCAAGAGGCTCAGTGGTTTAGCAGCGCCCCCAACCCCTGAAATCAACTTGGGGGAAATTCAGACTGTAGCATATCATCAGTGGAAGTACTGGTGCTTTATAGAAAAAAATGTATGTTATGAAATGCATTGATGATGAGAGGCTGGTGGTGATTCCAGTTGGTATCTGAATATGTTTGTGTGTGTGTTTGACTACTCTTATATATGCAATTGTTCTGTACATAGTTTTTACTGAATTACAAAATCCAGGAGTGCCAACTTGGCTCCATGACTGTGCCATGGCCCTGGCACTGAAATTTGTGAGTGCTCAGCCCCTTCATGTGGAATTTTGTGGGTGCTCGGGCGCCCAGGACCCCAGGGAGTTGGCACCTATATCTACTGCTGAGCTACAGCCCTGTCCCATAGTAGACAGCCAAATGCTCTGGGAAGCTCAAAATCAGGGCAGGAAGCTAACAGCCTCCCCCCACTATTGCATTCTAGTACCTTACTGTTCAGAGGCATATTATTTTGTTGTATTAGATGATGAGTACGATGATTTCGCTCTGCAATAAGGCATGCATATTGATAATATGACATAACTTGTTATTATTATATGATTCTTATTTTACAGACAACTTCAAGTCCCCCCCCTTGAAATTAATTGATCTAAGTTTGTCATGCCCATCAGTTTCAATGGTCTGCTCCAGAATTAAATGCAACCTATTGTTATTTCACATATGAATAGGTTTTTATGAAGCATCTTGAAGTGATTTCACTATAGGGGGCCCCGGGGGCCTGAGCTCAGCACCCAAATCACAGGGCCCACCGATGCAACTTCTGGTGCTGTCCGAGGCCTTGCGAGATCTTGGAAGCTGACTTCTGGTTCCGAGGCTGCAGGGCGCGTGATGTCATGACATCATGTCGCAATGTGACATCATGACATCACGGTGCATGGGCTGGGCACCTATAACCTATAGCCCTTCCTTTTGTCTGCTCTAAATCTGGGAAGCCTGAAAGCAGAACCTGAGACCCAGTGATTGGTATTCAGAGGCATCCTGCCTTGGACTGTGGAGATGGAACAAAACTCTCATGACAACCTTCTGCTCCATGAAGTTGTCTAATCCCCTTTGGAAATCGTCCAAGCTGGTGCCCATCGCTGGCTCCAGTGAAGAGCAAATTCCATAGTTCAACTGCGCGTTGCGTGAGGAAGTCCTTGGACTGTCCTTAATCTTCCTGGTTGGTGCCGAAATTCCTAGGGACCAGAAAAGACTACCATATTTTTCGCGCTATAAGGCGCATCTGACCATCGGACGCACCTAGTTTTTCGAGGGGAAAAGCCCCATTTTTTGAGGATCAGCTCAAAGTTGTTGAGCTTACTTTGCAAAGAGAAAAAACCCTGTTTTATGGGGTTTAACTCACAGTTCTGCAGCTTCAGGAAGCCATTTCTACAGTTTCCAGACAGATAATCTAATCAGCCAGTCACATGTCGCTGGGGAAACAGCCTCCCTCTGCAAGGGGGCGGGGCTGGAATCTCTCCCCCTTATCTCTCTCCCCGATCGTTTGCTGAGCAGCTGCTCAGCGGACTTCCTTTCAACACCCCCTTCTCTCTCTCTCTCTCTCTTTTTTAAAAGCACGATCTGCTTTTGCCCCTGGGCAGTTCAGCTCCAGGGACCACCCATTCGCTCCATAAGACGCACAGACATTTCCCCTTACTTTTCAGGAGGAAAAAAGTGCGTCTTATGGAGCGAAAAATATGGTATTTATGTATGCGACCACAGCGGCATGGAAGTTATTGGCCCAGACAGTGGCGTTGCAAGGGGGGCGGGGGGTGGCCCACCCCGGGTTCCAGGGGAGGAGGGGGTGACACTTGGGCTGGACCGGCCCCGCCCTGTCCGCCCGCGGCCCCCGAGCAAGTCGCGGAGCGAGGCCGCACTGCTTGGCGGCTCGTGGGGGTGCCCCGCCACCGCTGCTTTTGGAGCAATGGCTCGCAAGGCCGCCGTGGAAGCAGCGGCGCCGGTCAAGGCGGAGTGCGCATGTGTGAAATGCTGCGCGTGCACAATCTGTCGCTGGGCTGTCGCTGCTCCCGCTGCGATATTGCGAGCCGCCGTGCAAAAAATGGCAGCGGCGGGGCACCCCCGCGAGCCGCCGATCGCAAGCCGGCGCTGCTCCTAGTGGCAGTGGCCCGGCGACAGAGTGCGCACATGCGCATTTCGCGCATGCGCACTCCGTTGTGATGGTGTGTCGTGACGTCATGACATAAAGTCACGGCGCCCTGCCCCCAGGGCGATGCCTCCGTTCGCCGCCCCGGGTAGCAAGGAGGCTTCCTCCGCCCCTGGGCCCAGAGATGGAAAGAAGATAAAGTCCCAACAGCAGAAGAATGGCAGATGAAGTTGATGGATTATGCCAAAATGGCTAAAATGACTAGAAGAATCAGAAATAAGGAAGCCCAAAATTTTAATAAGGAATGGGGAATTTTTTTACTAACTTATCTTAAAGACCATTGTAAACAGTTACAATTGTTAGTTTGTACAATGAACTTGTGGTTCATTGGTGAATTTTGGACACAATAGAGAGGTAAAATATTTGGATTATCATAAAAGATGCAGGACGCAGGCTTCCTAAAACTTGGCCCTCCAGATGTTTTGAGACTACAATTCCCATCAGCCCTGACCACTGGTCCTGCTAGCTAGGGATCATGGGAGTTGTAGGCCAAAAACATCTGGAGGGCTGAGTTTGAGGAAGTCTGTGCAGGAGGAAATGATTAACAATAGGACCCACAAAGGGGAGGAGGGAAGCCCAAGAGATTCCTTGGAATCTTGTTTGTATGTTGTATGTCGGATATGTGACTGTAAAATTTTAATCTCATAAACCAAATAAATAAATTTAAAAAGAATCTTCCAGGTTGACAGCTGAGAGGCTGCAACCTGACACCTACTTACCGGTAATTGGTAGCAAGACCCATTAGACTTGATGGGTCTTACATCAGAGTAGACATTCTTAGGATTGCACCGCCTGTTGTGTCAACAGGTCCCACTTCTCCAGGTTAATCCCAAGTGTTCCAGCAGACACCCATGATTTGTGTGGGAGAACATATGGGCAGTTTCGGGTGTGAGTCATGGCAAAGTCCTCCTCACACTCCTCCGCCTCCTATTTTGTTCAATTGCAGCCATAGGGTGAAGCTCCCTGTGTGATACTTGCCTGCTCGCCAGGAGAAAAGTGGGGCAGGAAAATCAAATGCCTACAACAGTGCACAGGAGCCAACTCCAGGGGGCCATGGGTGCTTGGGTGCCCACAATAATATAATTTTGGTGGCTGGGCACCCACAAAGTCAATGAAAAATGCCAGCAGGTGGCAGATTGAGGTTGAATCCTGACAAGACAGAAGTACTTTTTTGGGGGGACAGGGGGCGGGCGGGTGTGGGGGACTCCCTGGTCCTGAATGGGGTAACTGTGCCCCTGAAGGACCAGGTGCGCAGCCTGGGAGTCATTTTGGACTCACAGCTGTCCATGGAGGCGCAGGTTAATTCCGTATCCAGGGCAGCTGTCTACCAGCTCCATCTGGTATGCAGGCTGAGACGCTACCTGCCTGACTGTCTCGCCAGAGTGGTGCATGCTCTGGTTATCTCCCACTTGGACTACTGCAATGCGCTCTATGTGGGGCTACCTTTGAAGGTGACCCGGAAACTGCAATTAATCCAGAATGCGGCAGCTAGACTGGTGACTGGGAGTGGCCGCCGGGACCACATAACACCGGTCCTGAGAGAACTACATTGGCTCCCAGTACGTTTCTGAGTACAATTCAAAATGTTGGTGCTGACCTTTAAAGCCCTAAACGGCCTCAGTCCTGTATACCTGAAGGAGCGTCTCCACCCCCATCGTTCAGCCCGGACACTGAGATCTAGCGCCAAGGGCCTTCTGGTGGTTCCCTCACTGCGAGAAGCAAAGCTACAGGGAACCAGGCAGAGGGCCTTCTTGGTAGTGGCACCCGCCCTGTGGAACGCCCTCCCATCAGAGGTCAAGGAGATAAACAACTATCTGACATTCAGAAAATACCTCAAGGCAGCCCTATTTAGGGAAGTTTTTAACCTGTGATATTTTAATGTATTTTAATATCTGTTGGAGGCCGCCCAGAGTGGCTGGGGAGTCCCGGCCAGATGGGCGGGGTACAAATAATAAAAAAAATATTATTATTATTTAGCAGGACTGCCTCTAAGGGAGAAGCAGTTCAGCTCTGCCCTCCTCAGCTAGCCAGTGAGGCAGGCACCCTTTTCTGGGGGGTGGGGCTTGGACATGGAGGCAGAGTCCCTCTGTCTCCAAGTCCAAGCCCCTCCCCATGGAAAAGGGTGCCTCGCTGTCTGTGGATAGGAGGAGGAAGAGGAGTCACCGCTGCTGCCGCCACTGCAGCAGTGGGCACCCACAATCCTGAGGGCGAGATGGCACCCCTGCAACAGTGGTACCCAAACTGCAATCTGTGGACAACCAGTGATCCATGAGCTTCATTCATGTGGTCCAGGGCATGTCTGCATTAACATTTCATGCGGAACTTTAATTGCATTTCAATTGCATCTTTTATTTCTTTTATTGCATTTTATTACAATCTGAATTCTATGAGTGCAGATTCTAATACCGTAAGATGCAACATAAGAAAGAAAAGAAGCAACGAGGGTACAACTACAAATAATTCAGCCTCTAGCGCAGCACATTGCAGTTGCTTCCAAAATGGGATGAAAATCATGAATGGGTCCTCCAAGGCCATCAGGAATTTTAAGGTGGTCCATTAGAAAAGAAAATAAAGACCTACAGTGACCTATTCAGGACTCCCAGCCCTTCCATGATATGTCTTTGACTACCAGTTAAATTGTTACAGCTTTTGGTTCACACAATAAACTCTTTTTGTTGAATACCAGTTGAGCCAGGATGCTGAAGTGGACGGGCCTTTGGCCTGATCCAGCAGGCTTTTATTATGTTCTTATGCGATCAGCCTTCATCCCTACTTGCAGGAAAAATCTGAGCATCGCAAGATGTCAAGCCTGTACAAAGCCTTCACAAACATGATTGAGCGCAACTCCAAGGCAAACCACAAGAAGGTGGCCGAGACGGAGAAGTTCCAGAAGAGTGAGTTTAAGAAGCTAATTCACCAGGAGCTCTCACCGGTCAAGGTAATCTTTGAGGGGAAAGGGGTCTATCAACACAGATGGGCCCAGAGAATCTGGCAGATGGAGAAATATCATCCAGACAAGTAGCTTATCCATCAATCCCTCTTCCCAGGGAACTCTGGGAATTGTAGCTTTGGGTGGAGGGATAGGAGGTCTTCTAAGAATGCTCAGCACTCTGAACAAGCTACACTTCCCAGAATTCATGGGGAGAAGCTATGACTCTTAGAGCGGTATAATACTGCTTTAAATGTAGGATACAAACATGGCCTGTCTCTATGGAGGCATCATTGGTGGCTTTCTGACCTTTCTCCAATCACCACATTCCTCTCAGGCCAATTTGCATTTCAAGCAACCAACACCTCTCACACTAAGGAAAGGGGCAAAAGGCTGCCATACTTATCTGGCCTTGAAACCAATTACCCAGAATACAGAGGGGAGGGGCAGCTCCCATGGCTAATCCAATGTAGTTCTCATAATCCAGGCATCCCCAAACTCCGGCCCTCCAGATGTTTTGGACTACAATTCCCATCATCCCTGACCACTGGTTCTGTTAGCTAGGGATCATGGGAGTTGTAGGCCAAAACATCTGGAGGGCTGCAGTTTGGGGATGCCTGTCATAATCCATTGGGACTTCTGCTATATGAAAAGGAATTCCATCGAAACCTGGAGAAGTAAAGGGTACAGGTGGAGGTAAGATATGATTCATTCTCCAAAGCTGTGATCCCTCACATCTTTTATCTCCTTCTCCATCCTCTTCCCTTCTTTGTGGCTCCAGAGGACATCCAGTAATAAGTACAAGCATATGAAGAACCTCCCCGACTCTGACGTTGAACTGATGAATGACAAGGAGGTTGTGCCCTGTGTTTACTGAAGTGTGCCCCAGGTGATTGTGCCTCTGGCGTGGACTTCAAAGAAGGTACTGTTCCATATGGGGTCTTCTACTGCAGCTCCATTATCTATTGGGGGTAGGAAAGTCATTCATGAACCTTTGGCATCTCTTTCCCCTTGGAAGCCATTGCAAAGCCAGCCTCCGTAACGGAGAGATTACTGGAGCTCATTGGTATGGCTCTAATATTTCCACATGGGCAACAATGGTGGCTGGCACCTGTTGGGATTGGTAGGGTGAAAGGCTGGGAGCCCAACAGTAGGGGGAGCCAGAGCCAGTGATGGGTAGAACTTGAGTCAATGACAATATGGGTTCAGTCCTGACCACAGGACTGAGTTGGCTTTGGTTGCCCTGATGGATGACACATGCAGAGAGAGGAACAGGAGGAGTGCAACCTTGCTCCTGTTTTAGTTGAAGATGCCAGGGATTGAACCTGGATCCTTTTAAATGAAAAGCAGATGCTATACCACTGAACTATGGTCCCTCCCCAAAGCGTCACATCAAAGGGTCACCTCAAAGGATATATTTAGATGGCGGATATTCCTCATTTGGGATATTCCCAAATGGTTAGGCGTGTACGAAGGAAGTTACTGCAAGGGAGAGACACTAAGGCTGAGGCTGTTTTCTGAGGGTGTTTCCAATTATAGTGGGGTAGGAAAGCGGAAAATAGTGCCAATATTCACATTGGGAAACCCTTTGGTTTCAGATAGTACATGGGTAAAGGTAAAGGTAAAGGGACCCCTGACCGTTAAGTCCAGTCGTGACGATTCTGGGGTTGCGGCGCTCATCTCGCTTTACTGGCCGAGGGAGCCGACGTTTGTCCACAGACAGTTTTCCCGGGTCATGTGGCCAGCATGTGACCAGTCACTTCTGGTGAAACCAGAGCAGCGCATGGAAACGCCATTTACCTTCCCGCCGGAGCGGTACCTATTTATCTACTTGCACTTTGATGTGCTTTCGAACTGCTAGGTTGGCAGGAGCAGGGACCGAGCAACTGGAGCTCACCCCGTCGCGGGGATTCGAACCGCCGACCTTCTGATCGGCAAGCCCAAGGCTCGGTCGTTTAGACCACAGCGCCACCCGCGTCCCTTTTAGTACATGGGTAGATGAGTCTAAAAAGCCACAAATTTTCGTAGCCCTCTAGCAGCTATAGTGGCTCATTTAACAGAAATAATGTATTTAGTGTTAATTCTGGAATTACTTGATTCTGACTAGGCAATATTGCTCTTGGGAAAAGCAAGTCTCTATCTTTGTACAATTTTAAATCCATAGGAGAGATCTTGCAGAAAGGGGTTCAATGGTTGCCAGGTGTGGACCCCCCATCTTTCCTACCCCAGTAATTACTGCTGAACATAGGAACTTAGGAATCTACCTTATGCTGAGTCAGACTGTCTGTCTCTCTCAGTGTTGCCTACTCTGACTGGCAGCCGTTCTTCAGGGTTTCAGACAGAGATTCCAGAGATTGGACCTGGGATGTTCTGCATGGAAATCTAATGCTCACTACTGAGCTACAGTTCTTCCTCATCACCTTCAGACCAATCAGCTGGAAAAACCCAAACCAAACCAGCCCAACAACTCGGAGATTCCCATTTTCCTTACTGTCAGCTTCAAACATGTTTCACTCCCAGCCTCAAACCTACACAGATGGTGTGGTTTCGTAAGATTTGTTACTGAACTCTTTTTACAAAATACACTTTTAAGTGCTAAATTGCCGACCTATTTCATGCATTGTGTTTCATTTGTTTTCTTGGTATAAACTGCCCTGAGAACAAAAGGCTATGATGACAACAGCAGATCTGGCTGCGCAGGGTGTAAAACCAGTTATTTCCCTTGGGTTGAGTCCGTTGTTAGTCCTACCCGGAGTAGATCCACTGAAATTAGTGGGCCTAAACTGAGCAGTAATTTAAGTGGTTTTACTCTGAGTAGGACTAGCATTAGCTACAGTTGGGTAGTGGTTAGAGTGCTGGGCTAGGACCCAGGAGATCAGGGTTGAAATCCTTGCTGGGTCATGAAGCCCAATGGATGTGGCTTCAGGCCAGTCACTGTGTCTCAGCCTAGCCTACCTCACAGGGTTGTTGTGAGGATAAAAACAGGGAGAGGATAGAATTATGTATGCCCCCTTGAACCCCCCTTGAGGTGGGATAGAAATGCAAAAAGGTAAAGGGACCCCTGACCATTAGGCCCAGTCGCGAACGACTCTGGGGTTGCGGCACTCATCTCGCTTTAATGGCCGAGGGATCCGGCGTACAGCTTCCGGGTCATGTGGCCAGCATGACTAAGCCGCTTCTGGCGAACCAGAGCAGCGCACGGACACGCCGTTTACCTTCCCGCCAGAGTGGTACCTATTTATCTACTTGCACTTTGACGTGCTTTTGAACTGCTAGGTTGGCAGGAGCAGGGACTGAGCAACGGGAGCTCACCCCGTCCTGGGGATTCGAACTGCCAACCTTTTGATCGGCAAGCCCTAGGCTCTGTGGTTTAACCCACAGCGCCACCCGCGTCCCATCAGAAATGCAAAAGCAAAGAAATAAATGATTCCAATATGTTGAGAAGTGGGTGCTTTTCTCATGGAAGGTTGTTGTTGTTGTAAATGCCAGTTTTGTACAGAGCTGTTGATGCAGCACAGATTTTGAGCCACGCTGTCCATGCTCATTTGCAGTGATTCCTCACATTTCTCTTTTGCAGGACCCAGAGTTCCTTGGAGGAAGTTCTGGATGAAGTCACCCAAACAATCAACGAGATGTGATGGGATCAAGAATCTGTTTCTTTTGTGGAAGTGGGGGGCATTTGTATAGGAAAGAACAGTTGTGCCTCCTCCTCCTTCGTGTGTGTGTGTGTGTGTGTGTGTGTGTGTGTGTGTGTGAGAGAGAGAGAGAGAGAGAGAGAGAGAGAGAGAGAGAGAGTATTATTACAAAGCAGTCCTGTGTAGACACTTCTTGTACCAAACAATCAGCGATCCTGTTTGCTTTGAGTGCCAAAGCTAACGATGCACACACAAAAAAATTGAGCAGCGGGAGGGCGAGATGCAATAATCCATTTACAACAGGGGTGGGGGGAAATTAACAGCCAGGGCCATTACCTTCAGTGGTGGGTTCATAGAATACCTTTGGGGCACAAGTCCAGGGGTGAGACTCAGAGGATGAGGAAGCAGCAGACTTGAAGGAAGAGAAACAAAACCTCAAAAAGCAGCTAACCTTTTTGAGCCAAAGGCCACATGAAGAAGAGTTTGGATTTGATATCCCGCTTTATCACTACCATAAGGAGTCTCAAAGCGGCTCACATTCTCCTTTCCCTTCCTCCCCCACAACAAACACTCTGTGAGGTGAGTGGGGCTGAGAGACTTCAGAGAAGTGTGACTAGCTTAAGGTCACCCAGCAGCTGCATGTGGAGGAGCGGAGATTCCCCAGGTTACGAGTCTACCGCTCTTAACCACTACCGGTACACCACACATGAGCCAACCCTCTAAGGGATGGAGAACTGCCAAAGTGTAGCCAAGATGACAAAGTGGCTTTGGTGAGAACTGTAGTTCTCCAGCTTCTTTTCCAAGGGGACCCAAAGGAGTGACCAGTAAAAGTCATTTTTTAATAAAATAAAATTGACATGTTTTTTGAGCTGGGGTGTGTGTGCTTGGGAGCCACACAAATACCTTTGGCATTACAATGTAACATTAGGGTATACACAGGAAAAGTCAGTGTGCATGCGCAAAAACATACGTGCGTGCATTTATAAATATGTGCTTGTGTTTGTTTGTGTGTGTTTCCGAACCCCACCAAACTCCCACTCCTTTGCCGCCCTTCTTCCCCCCATACCTGGCCGCCATCCCTCCCTCCACACCTGACCAGTCAAGACTCTTACATTACCAAGCCACACCATGCGTGATGGAAACACGCCTTTGTGCAAGATGCTAGTCCATATTGAGGAGAGGGAGATTGAAATTGATTCTACGTTTGTATCTTCCACTGGTCCTTTTGGAATTTTCTATCTGCCGGACTGGAAGGTTGATGAGTCAGAGAAATAGCAGAGGAGGGGAATGGAGAGCTTAAATTACCACCAAGAACTGAGTACAATAGGTAGGGTGTAAACTTTCTGATTTGTAAATTTGGCCATTTCCATTCCATTTGTTTCATTTGCAAAAAGTAATTTATTTACATTTTTTTGGAATTCTTTAAAAAAACAACCAAAGTATTTTCTTTCTACCACAGCTTTCTCTTGTCATTTATTTATTTTACATGTCATCTTCCCTTTAAATAAAAAAAATGTCCGAAATCTATTTACTGGATATGTAATTTCCTGGTTAACATCTGGATGCTTCCTGGAGACAGAAGTGAGATCTACACATCGAAATCAACGAGTCCAAGTTCAAATCACAACCCCATAAAAACGCAATGGCATGGAATGTTGAGTTGCTGAAAAGGGGGAATGACAACTGGGTTGGAGGGAGGAATAGAATCACACACACACACACACACGAAAAAACCACTGTCTGGATCCCCAAACACACAGAGGAAATAGAGGAATCCACTGTATTTCCCACCCCCACCCCCAACACCCAGGTGATAACTGAACAATGTTGACTGACCGTTGGGGCTGATGAGGTTTAGAGTCATAGCTGTCAACCCTCCCTTTTTTTGCGGGAAACTCCCTTATTCCAATGCCGTTTCCCGCTGCTATCCCGGATTGTTGATATCCCTTAAATTTCCCGGATTTCAAAGGAAGCAGCTCCTCTCCCTCCCTGCCGGCCAGGGAGGCTCCTCAGCTGCGTTGCTGGGCTGCCAATAAGGAGTCTGAGACCGACTGGGGGCGGAGCTTGCATGCCTTGTGCAGCCAGACCCTCACGCCCAACCAGACAGACAGCCTGCCTGCCGTCTACGCGCTCGCTCTTTCGCTCACCCGTTCGCGCGCAGCCTCTGGAGCGCAGGGTGGCGAGGCTACTTGGTGCCATTGCACCGCCCTTGCGGCATCCCTTATTTTCAAATCCGAAAGTTTGAAAAAAACCCTTATTTTCAAATCCGAAAGTTGACAGCTATGTTTAGAGTCCAACATCTGGAGGGCCATGTGTTCCTCAACCGCAGTTTGGGTCTCCAAGATCTCTCTCTCTCTCTCTCTCTCTCTCTCTCTCTCTCTCTCTCTCTCTCTCAAACCATAGACTTGTAGTGACTTGCACCTTTGATGGATAAGCCAAGGCTGAGCACGTTCCTGATTCTGAAGGAACTGCTTCCTAGCAGAAAAACAGGACAAGGTATAAGGTATAACCTTGCTTCTGCCCTTATGAGGACCAATATATACCAAAGAACATAAGAAGAGCCATGTGGCCCATCTACTGCCAACATCATGTGTCCTACAGTGGCCATCTAGATGCCACTGAGAAACCCACAGACCAGGTGTGAAGAGGACAACCCTCCCCAGCAATCCGCCCCCCCCCACCAACTGGTCCTTCAGGGACATCCTGCCTCTGAACCGAGAAGCAGGAAACAGCCATGGTATCTAATAGCCACTGCTGATCTCATCTTCCACCCATTGGCCCAACCTACCCTTTTAAATGCAGTTTGGAAAGCTCCGGTCTGTAGTGTTGCCATATTTTGAAGAGCAAAAAAGAGGACATGACTTCTGCTTTTAACTATGGATCGCTGACGACTCTCATTTTACATACCCATGAAAAAGAAGACGTGTCCTGGAAAAAGAGGACAAATGGCAACCCTAGCTAAGGGATCAAGCACCACTGAGAGGCTGCCAGGTGGATCAACAGTTCGACTTAATATGAGGTCACTTCCTATATTCCATTGTCAGTGTTTTGGTAGGACACTAGGGGGCATCCTAGCCCTTTCCTAATATCATATCCAGAAGAGGAAGAGTTTGGATTTGATATCCCGCTTTATCACTCCCCGAAGGAGTCTCAAAGCGGCTCACATTCTCCTTTCCCTTCCTCCCCCACAACAAACACTCTGTGAGGTGAGTGGGGCTGAGAGACTTCAGAGAAGTGGGACTAGCCCAAGGTCACCCAGCAGCTGCATGTGGAGGAGCAGAGACAACAACCCGGTTCACCAGATTACAAGTCTACCGCTCTTAACCACTACACCACGCTGGCTCTCAGCCACTACATCCAGCTGTTCCCATATCCTGCAGATGTTTTCTAAGGCATTTGCTTGAACTCATGAGTCCCCAGCTGTTTGAAGAGGTAAGGATGGGAGAATCGGTCAGTTTTAGTTTCTTGCAAATTTGTGTGGTCATGTAAATTGCACATTTTTGCCTAATGCGCACATTTTTATGCAGCTGTTTCCCCCCAAATAGAGCAGTTTTTGAATGTTCTCTTCACAGCTAAGTGCATTTTAAAGCACATTTTAGCCCCAGTAGAAGCATTTTTAATGTACACATTACTTGCAGCATCTGGGACTTCATTGTACTGTCAGTTAACCGAACCGTGAAAATTCTTAATGAGGGCCTGTTGTTCTGCTGGAATCATGCCCAAGCCTTCATGCCTGGTCCTGTTGCTCTGCCATCTTGTCTGTCGGCGCATTGTCTTGGAAACATTCCTGTCCAGCGTCACGTGGACCTATGCTGTCGTGTTTCACAGCCAGATCTCAACTAAAAAGTTGTATTCCACGCTGGCACTGCACTACGGTAACACTTCATCGTGCGTAACGAGGTTAAATATATTGTGTGTGCAATTCTTCCAACTCTGGAGCTCTAAGATCACTGCCTGCAGACTGTCTCGCCAGAGTGGTGCATGCTCTAGTTATCTCCCGCTTGGACTACTGCAATGCGCTTTGTGTGGGGCTACCTTTGAAGGTGACCAGGAAACTACAACTAATCCAGAATGCGGCAGCTAGACTGGTGACTAGGAGTGGCCGCCGGGACCACATAACACCGGTCCTGAGAGAACTACATTGGCCCCCAGTACGTTTCCGAGCACAATTCAAAGTGTTGGTGCTGACCTTTAAAGCCCTTAACGACCTCAGTCCTGTATACCTGAAGGAGCGTCTCCACCCCCATCGTTCAGCCCGGACACTGAGATCCAGCGCCAAGGGCCTTCTGGCGGTTCCCTCACTGCGAGAAGCAAAGCTACAGGGAACCAGGCAGAGGGCCTTTTCGGTAGTGGCGCCTGCCCTGTGGAACGCCCTCCCAGCAGAGGTCAAAGAGATAAACAACTACCATGGCTTATATTTCACAAATGCGTAGAAATCCTGCTACGGCTTATTTTATGGCTACGTCTTATTTTAGGAGAAACAGGGTATCTGATATTCAGAAAATACCTGAAGGCAGCCCTGTTTAGGGAAGTTTTTAACCTGTGGTATTTTAATGTATTTTAATATCTGTTGGAGACCACCCAGAGTGGCTGGGGGGACCCAGCCAGGTGGGCGGGGTACAAATAATAAATTATTATTATTATTATTATTATTATTATTATTATTATTATTATCATCATCATCATCATCACTGGAATTGGGGACAAGCTGTTACTAGAAATGTGACAGGCCATCTACCATCGGCTAGGCCAGCGTAGCTTTCTAGATAGATAGATAGATAATTTATTGTTACAGTTGTCCACCAGCACGTGTAGCTTTCTAAACTTTCCATGTTGGTGGCAAACCTTTTAGACATGCATCATTTCGTGACACAGTAATTCAGTTTTACTAGCTAACCGGAGGTTAAACTAACCCCTTTCCAGCCCCGGGAGGAGCGCTTGTGCCAACGTACCTACGCACTGCAGACGACACACTAAGGTGTCATTGAAGTAAGCAGGGGTATTCTGATAAATGACAGACAAATAGAGTTCAAGGAAAAGCACCTTTATTTCATAACGTAAGTTATGGTCCCCAGTCCAGGCGGAATGAGGCCCAGTATGCAGCTTAGTCCAGGGTTTTATACATTTCGAAAGGTACGCCCACATAATGCAAGAGCACTTAGACCCATCTCTCTTATGATTCCAGATGAGCAACATGTGCAGGTCAAAAAAGTCATTACAGCATTAGTGCCGGTTTCTCACATGAAAGACCTTTTAGATCTTTTGCCAAGAGACATCACCCTTCCCTAGTTGGCCATCTTCCCAGATTTCTTGGGTCATACTGACCTGACTCTCACCCAGCATGCGAGGGTATCTAGCTTATGCCTAGCAGGTGAATGGAGGCCTTACATCTATATTTCCCATGACACATGGTTTGGAAAGCTCTGGGCTGTACTGCTGCCTAATAATAATAATAATAATAATTATTATTATTATTATTATTATTATTATTATTTATTATTTATACCCCGCCCATCTGCCTGGGTTTTCCCAGCCACTCTGGGCGGCTTTCAACCAAATATGAAAAACAATACAGCATCAGTTACAGGTAGGTAGCCATGTTGGTCTGTCATAGTCAAAACAAAATAAAAAATAAAAAAATTCCTTCCAGTAGCACCATAGAGACCAACTAAGTTTGTTCTTGGTATGAGCTTTCGTGTGCATGCACACTTCTTCAGATCAAACATTAAAAACATTAAAAACAGCATCAAACATTAAATACAGCATCAAACATTAAAAACTTCCATAAACAGGGCCGCCTTCAGTTGTCTTTAAAAAGTAAAATAGTTGCTTAATGCCTTGACATCTGCTGGGAGGGCGTTCCACAGGGCAGGTGCCACCACCGAGAAGGCCCTCTGCCTGGTTCCCTGTAACTTGACTTCTTGTAGTGAGGGAACCACCAGAAGGCCCTCGGCGCTGGATCTTAGTGTCCGGGTAGATCGATGGGGGTGGAGACGCTCCTTCAGGTCTACTGGGCCGAGGCCGTTTAGGGCTTTAAAGGTCAGCACCAACACTTTGAATTGTGCTCAGAAACATACTGGGAGCCAATGAAAATCTTTCAGGACCAGTGTTATATGGTCTCGGTGGCCGCTCCCATATTTTGAAGAGCAAAAAAGAGGACACATTTGCCGACTTCTACTTTTAACTATGGATCACTGACAACTTTCACTTTACATACCCTTGAAAAAGAGGCCATGTCCTACTAGGGCATCAAGCACCACTGAGAGGCTGTCAGGTGGACCAACAGTTTGACTTTGTATGAGGTCACTTCCTATATTCCTTTGTCAGTGTTTGGGGGTGGGACAAGCCGTATTTTTCCATGCATAAGACTAGGTTCCCCCCCCCAAAAAAATAATGTCAAAAATTAGGGGGCGTCTTATACACAGATACATCTCCCCCCATTTTCTTAAATCTGAGTCCCCCAAAATAGGGGGCATCTTATACATGGGGGCGTCTTATAGATGGAAAAATATGGTATTTCGAAAAGTGATAATCCAGAGGCAGAAGTTATTGAGCTTTTTTTTTTTTTTGGCAAAGTTTGAGCTATTTTAAAGAAAATTCTCCAAGATCAATACAATGGTACCTCGATTTAAGAACAGTCCGGTTTAAGAAAGATTTGGTTTACAAACTCCGCAAAACTGGAAAGAGTGTCTTGGTTTGAGAACTTTACCTTGGTGTAAGAACGGATTCCGAATGGTGGAAGGGCACTGGCGGTGGGAGGCCTCATTAGGGAAAGCGCACCTCGGTTTAAGAATGGTTTTGGTTTAAGAACGGACTTCCGGAACGGATCAAGTTTGTAAACCGAGGTACCACTGTTAATGTATTTTAATATTTGCTGGAAGCCGCCCAGAGTGGCTGGGGAGACCCAGCCAGATGGGCGGGGTACAAATAATAAATTATTATTATTATTATTATTATTATTATTATTATTATTATATAATTTGCTCTGGAGGTCCGTTCTTAACCTGAAACTGTTCTTAACCTGAGGTACCACTTTCACTAATGGGGCCTCCTGCTGCCGCCACACCGCCACCACACAATTTCTGTTCTCATCCTGAAGCAAAGTTATTTACCCAAGATACTATTTCTAGGTTAGCTGAGTCTGTAACCTGAAGCATCTGTAACCTGAGGTACCACTGTATTTCTGACATGGGTTGCCATACGCCTGGAATTTCCTGGACATTTTCACGATTTCCAGCTGGACACTGCTTTTGACTGCCGTATTCTGGCTATATCTGGGAAATTCTGGGTGTACGGAAGCCCTATGGTAGGACACTAGAGGGCGGCCTAACCCTTTCCTAATACCATATCCAGCTGCTACCATATTTAGATGTTTTCTAAGGCATTTCCAGGCATTTGCCTGAACTTATGAGTGCCCAGCTGTTTGAAGAGGTAAGGATGGGAGAATCTGTCAATGTTGGTTTTGTGAAAATTTTCGTAGTGGTGCAAATCACACTTGTTATAAACATTTTTGCCGAATGCACACATTTTTATGCAGCTGTTTTTCCCCAAATAAAGCAGTTTCTGAACGTTCTTTTCACAGATAAATGCATTTTTATGCCAGTAGAGGCATTTTTTTTTATGTACACATTACTTGGCTGGAAGACTGCAGCATCTGGGACTTTCTAGTTTTAGAGAAAAAGTAAGTGGTGACAAGACAGAAGTTTATAACGTTATACATGGCATGGAGAAAGGGGATAGAGAAATCTCTCTCTCTCTCCACTGGAACTCATAGACAGCCAACGGAGCTGAATTCAGGACAGATAAAAGAAGGACTTCTTCACACAGTTCAGTGTTAAACTGTGGAACTCACTCCCACAGGAGGCAGTGATAACAAGCAACTAGGATGGCTTTTAGAAATAAATTCATGGAGGATGAGGCTAAGGGGAAAAGTTTCAAACAGTTGACACCTTCAAAATAGAGGACTGGACCCTGTCCTCTATCTTAAAAAGCAGAGACATCACCTTGCCGACAAAGGTCTGTATAGTTAAAGCTATGGTTTTCCCAGTAGTGATGTATGGAAGTGAGAGCTGGACCATCAAGAAGGCTGATCGCTGAAGAATTGATGCTTTTGAATTATGGTGCTGGAGGAGACTCTTGAGAGTCCCATGGACTGCAAGAAGATCAAACCTCTCCATTCTGAAGGAAATCAGCCCTGAGTGCTCACTGGAAGGACAGATCCTGAAGCTGAGGCTCCAATACTTTGGCCACCTCATGAGAAAGGAAGACTCCCTGGAAAAGACCCTGATGTTGGGAAAGATGGAGGGCACAAGGAGAAGGGGACGACAGAGGACGAGATGGTTGGACAGTGTTCTCGAAGCTACCAACATGAGTCTGACCAAACTGCGGGAGGCAGTGGAAGACAGGAGTGCCTGGCGTGCTCTGGTCCATGGGGTCACGAAGAGTCGGACACGACTAAACGACTAAACAACAACACCCTGTGAAAAGGCCACCTGACCACCCTCCACACACATGACACACTGCCTTCTGGGTGATCTGCAGGGCAGCACAGCAGAACTTGGAACAAGTGATTATTAATTGTCATTTCACAACCCACTGAAATTCACAGACTTCTTTTTTCCTGTTGGATGTTGACCAAGGAGTGAGAGAGGAGAGCAGAGCCTCATCTCTGCATTTCTCTACATGCAGGGATTTGTCTGGAAACGCATGAGTTGCTGGTCCTCAGGATTGTGAAACGGACCTGGCAACATGCACATTGAGCCTGGGAGAGACTCTGCGAGTTTTGCTACTCTGGCTAAGCAGTCTTTCCCACCGGATCTTGATTTTAGCTCCTGGGTTGCCCATGAGAAATCGTTGGTGGCTGATGCCCTCGGGCACGAGTGGGATGGAAGGCAAAGAGCCCAACATTTTGTGGAGACAGAGCCAACGAGAAGCAGAGCCAACTGGTTCTAGTTTTGTCGCCGTTCTACAATGAGCAGCCCTGAGACTAAGGAGCAGAAGTTAACAGGCAGTGTTACTGCTCTGGACTGTTTGTGAGATAAGAAGGTATGCACCATACGTTGAATTTGGAGGGGCAGTGCCATATTCACCTATCCTCCAGTGGGCACCAGATTCTTCAGCCCTTCTTTAAATATATTGATGTCTGCAATATAATAAAGGTAAAGATAAAGGGACCTGTTTGAATCCCCGCAAGGTCGGCGGTTCAAATCCCCGCGCCGGGGTGAGCTCCCGTTGCTCGGTCCCTGCTCCTGCCAACCTAGCAGTTCGAAAGCACGTCAAAGTGCAAGTAGATAAATAGGTACCACTCTGGCGGGAAGGTAAACGGCGTGTCCGTGCGCTGCTCTGGTTCGCCAGAAGCGGCTTAGTCATGCTGGCCACATGACCTGGAAGCTGTACGCCGGCTCCCTCGGTCAATAATGCAAGATGAGCACTGCAACCCCAGAGTTGGTGACGACTGGACCTAATGGTCAGGGGTCCCTTTACCTAATTCAGTTTTACTTGCAAACTGGGGGTTAAACTAGCCCCTTTCCAGTCCCAGAAGGTGCGTGGGGACCATTCGCACGTCACACCTACACACTGCAGCCGACACACTAACTTGTCAAGACACACAGTTTGGAATGCTCTGCCCAGGCAATCTGAAGCACCATAGTCTCCTGTATATATGGTTCTCCCCATCCTCATTTAACCCCCCCCCAAACCCTGTGAGGTAGGTTAGTCTGAGACGTAGCAGCTGGCCCAAGGTCACCCAGGGAGCTTCATGGCTGGGTGGGGACTAGAACCCTGGTCTTGCAGGTTCCAGCCTGATGCTCTAACCACTACACTACACTGGATCCACACTTGTCAGGATTCCATGCCAGGGACCACATGTCTCATTTCTTCCCACATTCCCCACTGGTCAGACCAGAGCAACCATTGCAGTACAAATCCTGCAGTAAGACACACAGGGAAGAACGACTTTGAGAAGGCAGACTGATGCTTGTGCATAAATTTTAATAATATCTTGCCGTCAGAGCCCAGAGCAATACATTGGAAGAAAAGATATATTGCGAGGGGGAAAGGGTGAGTTGGATGATTAAATGTGCTATTTTGGATACATCATAAAATAAATATGGGGGAAATTAGGTTGCAAAGAAGGTTTTCTTCAGACGGGATTCTTCAGCTGAGCGGTCACAAGGTCTGTCAGGGTGAGACACACAGACATCCATTGGCTAGCGATGTTCTGAGCTGATGACTAGATGAGTGTCTGTTGATGTTGACGGGACTAGATGGGCTAGGGTCCCATGTGCCCTGGAAACATCGATTCCCAGATTTTCTGTTCTTCTCAGCTTTGGCTTTTGAAAGAGGTAGGAAAGTGTTTGCTAGAATGGAGCCGACAGCAAAGATGGATGGGAAATGAATGGGGTCATAAATATCAGACCATGCTTCCACATTCCATTCCTTCCCTCCTACCCTTCTCCTTGCGGGGACTTCTCAGGGTAGGTTGTGGCAGATGTCCCTTAACAGCATGAGGGGTCCTGTTTGGGAGGGCAGCACTGCTGAGGAGGGGGGCAGCATTGCTGAGGAGGGGGGCAGCACTGCTGAGGAGGGGGGCAGCACTTCTGCTGAGGGGGGCAGCACTTCTGGGGAGGGGGGCAACACTGCTGAGGTGGGCAGCATTTCTGAGGCGCCTTCTTGCATTGAGGAGGGGGTGGGCAAGTTTGCTTGCATTGCTGATTTTGGTAAGACATCTTCTGTTGATTTAGAGAAGCCTAGAAGACAAAGAGAGAGCTCTTTAATATATATATATTTAAATAATAATAATAATAATAATAATAATAATAATAATAATAATAATAATAATTTATTTGTTCCCCACCCACTCTGGGCGGCTTCCAGCAAACATTAAAATACATTAACACATCACAGATTAAAAACTTCCCTAAACAGGGCTGCCTTCAGGTGTTTTCTAAATGTCATGTAGTTGTTGATCCCTTTGACCTCTGCTGGGAGGGTGTTCCACAGGGCGGGCGCCACTACCGAGAAGGCCTTCTGCCTGGTTCCCTGTGCTTCGCTTCTCGCAGTGAGGGAACCGCCAGAAGGCCCTCGGCGCTGGATCTCAGTGTCCGGGCTGAACGGTGGGGGTGGAGACGCTCCTTCAGGTATACAGGACCGAGGCCGTTTAGGGCTTTAAAGGTCAGCACCAACACTTTGAATTGTGCTCGGAAACGTACTGGGAGCCAATGTAGATCTCTCAGGACCGGTGTTATGTGGTCTCGGTGGCTGCTCCCAGTCACCAGTCTAGTTGCCACATTCTGGATTAATTGTAGTTTCTGGGTCACCTTCATAGAACGTGTTGAAGTAGTCCAAGCGGGAGATAACCAGAGCATGCACCACTCTAGCAAGACAGTCTGTGGGCAGGGTGGGTCTCAGCCTGCGTACCAGATGGAGCTGGTAGACAGCCGCCCTGGACACAGAATTAATGTAAAGTATAGCATTGATCTTGGAAGTGTTTGCAAATAGCAAAAATAGTACCCAATGCAGGAATTTTCAGTGGTGTGAAATTCAAAGAACCAGAGAGCAGAACCACCTTATTTATTTAGGCCCTATTTGCACTGTACATTTGAACTGTACATCATTTGAGGAAAGTCATGAACTGTACATCATTTGAGGAAAGTCATGGCTTCCACCAAACAGTGGTAGGAACTATAGTTTGTCAAGTGCTCTCACAATTTCCAGAGATCTCTGGAAAGAGGGAAGGGTTGATAAACCACTCTGGGAATTGTAGCTCTCTGAGGGGAATAGGGAGTTTCCTCTCAGCATCATAACAACTTATGTTTCCCAGCATTCTTTGGGAGGGAAGCCATTTCTTCCCACTCCTGCCCTAGGTCACGTTCACTGTGAATGAAAACCACTATTGCTACCTGCCAGGGATCTGCCCACCCCTGCCAGTCCGGCTCTGAGTGCATACAGGGACCCGCAGCCTGTGTTAACGACAGATTCATCTTCGAGTGAATCTGGCATCCCTTCTTCGGGGGAGGAGCAGTTAGTGGCTGGGAGCCAGGGAGTGCCAGGTGTCTAGGGAGTTGCTGAGGGACCTGGCACCACCCAGCAGACTCGCTCGGAGGGGGAGGCGCATATCTCATGTAGGAGGAGAAGGCGGCAATTCAGGATGCCGAGACTTTGGTGTTGGCGCCAAAACAGGAGGGAGGCATGATAAACTGAACTCTGCACTGTAAATACCTTTGCACAAAATAAAGAGACTTAAAGACAAGATGGCTTGGTCTTACTATGGAACAACCGATAAGAGAATCTGACACTACCACTTTGAACAGTCGTGGCACAGACCTGCCTTTGACCAATCATGTCCCAAACAACCAGGGATCACATATTAAATGCACATATTAAAGCAGGAATGGGGAGCTCAGGACCCTCCATACGTTGTTGGAACCCAGCTCTCATCAACCCGAGCCAGCATTGGCCAATGGTTGGGGATGATGGAAGTTGTAGTTGCAATGTCCTTGGACTCAAGCTCCCATCAGGGATGATGGGAGATGACCTCCAGGGACATCTGAAGTTCCGCAGGTCCCCCACCCCTGCTTCAGGGGAAACCACAGCTTTACAAGGCATCATTCCCACCCCAGCCCCAGAAATTAAAATTTTATTTCCATTTATAATCCCTTACAATCCAAATCTGAACTTTACATAAATAAGAATAATATGTCAATAAATACAAATCTTTTATATATCTGCTTTAACCCATCCCCCAATTCCCTTCACCCTTATCACTTCCCTCCGACTCCAGGTCAATTTCATTAAACCTTTAAAATTATTTGTCATCTTGCATTCAATACATACTCATCCCTTCCCCCCTTTATCAATTACTACTTAGCTAGATTTAGTATTTGTTTATACTGTATACTTCACACTAGGCACATTAGCATATCAGTTTTTGAGCAGTGTTTTGCCAAATAATCTCAATAACATTTCCATTCATTTTTTAGCTTTTGATTAGACTGATTTCTTATTGCTGCCGTTAATTTAGCCGAAGTTAGATATTCATTTAATTTATTAATCCAATCTTCTTTTGTTGGGATCTTCCGCGATTTCAGATTTGTAGCTATTATTACTCTTGCGGCTGTGCTTGCATATAAGAATATTATTTTCTTTCCCTGTGGTATTTCTTGATTTAATAAGGCATCATTTAACTCCGCCTTGTCAGATATCAATGTCCCATTTGGATCACCTCTGGGAAGTATGAGACCACAGTGGTAGATCGCCTGACTTGCAGCAGAAAGTACCGGGCTCAGTCCCCAGCATTTCCAAGTAGGGCATGGAAAGTCTCCCCATCTGAAACCCTAGAGAATCACTGCGAATCAGTGTTAACAATACCAGGCTAGATAGACCAATGGTCCAAGCCAGTATATAAGGCAACTTCCTATGTTTCACCCACCAGGAGTGCCAACTTGGCCCTCTGACCGTGAGTGCCCGGGGCCATCATTGCCATGAAGCATGCATGGCCCTGGCACCAAGTTTGTGGGCACCTGGCCCCTTCGTGGGGAATTTTGTAGGTGCTCGGGCACCCAGGGCCCCAGGGAGTTGGCACCTATGCCACCCACAGTTTCCCCTGCCAAAGGCACCATCTTAAAACCAGTCTTCACAACAAAAGCAGTCATTGCAAAAAACAACAGCCCCAAAACATAACAACCAGTGCTGCTTACCCAAGCTGAGAGACGGTCAACACTCAAGTGGTCAGGTAGCAAAGTGGAATGAGGAGCCTGCAGAGGTGATGTCTTATATATATATGCCAACATGAAGTTCCTGTTTGCATCGGAAGAATTTCATTCACCCATCCAAAAAAATAAATCAATCAAAAATCAAAAGGGGAACACCCTCTCCGGTTGTTGAGTAGATCTTAATTTGTGATCTTAATTTGTTTGTGTACACCGGCAGGGTAGTCACGGAGGAAGATTGCATGATCATCTGGGAAGGAGAGTCCATTTATTTATTTATTTTCCTCCCCAGCAGAAACTCCACCTAATTGTTAATTGGATGATGATAATACCTTTGGCCACTATTGGCCAGATCATCCTCTGAGCACTGCTTTCTGAGACAGAGGAAAGCATTTCCTCAATCCATTATGCATCATAAATGCTGGGTGAGCATTCATGTTGGAAACATCAATTGTCTCGCTGTTTACGGGAACTCGCTGCATCATCTCCGCTGAACTCTAGCCCAGAGATCCCATAATTTTATTTGATTTGGGGGCCTGTAGATTTTTAAAAAAGCGCGGATTGTACTAAACCTTTCTTGTACTCAGCCCTCATTTAAAGTGGTATTGTGCCATTTTAAACTGTCAGGGCTTCCGCAAAGAATCATGGGAACTGTGGTTTGCTTTGGGTGCGGAGAGGAAAGCCCTCTCACGGAGCTACAATTCCCAGAGTCCCCTGGGAAGCGGGATTAGTTGTTTGTTTGTTTTTATTAATGGTTTTCTTGGGTTAAACAGGATTAGTGCTGAACCACTCTGACAATGGTAGCTGTGAGGAGAGGTTTGTTTCCTAAAACTCTCGGCCCCCTTAACAAACCATACAGTTCTTTGGGTGGGAAGTCATGGCTGTTAAAAGTGGGATGACAGTTCCTTAAATCTATGAGGTGGAAATGGCCTCAAGCCTTTAAGGTTCAACAAGGCTCTTGTTGAAGCATGTCATGGGCTGGGCCACTGTCACCCTCTCTTGGCCCTCTGTTTCCTTCATCCAACTCTATGGGTTATTTTGGAGGAAGTTTTGTTGAGAGTTTTTGCTGTTGTTACTGATATTAACTTTTTGTATCTTAATTTTTATCTGGAAATCGTTCAGTTTGGTTATGTAGCTTTTAATGTGATTTATTTATTTTTAGGACTACTTTGCAATGGGACATGGGTGGCGCTGTGGTCTAAACCACTGAGCCTCTTGGGCTTGCCGATCGGAAGATCAGTGGTTCGAATCCCCACGACGGTGTGAGGTCCCGTTGCTCGGTCCCAGTTCCTGCCAACCTAGCAGTTCAAAAGCACATCAAAGTGCAAGTAGATAAATAGGTACCGCTCTGGCGGGAAGGTAAACGGCGTTTCCATGCGCTGCTCTGGTTTTGCCAGAAGCGGCTTAGTCATAGGGGGCTACCTATTAAAGTGGGCAGGACCAAAGTGTATGAGTGGGTGTGGTCAAACCCACCCCACCCCTCACCACCCCGAAGGACAAATTTTAGAAGGTCTAGGTGTGTGGGTGTCACAAAAACATTTAGTGACACAGCCACAGGACCTCTGGGAATTAAAAAATACTTTAAGAAATCTCTGCGATTGCTTTTGTTGTTTTGCATTTGACGTTGTTATGACTGATTTTATAGATGCCTTTGTTTTGCATATTTTAAATCGCACTGTAAAACTTCTTTAAGGTGCTTTATAGGAGGCAATCCATAAATGAAAATAATAATAGCAACAGTTTAATAGTAACAACCATTTAATCACCACCGCCTATTGTATTCTTAATGATAATATATTTCAATAACGGCATGATAACAGTAATGATTTATTTACTTTTTTTAGTGGACATGTTTTGAGAGTTCCTAGGAGGCCACAATGCCATTCCGCCTTTTACAGGGGAGCAAATTGGCTACACCGCTCCTTCCCTGGAAGAAGAGAAGTGGTATTACACTGCGCAACTTACCCAATGGGAGGGGGACTGGAAAACAGGCCCTTTAAGCCCTCTCTGCCCTATATTCTCCCCTCTTCTTCTTTTGACACCCACTCTCCTGGCCTTGACAGTGTGGGTCTTTGATTCGTCCCCTTTTTTTCAGGAGGTCAAGTAGGATTTTTTTGGGGGGGAGGTCCACATTGACTGAAAGGGAAGGTATTCTCTTTTTATGGGGGGTGTACTTCACACTATTGGGTGTTGTCTGTCTGACTGGGGGGTGGTGTGGCGTTTGTCAATTCAGTCAACCGGCATTTAGTCAAGGCAGGT
Source organism: Darevskia nairensis (assembly GCA_034642065.1). Lineage (NCBI taxonomy): Eukaryota > Metazoa > Chordata > Lepidosauria > Squamata > Lacertidae > Darevskia > Darevskia nairensis. The sequence goes on from JAWWNI010000321.1 coordinate 738,209, forward strand.
GAGAAAATTTCAAAAATGTTTGAGTTGATACCCGAGGCACTGTTGGGTTGAGGGCACTTCAGGCAGCTTTTGCAGGCCTGTCCTGTGGAGGTATTGGGGTGTGTGTGTGTGTGTGTGTGTGTGTGCCCTCTTGCCTGGGACACATATTGGGGTGAATGCTGGTCAACGGGGCCAAAGTGTCCCTGTTGGGTTCATATACCCAAGGCTCAGGCAGCAGGGAGGGAGGAATCTTAGGAAACCTTGATATGTGGACACAGGGTGTAGCTGTAAACTTGCCCGGGTGATGATAGAGACAGATTATAGACCCTCCAAGTGTGCCTGTTTTCCAGATTTACAGAAGCCATTCCGGTTTCTGATTTGATCCCGGAATGTTCCGCTTGCCCCTTGTTGTTATTTAGTCATTTAGTCGTGTCCGACTCTTCGTGACCCCATGGACCAGAGCACGTCAGGCACTCCTGTCTTCCACTGCCTCCTGCAGTTTGGTCAGACTCATGTTGGTAGCTTCGAGAACACTGTCCAACCATCTCATCCTCTGTCATCCCCTTCTCCTTGTGCCCTCCATCTTTCCCAACATCAAGGTCTTTTCTAAGGAGTCTTCTATTCTCATGAGGTGGCCAAAGTATTGGAGCCTCAGCTTCAGGATCTGTCCTTCCAGGGAGCACTCAGGGCTGATTTCCTTCAGAATGGAGAGGTTTGATCTTCTTGCAGTCCATGGGACTCTCAAGAGTCTCCTCCAGCACCATAATTCAAAAGCATCAATTCTTCAGCGATCAGCCTTCTTTATGGTCCAGCTCTCACTTCCATACATCACTACTGGGAAAACCATAGCTTTAACTATATGGACCTTTGTTGGCAAGGTGATGTCTCTGCTTTTTAAGATGCTGTCTAGGTTTGTCATAGCTTTTATCCCAAGAAGCAGGCATCTTTTAATTTCGTGACTGCTGTCACCATCTGCAGTGATTATGGAACCCAAGAAAGTAAAATCTCTCATTGCCTCCATTTCTTCCCCTTCTATTTGTCAGGACGTGATGGGACCAGTGGCCATGATCTTTGGGGGTTTTTTTGATGTTGAGCTTCAGACCATATTTTGCACTCTCCTCTTTCACCCTCATTAAAAGGTTTTCCCTAGGATGTCCCTATTTTCATCGGAGAATTGTTGTAGGGTGTGGAGTTATCTGGGGACACGGGTGGCACTGTGGGTTAAACCACAGAGCCTAGGGCTTGCCGATCAGAAGGTCAACGGTTCGAATCCCCGCAACGGGGTGAGCACCCGTTGCTCTGTCCCTGCTCCTGCCCACCTAGTAGTTCGAAAGCACGTCAAAGTGCAAGTAGATAAATAGGTACCGCTGCAGCGGGAAGGTAAACGGTGTTTCCGTGCACTGTTCTGATTCACCAGAAGCGGCTCGGCCAGTAAAGCGAGATGAGCGCCGCAACCCCAGAGTTGTCTGCAACTGGACCTAATGGTCAGGGGTCCCTTTACCTTTACCTATGGAGTTATCTGACCCTCGAGCAATCCAAAGGCAGCTCTGTATAGGGAAGTTGGGTTTTTTAAACGTTTAATGTTTTATCATGTTTTTATATATGTTGGAAGCCACTCAGAATGGCTGGGGCAAAACAATGATAATACTAATAATGGAATAGGACATCCGTCCCTATTTTCACTGGGGGAATGTTGGAGGGTATGAGATTTCCATCCCCCACCCATTTCCAACCACCTCCCCAGACATATTTGGCTTTTTTACCTTGTTAATCTTGGCTTACTGAGGCTGCTTTTGAAGCTCTTCGATTTCTTCTATTTTAATAAACATAACCTGTTTACCCATGAGCCTGTTGTTTTGAGTCGTCTTCCTGGTATGTTGGCGAAGTTCCTTCTGGCATTATTGTATCACGTTGGGAGCAGTCAGTAATTTATTACTTTTTTAACAGAAATATATAATATGAATTAATTAAGGACATTTGGCTCCAATAGGATATTAATTACCTAATTAAGGCCATAAAACTCTGCCTGTGGGAGATTGCAGGAAATGGGGTGAAGCAGACCAATGTTTCATCACCTTTGGCAATGCTTCCTTCCTCGTGATTCTCACGGCATCTTTCATGTCCTCACTAGCCTTGGTCCGTCCTTCGAAAATGGCTTCCGGGTGGGATTTTCAAGAAGCGGCTAAAATGTCTGGGAAACCCCAGGCGTATGGCCGCCCACATCGGAAGTATTGATCTTGAAAAGAAAAAAAAAGAAGCTCAACTTTTGTGTCCGGATTTTCAGTTTTTGAAACATGGCAACCCAAACATGGCATCTGCTGAAGGGGGAGAGATGGAATGGAGTGGGATGTCTGTGGGCATGGCTGGCTGGCATCCTGAAGAGGAAGGCGAAATACTGCAACAGTACTGCAACACTTGTGACAAGTGCTGCTGGTTCATAGTAATCACCACCCCACTTGGCACGGTGATGTCACCATTTGTAACCCAAGTCCCACACAGTTCTTGAATGTGTCTTCCTTCTCATGACCACTCCAAAGCCCATGATGCAGTGTGGCCTGACAGCTGAAATATTCATGCACAGGAAATACACTTCGTTTGTTTATTAAGTTCTAACAGAAACTCATCGTTAGTTTAGGGAATGCTTATTTTTGTAGGAATTTCTATAGGCAATTATGTCTCTCATAGGAATTGTGATGATTCAGTTTTTTTGTTGCCATAGACAAATCTGTCAATTTCTGTTTCTCTCTGTTTCTTGTTTTACCAATATTATGTTCAGTTCTCCCCATTTTTCACATTATCATGTGGTGATTCCCCCCCCCCTAAACCAGGCTTCCTCAACCTCGGCTCTCCAGATGTTCTTGGCCTACAACTCCCATGATCCCTAGCTAGCAGGACCAGTGGTCAGGGATGCTGGGAATTGTAGTCTCAAAACACCTGGAGGGTGCCAGGGAAGAAGAGGAGGAGGCTGGACGCGGCGCCTCCCGGCATCAGCTCGCCATGCAGCTCCGAAGCAGTGCCGCGCCCAGAGCCTCCGTCTGCCGTGGCCACCGCGGTACGAAGTGGCCAGCTGAGCCGGGAGACGCCGTGTCCAGCCTCCACCTCTTCCCCGCCGGAGGAGCCACCCTCCATCTGCTGCCCGCCTCCTCCAGCCCCGCTGGCAGCGCCGTCCTCCCTAAAAAACTCTGGGAAACGGGGAGGGGGGCGCCGGAGGGAGCTTTGCACCATGGCGCCGGATGTGCTTAAGATGGCCCTGGTGCTGATAGTTGTTAGGTGACCCCAATCCCAGTCCCCTCACGGAGCTACAATTCCCAAAGCGGTTTAACAATCATTCCCTCTTTGTAGGGAACTCTGGGAATTGTAGCTCTTGTAAGGGGACTATGACCTTCCTAACAATTCTCATCACCCTTAACAAACTACAGCTCTCAAAATTCTTTATCTGCTTAAAGTGGTATCATAGTGCTTTAAATGTATAGCATGACTGTTGCCTGAGGCAAAAATATTCAGGGAAAGTTTTAGCAGTGGTTGCTACCCGTGGCAATATGGGTAAGATTAAATATCTGTTGTTCGGTTCGGACAGGTCTGTAAAGCATCATACAGATAAATTTTAAGTGGAGGCTGCTCAGCTTAGACCAGGGCCTCCCTTGATATTTGAGATTCTGTTTTTTATGCATGTTCTATTTACCGTAGCCAAGTTCTTATATATTTTTATGTATAACTCTTAAGTAAATTTGACGTTCTTACTATTCTGCTCTGGCTGCAGCCTGCCTTTGGTTGCCTTATTAATAAATTTGAAATAAACATTTGATTGAAATGCAAATTGCATTTCTTCTCCGTTCCCAGTTATCCAGCTATTATTGCTTTTGGGAATTTTGTCAACTGGTTAGGTGATTTCCTGAGTTGAGCAAGCAACATGAGGCAGAGGACAGATGGTGACAAAGCTTCTTCCTTCCCAATGAATATCTAGGTGGGGTTCTCGTTGACACAATGCACAGGCCCAGAAATGAACTCTCCTTCCCAAAAAGATAATGCTACCTTGGAACATGACTGTTCGGATGCTGCTGCATGGACATGTCAAGATTGCAAAAGCATCCGTTACTCAACCAGGTGACACCCCCCCCTGCTTTTCCTTACTCAATCAAACCAACATATGAAGCGAGTGTATAAAAAGTCCCTCACTTCCTAGGAATCTTCACTAAACTTTGCTTCTCATGCTTGATTGAGCCTTGACTGAACGTCACATCAGGTAAGTAGAATTAGTTAGCTTTTTCTTTTTGCATGCTCCTGACGAAGCTAGATTTCAGAACATAGCAGTCTTCTCCAGTTTGGTGCCTTCAAGATGCTGTTTGACTCCGGCTCCCAGTAGCCCCAGCAGCCAGCATGGTGAAGGGAGATGAGAGATGGGAGCTGGAGTCCTGCCTTTGCATTAGAAGAATAAAGTGTAGCGATGGAGGTAAAGCAGGAAAGGTATTAGTTTATTTCAGGGAGAGGGAAGCTGTGATCCTCCTGATGTGGCTGGACCCCATTTCCCACCATCCCCAGCTGCTATGGCTAATGGTCAGGGTTGACGAGAGATAGGGCCCAGCAACATCTTGAGGGACAGGTTCCTCAGCCCTGTCTTAGACACTTGGCCCAACCAATCAGGGACCCCATGTTAAATGCACTTCTGGAGGTGGAAAGGAGGTGTTGCTGGGCTACAGCTCCCATCAGCCACAACCAGCAAGGACAATGGTCAGGGGTGATGGGGTCTGTCTAGGGGGCAGCAAGTTGGGGAGGTCTAGGACAGTGGTGGCTAACCTTGGCACTCCAGATGTTTTGGAACTACAACTCCCATCATCCCTAGCTAACAGGACCAGTGGTCAGGGATGATGGGAGTTGTAGTTCCAAAACATCTGGAGTGCCAAGGTTAGCCACCACTGGTCTAGGGTGTATCTTCAGGAGAAAGCAGAGGTGACTGGAAAGTTTACTCAGAATTAAGCCCCACCAAACTCAGTGGGATATTGCCTAGTTAATGTACCTAGGTTAGCAGCCTCAGACATGCCTAATGTCATTGTTCATAATTATAATTTACTAATGTTCCCCACCAAGGAGGCAGATCATGGGGAAACTATGCACATAGTGTATCTTGACTTCAGTGAAGGATTTGTCAATGATATGCTTGTTGACAAGTAGGGAATTCATGGGCTGGGTGATGCTACTGTGAGGCGGATGGAAAGCTGGCTGAACAACCCAACACAATCATTGTGTTGTCTCCGATGTGAAGCTTCACCCAACAGTTGCTTCAGAGGCTTATAAGGCCATCTCTTTTTGCTCTGCACCAAAAGATTGGAAATTCTTGTTTTCAATCTGTATTTTCTTTTTTAATAATACTGGCCCCATCTGTGCTGGACATCTAAAATTGTTCCCTGCACACAGCCACAATCCCCAGAGTTCCCTGGGATAGCTGGTTAAATTGCTCTGGGATTTGTAGCTCTGAAAGGGGAATAGTGTTCTCCTTACAACTCTCAGCACCCTTCACAAGCTAATAATAATAATAATTATTATTATTTTATTTGTACCCTGCCCATCTGGCTGGGTCTCCCCAGCCACTCTGGGCGGCCTCCAACAGATATAAAAATACATTAAAATATCACAGGTTAAAAACTTCCCTAAATAGGGCTGCCTTGAGGTATCTTCTGAATGTCAGATAGATGGGCTATTGACCTGATCCAGCAGGACTCTTCTTATTTTCTTACATTCTTACCCGGAGACTGGTTCCCCGCCCTTGATTTAAAGTTGACACCTATCAAGACATGCCCGCTTATTCCATTAATTGGTTTTTTCTTCTTCCCCATTTTGCTAATCTTCTGAAGCATCGGTGCAATCAGTAGTGGTGAATCGTGTTCTTTTTCTTTCTCCTCCAAGTTTCTCCAGCAATCCAAGATGTCACAGCAGCAGCAGCAATGCAAGCAGCCTTGCCAGGTTCCTCCTCCGTGTTGTCCTCCTCAGCAGGACTGTCTCCCTCCACAGCAAAAGTGTCCTCCTCCTCAGAAGGACTGTCTCCCTCCACAGCAAAAGTGTCCTCCTCCGCAGCAAGACTGCCTCCCTCCACAGAAAAAGTGTCCTCCTCAACAGACCCAGGATCCAAAGTGCTGCTAAGAAACCCCTGAAATAAACAGCCAAAGCAAAAACCCACGAGAGAAGGAGGGCTGGAGATGGACGCAGGAAGTAACCTCCAGGTGTCAGCTTCATTGACTTCCATCTTGCTGTGAACTTGGTTGTAACACCATGTTATTTCTGCCCTAACCTAAGCCCATTAATTTCAGTGGCTTGTAGCCAATGGTTACCCCACTCCGAAAAGGCCTGCTGGACACGGCTAACTTAGAGTCCATTACTTGCAATGGGTCTCCTCTGAGTAGTTGGCTACAATCCAGTGGGTTTACTCTGAGTGTGACTTAGTTGCATACGACCCTTCATATCTGCTCTTAAAACAGATATACACAACCGGGAGGGGAAATGGTGGACAGGATCTACTTGGTTGTCAGCCAATCCAGTCTTGTGGACATCATCCGATGGTTCGCCCATCCTTCTCAATCCATCACTGGATGGCTTAACTCTTCACCAGTTATAGTTGTTGAACATCTGTATGTACATTGTCTTTGGTAGCCTGGCTGGTAGACAGGCACACAGCTGAAATATGGGATGTATCCTGTATTCCATGCTGTTTGCAATCACTGTTCCTCCAACAGCCTTCTTCCTCCCCTGGTGTACTGCTCTGGCTTCCAGTTCTGTGCCTGGATGTATTATTAAAAGGTGCAAGTTGTAATGAATCAGTCTTTCGGTGCTTTATTTATCACCTGGTCATTTGCTTGCATAGCTGGAACACAGGAAGCTGCCTTTAACCATTGCTCCATCCAGCTCAATATTTCCCATGATAAATGGCAGCAGCTCACCAGAATTTCAGGGCAGAGGACATTCCTGGAGATGCTGGGGGTTGAACCTGGGACGTTTTGCATGCAAAGCAGATGCTCTGCCAGTAACCTGTGGCCCTTCCCTTAAACATAGAATAAGATTCTGGTCCTCATGGTTCTGAACAAAGGGTTCTTCTAAATAGGGGCAGAGTACATTGCCTCATCGGTTCATCAAGCTCAGTATTGTCTATAATCACTGGTGTGGCTCTCAAGGATTTTAGTAGGGTCCATTCCCATCCCAACCTGGACATTCCAAGGACTGAACCTGGGTCTTTCTCCATGCAAGACTTGTGCTCTCTCTCTTAAGTTATATATATATGGTCACCTAATATATATATAAAAGATTATAGTCCTCATTGGAACCTGCCTTATACAGAGTCAGATCATTGGTCCATGTATCTCAGTATTTGTCCACAGTGATTGGCAGTGGCTTTCAAGAGTTTCAGGCAGGGCAATCTTTGCGTGTCGAGGTCCCCCAACCACCCCTCAAATAACTCACACTTCAGACAGAAATTTAAGTTTAAGGTTTTTGACATGATTTTGGCCACAACTTTATTAAAATACAAAATATGTGAGTGGTTGCTTAGGCATTGGTTCTGACTATCTGTCCCGCTGGGGACAGAACTGACATTTGTCAGTAAAGGGAAAAACACTTTGGGGAGAGAATGGGAGCGGAGGGTCGGACCCTCGCCTCTCCCCAAATGCTCCCAGGGGCTCTTGCGTGGCCCTGGCCCCCGACCGGGGGATATGGACAAAAGCATGGTGAGCCCCTGGATTCCTTTAACGGAATTCCCTGTGCAGCAGCAGCATTGGAGGGGCAGACCACAGCCAACCCTGACCCCTCCACCAACCAATTTAATAACATAACCAATGCCTAACCGCCAACCTTACAAGTTGTGACTAATTGCTATGCAGTAGGCGAAAACCAGATGGCACCAGCTAATCAACCAAATGGAAAAATTCCTACCAGGCCCCTGCCCACAAAGCAGACGACCCCATGACAGGCATAGCAAAGTCAACGCAGAGGCCTAAAAATAGGGAAGGGAGGGCGGGTGATCCGATGCACTCAGCAAAGAGGAATAACACGTTATGAACCAAACAATATATAGTCACTGGGCTGTCCATCAACAAATTGCAACATGAAAATCTCCCCAATGACACCCAGGACCCAATCACAGCAGTGGCCATCTATACTATCCCGCCCAGCAACAGAGGGGTGACTTGTTGGCCCCCACCACAACACGTGCTCTCCATGAAGGAGAACCCGCTTTGCCAGACCTAACAGGGGATTCCAGGGACTGAATCTGGGAACTTTCTATTCGTATTTGTTACCGGTACTTAATGTATTTTATAGCCCACCTTTATCCCAAGCATCATTACAAAATGCAAAATAATAAAAAACAAACTTGTTAAAAACAATAGCCAAAACACATTCAGAACAAGTGATTGGCCCTGACGATAGCCCAGTGATTAGCACCATCCGAACCATGGTTCCCCAAAGCCTGTCTGAACAGGAACATCTTAGCCTAGTGGTGGAAAGATAATGTCAGGGAGCTGGCAAGAGGAAAAGGTCATTTGCGTCCCCCAAACCCCCATGCGACCCCTGAGCGGAATAATGACACATGACAACTTGCTATGGGATAAAAATTGGCCACAACTTTATTAAGATTCAGATGTAGGGAGACCTTGGCTCAGGCATTGGGCGTTTATCCTTACCAGTCCCCAGCCGGGGATCTGGGGAAAGTTCAGGGTTATCCAGAACGTTTGGGGATTGGGCTGGCTCTGGAGAACATATCTTCAAGCAGATAGCCCGCCCCCGTTCGCCGCCACTGGTGGGGGAGAGCAATGACAACCTCTCGGCGTATGGACAATGCTTCCCCCCCAATATCCCTTTAACAGGAACCCTGATATCGCTGCCGTACTGGGGGTGTGGGGTCACCGCCCCCTCCCCCCTCCCATTTCGAAGATGACTAAAGGATTCCACCCAAGGCCTGAAACCGCCAAAGTTGTGACATATTGCTACGGGAAAGGCGAAACCTGCCAATGCAGGGAAATTCCTTTCTGGCCCTTCAACAGCGGCCTTGACATAGCAGCGCCTGCATACCTGTGGAGAAGAGGTTAACCTGCAAAATTAAGTGTTAATTGAGGGAGTGGAGGGTGGGAGAAGCTCTGGAGCCGACTGATGCTTCCCAGGTAAACTGCACCTTCTATTGTGTGGGCTGTATGGTCCCTCCCCTTACCTGGCCAATCCCCTGGCAACGCCCCCCCCAGGCGGGATTGGGCAGTTAAGTCAGGTAGGCGGTGACACCAGGTATCCCTGCACTGGGGAAGGTGCTGCCAGTCCGAACTACCAGGGGCCGCACGGGAATCCAGGGGGCTGCGCGCGACCACGCAAACGTCGCCCCACCTTTGAAGTGTGGAACAGTCAGTGCAGATCAGAGGAAGACAGTGAAACGCTGGCTAACTTAAAGTTAGTTTCTTTATTAAGGAAGCAGAACAGCGAATACAAGGAGACTTCTAAGGGTTGCTCCTGTCTAGATGAAGCAACATCATCATTGGAAAGGCCCTCTCAGGCATTAAGATCAGCAAGATCTTGGTAGTTCTGTTGCCCTCAGAATCATAGTATCATAGAATCATAGAATCATAGAGTTGGAAGATACCACAAGGGCCATCCAGTCCAACCCCCTGCCAAGCAGGAAACACCATCAAAGCATTCCTGACAGGTGGCTGTCAAGCCTCTGCTTAAAGACCTCCAAAGAAGGTCTCCAAACCACATTCCTTGGCAGCAAATTCCCCTGTCGAACAGCTCTTACTGTCAGGAAGTTCTTTCTAATGTTTAGGTGGAATCTTCTTTCTTGTAGTTTGAATCCATTGCTCCGTGTCCTCTTCTCAGGAGCAGCAGAAAACAACTTTTCTCCTTCCTCTATATGACATCCTTTTATATATTTGAACATGGCTATCATATCACCCCTTAACCTTCTCTTCTCCAGGCTAAACATACCCAGCTCCCTAAGCCGTTCCTCATAAGGCATCGTTTCCAGGCCTTTGACCATTTTGGTTGCCCTCCTCTGGACATGTTCCAGCTTGTCAGTATCCTTCTTGAACTGTGGTGCCCAGAACTGGACACAGTATTCCAGGTGAGGTCTGACCAGAGCAGAATTACTTCCCTTGATCTAGATGCTATACTCCTATAGCATGTTCAGGTGCTGGCAGCAATGACTCAAGGGAAGGGATTCTTTGTGGCAGCCTGTGAACTGTTGAACATTGCCCACCCTCCAGCATTGCATCTGGCAACTTATCTTGGCCGTTTTCACCATGTGCCAAAAGATGAACTTTTCCACCTTGACCTTTGAATGCCAGAGATGCATGTTTTTAAGACCTGCCCTATTCCTGCAGCTGTAATTTGTTTTAAACTGTTTTTAATAAAGCATTTAGTCATTTTAAGTGAGAGACCAGAACCTGGGAGGCCTGGGTTAAAATCTTCCGCTGGGCTGCGAAGCTCTTGGGCAAGTCGTCTCCACCTACATCAGCTCGAGCGCTTCAGGATGAAAGTGAAATAAATACTTATCATTCTCTCCCGCCTGCTTCCAGTGATGATCTCACCAGGAAAACACCCGCAGCGTTGTCCACCTTCCCTGGAAATGTTCAGACACGTAGGAGGAATTCTTTGGCATGTGGGAAATTATTACCTGTGTGCTAAATATCAGGTGCGGGAACACTCAGAGCTTACCGGCAGCTTAATCATAACCCATCCAACTGGGCATTGTGACATTGAATGTCTTCTCCTCCACACATAAATTTGCCCCAATGTTTTCATTCACGCTCATTTGCCAGCTCTGCCTCCCAGTTTAGTGGCATCCTTTATGAGCTCATCTAATGTCCTCTAGGAGTTTCACCTATTCTTTGGTTTCATAACAAAGACCAAAAATATGTTGTGCGGTTGTGGGCTTCCAGCCAGCAACCTGCGGCTTTGCGTCTCATACAGATAAAACCTTCTGAGTCCGCAAAAAGGAAGATAAGGCAAACATGCTCCTTGCCTATATGTAGCAGTTATTACAGCTAAGCAAACTGCAGCATTAAAAGAAGGGAGCCAGAGTGTTGGACTAGGTCAGGCATAGGCAAACTCGGCCCTCCAGATGTTTTGGGACTACAACTCCCATCATCCCTGACCACTGGTCCTGTTAGCTAGGGATGATGGGAGTTGTAGCCCCAAAACATCTGGAGGGCTGAGTTTGCCTATGCCTGGACTAGGTGGACCTGGGAAAGACTAGGGTTCAAATCGCCACTCAGCCATTTACCTCCTGAGTGATCTTGGCATACCCTCCAACATGCCTCAGATGAAAATAGGGACATTTCTCACTCCCCACCCAATTGACCCTTCTCTACCCCCCCCCCCCGTGTTTTCTTCTCCACCCCCCATAGAGCATTTCCAACACCACGACACCAATGAGACCATCCTGAGAATACCCCTTAACCCCAATTTTATTTTATTATTTGTTATAGAAATTCTAAGGTCTCATATATATAAATCATATGTTCATAAATTTAAAAGGCAAATGCATACATTTAATCTTGCCTGTGTTAATGTTTGGTAGGTCTACCAGATATCTTGGAAGGGATAAGTTCAATGGAATAAAGGAAGCATACAAATGACTGGATTGACTAGTCTCGATTAAAGTAGCTCGTGATTGCATCTCAACGCCCGTAGGTCTTTGAAGTATTAATTCTTTAGCTCTCTCGAAACTTTGCATCAAAAGAGAATCCCAAACTCATGTTAGCTGACAGCATTTCACGCCTCCATGAGTTTGGATCAATCTCTTCCAAAATTGTCAGGAGAAAACCTGATACCTGCTTAAAAATAGTTTCTAACCAGAAAAACAGGGCTAGTCTAAGAGCTCCAGCTTTAATGGGCATTACCCCCAATTCTGCACTCAGTATTGCTATTTTTTTTGTGGAAATAGGGACTGAGAAAAGTCTGCACAAAATACTTTCTTTCCAATGAATCTAAATTGGCCATAGCTCACAGTGGTGCTCCATATCGTAGCTTTGGCAACACCCTGGTCTTATAGAGTTCTAAAGCGAGCTGCACCAGGTTGCTTTCTTTTGTACGATGATCAAATCAGAAGCCGAAATCTCAGGCCAAAAAGTAAGATCCATCCCCCCTACATGGTGCTATAATATTTCTGCCGAGTTTCATTGTTAGAGCAAGATAATACGTATTGGGAAATAAATTCCCTCGCATCACGTATAAGGAAATGGGGTCCTCGTTAGTTGCGTGATGACAAAGTTGCCCTTGGGATGTTATTGCACCTGACACTTGGCAGGTAAGCAGCTATTACTATTATTATTATTTTTAAAAAACAACGCCTCCCATATGTCTGAGCCTTCCCAGGGAAGCCTGCCAGCATTGCTTTTGTTTCCTGGTGAGCTAATTGGCACTGGGTATTAGAGGAAGAAATCAAGGCTCATAGACTGCTTTAGGCACTCTAAATATATGAATCAGCTTCTCGCCAGTCCTCAAGCAAATGGAAAAAGACTCCTGCAAGTCCATCTCCTCCTGTCTTTTTCTCCGGAGGCAGGAATCATTCTGTGCACTGCACTTTTCGCAGCCACCTTGGTGTATTCTGAGGTCGGCAACTGCTGTCCTAGCTCCTCACTGGCCCAGAACCGGTGTCCGGGGTGAGAGCATGGAAACGATTTTGCAACTCCAAATGACAAAGTGTGGTTCAAATCCCCACTCAGCCATGAATCTCCCTGGGCATGACCTGGGCATGACCTGTCTCTCAGCCTAATCTACCTCACAGGGTTGTTCGCCAGAAGCGGCTTAGTCATGCTGGTCACATGACCTGGAAGCTGTACGCCGGCTCCCTCGGCCTATAGAGCGAGATGAGCACTGCAACCCCAGAGTCGTCCGGGACTGGACCTAACCGTCAGGGATCCCTTTACCTTTACCTTTAAGCTTGTAAATAGGGGAAGACTGAGATTGGTGGGGCAGCACTTTGTTCCCCCTAATAATAATAATAATAATAATAATAATAATAATAATAATAATTTATTATTTGTACCCTGCCCATCTGGCTGGGTCTCCCCAGCCACTCTGGGCAGCTTCCAGCAAATATTAAAATACATTAACATGTTACAGATTAAAAACTTCCCTAAACAGGGCTGCCTTCAGGTATTTCCTAAATGTTATGTAGTTGTTGATCCCTTTGACCTCTGATGGGAGGGCGTTCCACAGGGCGGGTGCCACTACCAAGAAGGCCCTCTGCCTGGTCCCCTGTAGCTTTACTTCTCGCAGTGAGGGAACCGCCAGAAGGCCCTCGGTGCTGGATCTCAGTGTCCGGGCTGAACGGTGGGGGTGGAGACGCTCCTTCAGGTATACAGGACCGAGGCCGTTTAGGGCTTTAAAGGTCAGCACCAACACTTTGAATTGTGCTCAAAAACGTACTGGGAGCCAATGTAGATCTCTCAGGACCGGTGTTATGTGGTTCCGGCGGCCACGCCCAGTCACCCGTCTAGCTGCCGCATTCTGGATTAATTGCAGTTTCCGGGTCACCTTCAAAGGTAGCCCCACGTAGAGCGCATTGCAGTAGTCCAAGCCTCTACTGCTGCTGCTGGAATAACTAATCACAATTAGGCCTGGAAATTGACGGGACCCCACTAAACCATGGCTAATGAGGAATGCTTTGCTGATGACCCCAAAGCCATCTTCTGTCTTGGAAAAAGAAAATGTCCCCAGGAATTGCTCATCAGTGAGTGAGAAGGTCTCAGGAAAGAATGAGATTGCTTCAGTCTAGGCGTAACGTTTCACTGGATGAAGCAAGCTCTGGCTCTCCACCCCAGACATGAAAGGGTTGAGCAGACTGCTGGAAGTGTGTCTGTGTGTGCCAATTTCAAGGTAATTACAAATTAATGTTTCCCCTTCAGCTAAACTGCTTAAGAAACTGTTGCATATCCTCCAAGCCGATGAACTGCTTCCAAATGCAGAATTAAATGAGCTCAGCCTGAGCAGATTCAAATGTACCCTTCCCTAGCTGGTCAGATGCCTCGAAAGGCTCCATCTGCATTATAAAATCAAAACACTATCATGCCACTTTAACAGTCGTGGCATTCAGGAATTCTTTGTGATGAGAGTTGTTAGGCAGCCCCCCCCCCCGAGCTACAATTCCCAGAGTTCCCAGAGAAGAGGAATTGATTGGTAAAACACTCTGAGAATTGTAGATCGGCGAGGAGGAGAAGGGGTCTCCTAACACCTCTTGGCACCATTAACAATATACAGTTCCCATGATTCTTTGGGGGGGAAGCCATGCCTGTTGAAAGTGGTATTATAGTGGTACCTGTAACATGCAGAAGTCGCAGATTCGATCCCTGGCATCTCCAGGTGGCGCTGGGAAAAGCTACTGCCTGAAACCCTGGACAGCTCCTGCCAGTCTGTGTGGTCAAGACAGGGGCGTAGCTAGCTCCTCCGGTGGAGTGACCCGCCCAGGGGGCCGCCGCTGTGATCCTTGTGCGGGGGCCGTTGCTGATGCCAACATGAGTCTTGCACGGGGGCAGACACCAACGCGAGCCTTGTGCGGCCCCCCCCAATGGATTGACTTGTCGGCGATTCACCGGGGGGTGACAAGATCGCTCTCCGAGCGGATCCGCCGCTCCGATTGGTGCGTCGGCGATCCGCCCGGTGGGAGATCTTGTCACCCTCCTTAGGCATGACACCCGGGGTGGGGTGCCCCTCCGACCCCATATCCCTATGCCAGTGGGTCAAGATAGAGTTAGATGGACCCAAATGTTCTAACTCAGTGTGTGTTCAACTCAGTGCAACCTAAGGGTTGTATCTAACTAGATCCTAGACCTATTGGATTGAACAGGTCTAAGCCATGTCTGTTGATTTCCACGGGTCTACACTCAGAGGAAGCTCTGCAAAGTCTCAACAACCATTGTGCCCAACCCTGCAGGGAGTTTGCCCTTACCATCAGCCTGGCAAAGACCACGTATCAGCACTGGTGACCACATGTTTGTGGTGGTAGACTATACAGTTGTAGCATGGTTGTCAAGCGGCTTGGTACTCGGATGTTTTGGCTCCCGAATGCCACAAACCCAGAAGGGAGTGTTCCGGTTTGCAATGTTTTTGGGAAGCCAAACGTCCGACAAGGCTTCCGATTGAGTGCAGGAAGTTCCTGCAGCCAATCGGAAGCCGCGCCTTGGTTTTTGAACCATCCCGGAAGTCGAACGGACTCCA
The DNA here is from genome assembly GCA_034642065.1 of Darevskia nairensis. NCBI lineage: Eukaryota > Metazoa > Chordata > Lepidosauria > Squamata > Lacertidae > Darevskia > Darevskia nairensis. The sequence continues at coordinate 753,371 of JAWWNI010000321.1, forward strand.
GGAAAGGATGAAGTTCGACAACCAAGGTACCACTCTCTCTCTCTCTCTCTCTCTCTCTCTCTCTGTGTGTGTGTGTGTAAAATTTAACAATGAAATATTCCATATACAGTGGTACCTCTAGATACACACACCTCTGGTTGTGTATCTTTCAGGATGCGAACGCGGCAAACCCGGAAGTATTTTTTCGGGTTTCGCCGCTCGTGCATGTGCAGAAGCGGCACCTCCGGTTGCGAATTCCTTGGGAAGCGGCCGCATGTCCAGAACGGATCCTGTTCGCAACTGGAGGTACCACTGTATTTAAATACACTCCATATATAGTATAATATATTAATATTAAATTGTTAAATTATTATTTTGTATAGATATATAGATAACATAATCATATCAATTATAATTAAAATAGCATAATTAAAATAGTATGGCATGATGATAAACAAGCTTGAGGAAATGGGATTTCTCTTGCCCCCGTCTGTCAAGGGAGTTTTGCTTACTAATCCAGGCTTCTCGGGTTCCCATCTACACTGTGCATCTAAAGCATGTTTGTACCACTTTAATTGGGAAGAGTTTCCCCAAAGGAATCTTGGGAAGTGTAGTTTGCTAAAGGTGCGGGGAATTGTTAGGAGACACTCCCCCCCCCAATCCTGCTTTTCAGCTCAATCTCTTTAGAAATTTTGATGCTCTTTCGTAAGATTCCGCAATGGTTTCAGAAAACTTTGATGCGTGTTCCGCAACATGAATTCCGACAACACGTTATGGTTTATGCAATTTAACGTAATTTGCCCACAGACGTACAATATATGTTTATGTGGAAAGGATGTTACCTTCTCCTAAAATAAGACACCGTCTTATATATTTTTTCCTTAAAAAAACACAGTATGGCTTATTTTCAGGGGATGTCTTATTTTAACCGCTCCGCGTTGGTACGCTGCATAGCCACGCCTATCCAGGCCATCTTAAGGGAGAGGCGCCGCGTCACTATGTCTTATTTTCGGGGTATGGCTTATATTTCACAAATGCGTAGAAATCCTGCTACGGCTTATTTTATGGCTACGGCTTATTTTAGGAGAAACGGGGTACTTGCATAAAGTGAAGCTAAACAGAGCAGGGTGTTTTATTATGAAAAAAAGTTTCATAAAAGCAACTTCAAAATAAATAAATAAATAAATAAATAAATAAATACAGTCCAGAGCATCACAACCTTGAAAACGCGCATGGAATCTTGCTTCATGTCTGCTCACTTCGATGTGAGCATGAAATGGTGAATTGCCTCATACAGTCATATCTCATGTTGCCAACGCTGTGGGTTACGCGTTTTCGGGTTGCACTCCGCGCCAAACCCAGAAGTACCGGAATGGGTTACTTCCGGGTTTCGGCGCTCGAGCATGCGCAGAAGCGCCGAATCACAACCCACGTGTGTGCAGATGCGGCGCTGCGGGTTGCGGACGCTGCGGGTTGTGAACACACCTCCCGCAAGGATCGCGTTCTCAACCCGAGCGTCCACTGTATTTCATAAGCAATTTTGAAAGATGCAAACTTGGTTCAGATCCCTAGTTCCTGGGTTGGCCAGAGTCAGATCAGCATGATCTGGACTCCTGGATTGAGGCCCCCCCATTGAGCCAAGGAAGTTCTCTGCTTGAGCTCCTGCAGAGCTGTTGTCAATCAGAGTGGACAATCCTGATCTAGGCAGATCAACACTGTATCTTATCATGAGGCCGTTATCTATGTTCTCAAGATGCAAGTTTGGTGACCAAGCTTGGTGTCTTCTGTGCATATCAGAGCCATTCAAATCCACAATCTAAATTGAGAAACACTTCAAAGACCAAATCTAAATACGTTTACATTAACGATCCGTCATGCTTGACAGGTGGCTCCACACCTGAGCTGGAGGAAGTGGGCCCACCTGGTGCTCAATCTGTTTTAGCATATCTTGTGTCTTTGCCTAAGACTGCATTTCAATGGCTCGGTGTGTTGTTCCAAATCATGCATGTTTCATTCATTTGTTCCATCGCCTCTAATTTCATCCTCCCCAATTAAATCTGGATTACACAAGCGTCAGACTTGGGGACACGGTGGAAGCAGGCTTGGCCCCATATTAACACTTCAAAAAAAGAGAGCGAACCCACACTTGGGACATGACTCACCATAAAGTTAGCTGACGATCTGCCTCTGAGACATTTGGATGCCTGCAATGGCAGAAAAACCCAGTGGATGGTCTTTTATACTAATTTCAGGAGAAGGAAGGGAAAGGGTCTATCACTAGCTCTACTGAATATGACAACAAAACAGGAAATCCATTAAAAAATGTCAGAAGAAACTGGCACTGAGCAGACCTTGCCTCCCAAGCAAGGAAGAAAGCTGAAAAGCTCTTTATGTGCTATGTAACCTCAAGGGACGTGGGTGGCGCTGTGGGTTAAACCACAGAGCCTAGGGCTTGCCGATCAGAAGGTCGGCGGTTCGAATCCCTATGACGGGATGAGCTCCCATTGCTCGGTCCCAGCTCCTGCCAACCTAGCAGTTTGAAAGCACATCAAAGTGCAAGTAGACAAATAGGTACCACTCCAGCAGGAAGGTAAACGGCGTTTCTGTGCGCTGCTCTGGTTCGCCAGAAGCGGCTTAGTCATGCTGGCCACATGACCCGGAAGCTGTATGCCGGCTCCCTCGGCCAATAAAGCGAGATGAGCGCCGCAACCCCAGAGTCATCTGCGACTGGACCTAAATGGTCAGGGGTCCCTTTACCTTTACCTTAACCTTTAACCTCAAGCAGACTAGGCACAAATTGAGCTTTTAAGTCCTCCACCTTGCTTGGATTTATTTCTGCAATTTTAACCAGCCTGCCTTCAGCTGTGTATGGCTGAAATTGCACAAGTTAAATGTGTGTGAGCTGTGATTGTACTGTAGAGGGCTTTATAGTGCACCCTCAGAACAAAATAGGGACATTTCTCACTCCTCCCCAACTGACCCTCCTTGACCTGACCCCCCATTTTTTGTCCCCCCACCACATAACATTTCCTATCAGAAGAAGGGTAAGCACTGCCGTCACCTCACCAATAGGACACATTCCCTCCACCGTCCCGAGAAGAACCGCTTAATCCTGATTTTATTTTATTCTTTTGTAGATTTACAAAAACGCACACCAGTAAATAAATGTTAGAAAGGGGCAAAATTGGATGCTGACGCAAAAAGCATTTTAAAAAAACAATAATTAAAAAATCAAGACTCCTTGTGCTCTACTCCACTCCCTGCCCCCCCCCAGGGCAGCCCTGCCCTCTGCCTGCCCCACAGAGCATATGGCTGGATCTCGATGGCTGCAGCTTCTCTTCCTCCTCACCCGCTCTCCAGCAGCCACTACGGGCTGCCCAAGGGAGTAGGCCTCGTTAATATGCACACCAATGAGAAACAGACCAAGAACTCAGGCCAATATAGCATTCAATAGTGAGAATAATCCCTACTAGCAAGTCAAATTGTCAGGGGGCTCCCTCCCCCTTCCAGCCCAGCGTTGAGTGTGTACAGAGAACAGATGCCTATTTTAACAACAGACTCCTCCTCCACATCTGAAAGCAGCAGTGGGCGAGAAGAGGAGGTGTTGCAAGGGCTTGGGTTAAGCAGGGAGAGACCTCAGATCTTACAGGGAGGACGTCCGGGGGAAAGAAAGAGGAAAAGGAAACGATGCTTTCGTTTACCCAGATGGGCATGCTGGCGGGAAAATCGTAGCGACGCACTTCCGGATTCTGCAAGTGATTGATTAGACATGTTTATGACTAGCTCTGCATTGTAAAGTAATTGGACCAGATTAAAGCTTCAAAGCTGGATGTCTTGGACTCTTGATTGAACGACCGGCAAAGGGGGGCAGCCCTGACACAAATAATTACAAAAACAAAAATACATGTAGCCATACAGAGCGGGTTCTCCTTCATGGAGAGCACGTGTTGCAGTGGGGGCTAACAAGTCACCCCACTGTTGCTGGGTGGGTTAGGATAGATGACCATGGCAGATGATTGGGCCCTGCGGGTTGCTGGGGAGAATGGTATGTAGCAATTTTTGATGGACAGCTCAGAGGTTATATATTCCCAGTGCAGGCAGCACGCGGCCCTCTTTGCTGCGTGCATCGGATCACCCTCCCTCCCTCCCTTTATTTAGGCTTGTGCGTTGACCTTGCTATGCCTGTCATGGGGTTGTCTGCTTTTGGGGCAGGGGCCTGGTAGGAATTTTTTCCATCTGGCTGATTGGCTGTTGCCATTTGGTTTTCGCCTACTGCGTAGCAATTAATCACAACTTGTAAGGTTGAGGTTAGGCATTGGTTATGAATTTGGTTGGTGGAGGGGATGTGGTTGGCTGTGCCTGCCCCTCCAATGCTGCTGTGCAGGGAATTCCATTAAAGGAATCCAGGGGCTCATCATGCTTTTGTCTGTATCCCCTGGTAGGGGGCCAGGGCCACACAAGAGCCCCTGGGAACATTTGGGGAGAGGCGAGGGCCCGGGCCCCTGTCCCCCATTCTCTCTCCAAAGTGTTTCCCCTTTACTGACTTCCGCTAACCGGGCAGATGTCAGTCTGCCCCCAGGAGGGGGCAGCTAGTTGGAACCAATGCCTTAGCAACCACTCACATTTTTATATTTAATAAAAGTTGTGGCCAAAATCATGCCAAAACCTTAAACTTAAATTACGGTGTGTAGTGTGAGTTATTTAGGGGGGTGGCTTGGGGACCTCGACACGCAAATGATTAGACACATTCACAGAAGATGGTCCTACCAGGAGCTATTAGGTTTATGAAGCACAATAGCTCAGAGCAGAGCCTCCATGTTTAGAAACAGTCTACCTCTGAATAATCATTTCCATGCGTTTATGCGCAGCGACAGGAGGTGGCCACCACTTTCCTCCCCGGTCTGCTGATATCCTTCCTGAAGACATCCGGCAAGTCTCCATTTGGATGTGCGAGCAGCAATAAGATCCACGGCAAGGTGATTATACTTGTAATTTGAGTTAATAAACAAATGTGTAAAAGCAGGGCAGTAATAATAAATACGGAACAACTAGTTATGCAGTATAGGATGCCTTAATGTATATTGTACAGTCATTGTAGGAAACCGGATGCTGAATTAGATTTGATAGAGCTGTTGGCTCTGCCCTGCAGCTCCATCAGGTGGAGAACTACTTAACTGAAGATGGAAGCTTCTCCGCAAAGCACCTTGTGCTCCTTCTGCTGCCTAAGCTGCCCATTGGAGACACTGCTCTCTCTCACACACACTAAGCAGGAAGGAGAGAGCTTCCTGTTTTCGTTGAATCTTGCTTGACAAGGATAGGGCGGCTTCCTGAGTCCCTACGCAACTGACTGACAGAACCTTAATAACTGTAGGGACTCAGCTACGTTGGTAAAGAAAAAGCACTTTATACAGCCGCACCTTAGTTTTCGAACAGCTTAGTTCTTGAACGTTTGGGCTCCCGAATGCCGCAAACTTGGGGTGAGTGTTTCGGTTTGCGAACTGATTTTGGAAGCCAAGCGTCTGACGGGGCTTCCGCCGCTTCCTATTGGCTGCAGGAGCTTCCTGCAGCCAATCAGAAGCCGCGCTTTGGTTTTCAAACGTTTTGGAAGTCGAACGGACTTCCGGAACAGATTCCGTTCGACTTCCAAGGTATGACTGTATGTGTTATAACACTGTGACACCAGATGGTGCTGTGGAGTTACTTCTTTCGCCAATGCGATTCCCCCCCTTTGATTTTTACAACGCGTTTTTCTGAAACCCTTTTTGGATGCGTCTAGATCCAGCTTAGGAACACCATACGTTTATCCTGAATCAGACCGTTGGTTCTTCTGATCTAGTTGGTCCTCAATATCATGTACTAGGTTGCCTTTCCCAATCCAATGGTGGCAGAGAGGCTTTAAACAACAAAAGCAAACAAAAATCAAAATGACTGAAGTAAGAAATAAATCCCACAATCCACTCCCACCAAAAATTTGGCATTAAAAGCTGAGTTACCTGACAGGGAAACGTGGAGGGATAGGAAGTTCAGGACTAAACAGTTTTATTTGCGGAAGTAACCCTACGGCCAGCTGCTTGTTGTCCTGGTTTGGTAGTGTTCACAGTTTGGGGAGCAAAGACATCACCTTGCCGACAAAGGTCCGTATAGTTAAAGCTATGGTTTTCCCAGTAGTAATGTACGGAAGTGAGAGCTGGACCATAAAGAAGGCTGATCGCCGAAGAATTGATGCTTTTGAATTCTGGTGCTGGAGGAGACTCTTGAGAGTCCCATGGACTGCAAGAAGATCAAACCTATCCATTCTGAAGGAAATCAGCCCTGAATGCTCACTAGAAGGACAGATCCTGAAGTTGAGGCTCCAGTACTTTGGCCACCTCATGAGAAGAGAAGACTCCCTGGAAAAGACCCTGATGTTGGGAAAGATGGAGGGCACAAGGAGAAGGGGACGACAGAGGACAAGATGGTTGGACAGTGTTCTCGAAGCTACTAACATGAGTTTGGCCAAACTGCGAGAGGCAGTGAAGGATAAGTGTGCATGGCATGCTCTGGTCCATGGGGTCACGAAGAGTCGGACACGACTGAACGACTGATCAACAACAACAACAAATGCCAATTGGGTGTCCGCACTAAGTTTGGCATCAATAGGAACATACCGTATTGCCCCCAAAATAAGCCACACTCCCCCACCCCCCAAATTCCGACCGTGAAAATTTAAAGTGCAGCTTAAATTCTCAACCTTACAAGAATTGGCTTTTACGATATCGCTGCTGAAACAGACATATGGTAAAACGGGTGTGAGTGCCTGCGAAATTTTAAGGGAAATTTTAAGGGGAGGACTTTGCAGGGTTCCCCCCCTTCCTCCAGGAGGCTGAACTCCCCTCAAAGTTTCAAGGGGTTTTATGAACTCTCGTTATGCCCCTTGCTTGTCTGGATGGAATATTAGAGAGGGGTTTTTGGTGTGCACGTAGAAACTAGCCTGCTATTATAAAGGTAAAATTTGCATCCGTTGCTCCCCAGGCTTTTGCTGCTCTCCTGGCTCTCAGGAGGTTGCCAAGAAGAAAATGCTACCCCTGGGCTGAAAAGGTTCTTCCCTGCCCAAGTCATAGAGGATGAAAAGAAGGGAGGATAAAAAGGGAAACACAATGGTTCTGTGATATGCTGAGCAACTTTAATGAGGGACAATGGAAGGAGACAATGGAAAAAGATGGTTACAGATGCAGGTAAATTGCAGGACGGAACACTGAAAGCTTTAAACATCTCTTCTCCTGACAAAGCTGATACAGTATTGTGGACTGAAGCAAAGAAAGCAGGGTAGATCTCCATTCTCCCCTTTGACCTTGTGGGCTTAGTACCGTATCCTTCAACTAAGAACAGCTGAAGTGTCTCTGGTGGAGGGTCCTGGGACAAGTGTCCCTGGGAAACAGGAGCCTGTTGTTAGAGGGAAGCATGCAGGAATAGGCAAGCCAAAATAATTAAGCCAAAACACCATACAAAGGATCGACAGAGATGCTGAGACCTCATAAAACACACTAGCTGCACTGTTGGGTCTCTGGGGAGCTCAGCCTTTCCATACACTGCGTCCATCCATTCAGCTGAGGGTCAGAAGATTGCTTCTTCTTTCCTGAATATTCCGTCAAGGTGGACATCTGGGCTTAACATGGTGAGCAGGAGGATCCATGGGGATAGCAGTAGCCTCCGGAGGGATTGCAGCATTTTACTTTCTTGGGATAGCAGTAGCCCCCTTGGGGGTAGCAGCAGCCTCCTGAGGGATTGCAGCATTTCACCTTTTTGGGACAGCAGTAGCCTCCTTGGGGGTAGCAGCAGCCTCCTGAGGGATTGCAGCATTTCACTTTTTTGGGATAGCAGTAGCCTCCATGAGGATAGCTGTAGCCTCCATGAGGATAGCAGTAGCCTCCATGAGGATAGCCGTAACCTCCATAGGGATAGCAGGGCTCGCACCCTGGACCATATCCCTGACCATAATCAGGACCCCAGCTTGACCCACATCCATAGCCCCAGTCTGGACCGCAAGGATAAGAACAAGGATGGTGATGATGCCAAAGATGCCAGTAAGATGGGCAACAGTGGAGGGAGTCCACTCCGGGGACTTGACTGCTCTCTCCAGTTGTATTGTAGGGGCTGTTGCGGAAGGTACTGTAACGGTGATGATTGCCTGGAGTCATCTTGGAGCAAGGAGAGTAGACCTGAAATGAAAGGAGACATTTGGGTAGGGCGATTATAAAAGACAAATACTGCATGGGGAACCTAAGACCAGGAGCCAAGCAAGTCCCCAGACCTCTCTACCTGGCCCACAGGACTCTCCTGAGGACTTACTGATCTTCCATGGCCACAGCCCTCAATGAACCTGGCCTTCATATCCTCCAGGAGCATTTTCTGCCTGGCCTTTGAACACTTATAGAGCCTCTTGCAGACTGAACAGAAATCAGTGTGTGAGTTTGTGCTAGAAACTAGTCATTGAACCACGCACCAGAGAATCTTGGAATATATTTAAAAGCCGCGTTCATGATTCTATACCCAAAGTTGAAGATAGGGTTGAAAGAGATACAAGGGATGTTGTGGGCCCGTAAAACACATCAGCATATTAGTGCAGTTTCCATTTCTTTAAACTAGATGTTGGGATTCTTCAGCTACCATTCACCTTCCCCATGGTAAGTCACTACAGGAGGGAAGAAATCAATATGAAAAATGAGAACATATCAGATCTTATGCCGTTGTTGTTACAGGATGCAGGAATTCTGGGAAGATCTATGACTGCTCTCCTAAATGCTGAGTAAGATCATTGATCCATATCTTACTCAGCATCCATTGATCCTGTGTTGTCCACACTGACTGGAAGCAGCTCTTCAGGCAGGGAATATTCCCATCCCTATCTGGAGCTTTTCAATCTCCTTTTGACATTCCGCCAGTATTTCCTCCTGGTTAGTTACCCTTGACATTGCACATCAGGGAAAATTCAGCAAAAAATCTAGTTACCGGTACCCTTACATTTAAGAAGACACAGAGAAAAGAGTATCTGAGCCAGAAGGAAGACCATGAATAGAGCAAATATTACCTAGTTTGCAGTGGTGCTGTTGAGATGCTTTCAGAGTCTGGGATCCCTTTGGAGTAGTCCATAGAGGGACAACCCTTTTTATACTGTTCTCTGACGCACCTCAAGGACTGAGTCTTGCTTAGCTCCAGGAAATTGTCATTAATTGTTAAGATCATCTTTCTCAGACTTGTAAAACTTGATTGAATCTCCCCAATGATTATGTTTCTCTCATCGAGATGTTTTATTTTTCATACAGACTTAACAGTGATGTACAAGTTAGCACCCAGGAAGGGAATAACGTTGATTTTAGAATTTATTGGGGGACCAAGTCATTTCTTTGTGTTACGATGACCCCCTTTTGACCTGATCTCACCCCCACAACTGACTCCATTTATGCTACTATAAAAGTACCCTTTGGTTAATTAGAAAACCATAAAATGTACTATTCATTGTGTTAATTGCAGGGTATAGCCAGTGTTTAAGAATCACCCCATTTCATAGACTCAACATGCCCTGTGTGGCCTATGCCCTACAGCAGAGCAACTTGGGAAGTTGCCTTATTGACCCTCAAGCTCAGTATTGTTTACATGGATTGCAATGGCTCTACAGTGTTTCAGACAGGGGGCCTTCTCTGCAGCAGGCGAAACCCAAATGGCAACAGACAATCAGCCAAGTTGTGAAAATTCCTGCCGTGCCCCTGTCCCAAGACAGGCGACACACGACGACATAGCAAGGTCAAGCGCACAAGCCCTAAAAGTAGGGAGAGGTGGGTGGGTGTTCCGATGAAGCTCTGGGTCACGTGCATGGGTATTTATAGGTCCCTCAATCCGTTTAGCTTGCGTCCCATTGGCCAGATTGAACCCTGCATTGAGGGACCTATTGATTGGGTGTTGTGGCTGTCAATCATTCCCACCCACAACACAGGGCTTGGTTGCCAGGTCTCACCGCAACATGTGCCTCTTTAAGGGAGGACCCGATTTCTGGGTTATCTTCAAGGGCAGCTCCACCCTATAGTGACTCAGGTATTTGGTGTGTGGAGCTGAGCAGTGGGAGCTAGTCCCCACTGAAACCAAAAGGGAAGAAGGCAAGCAAGCCCATGATTGAGGTATTGGACCTGGGACCTTCTGCGTGCAAAGCAGGTGCTCTTCCATTGAGCTAAGACCATTCCCATACTACTACTACTTAGGTTACACCCACAGCATTCATCTCAAGCACCCCTACACCTTCACCCCTCATGGCCTACAAGATGACCGCTGTGCATCAAATAATCAATTTGTCTATTTTCAAATGCCTTACTCCACAGAAGCCATCTATATAAATTCAGAGACCTTCAAAGAACCAAACCCAGTCCTTTGGGCAGCTGATTGATTGCAGCCATTGGCATATGTCAGTCCAGGAGTGCCTCTTGATTAACACCAATATTCCAAATTAAGGAGGAACCAAGCACAAATCGTGCTGGAGACGGAGGCTCGTCCATGGCAGGGACACACTACCATGCCACACCCATTCTGCCTTTCAAGTTGGCAGACACAGGCTTGAGTGGCACAGTGGGATGCAGTGAGCTCCCCAGACCCCACTGGGGAACATTGCCAGGATTTTTGCCTCATGAATCTTGGCATTCCCCTGCCTGAACCTCCTCACTGCCCATGGAGGGCAGCAAGGAATGACGACCATGGACTCGTGATGTAGCCAGACATAGGCATCACAAGGCAACTTATGTAAGATTAGAGACACATAAAAAAAACTAATCATGGTTTTGCGCAATACTGAAAAACTAGGATGATGATTCCATCTGATGGGCGATCCTTAAACATCATTACTTTTATTATTATTGCTGGTTGTGTCCTACAATTAAGGCAATGAATATTACATGTTATAGTTTTCTAACTGAGCAAAAAACGTATTTTGCTAGTGGCAGGATTGGAGCAGGGAATCCAGGTCAAAGATGGTCATGGTCACATTAAGATATGTGTTTTTCCTTCAGGATTTTGTACAACCGATGCCATTTCATTCCCTCCCCTTCCAACGGGTTAGCTTGCAGCCCATGGTAGAATGAAACCTGGATTAATGCAACATATCCCAGGGAGAAAAGCAATTTAATTGGATACTTTCAATTAAAATTTTGCAAGTCTGACAAAGATGGGCCTGACAGTCAGTGATGAGTTCCTGGAACTAAGCATTACTCACTTCCGCAAGGTGTGTCACTGAACCATATAAAAAGGGTTGTCCCCCGATGGACTACTCCAAAAGGATCTTGTACTCCACAAAAAAATTCAATAGGTCTACTGGAATCCAGTTACAGAATCACAGAATTATGGCCTTGTAGAGTTGGAACCCCCCTGAAATGCAGGAATTGCAGCTAAAGCATCCATGACAGATGGCCATCCAACCTCTGCTTAGAAACCTTCAGTCCACCTTCTGAGGGAGTCTGCTCCATTGTTGAATAGCTCTTACTGTCTAAAAGGTCAACATAAGATAAGATTTCTTTATTGTCATTGTACAAGTACAAGTACAACGTTGTACAAGTGCAACGAAATTGAATGCCATCCCATAAAAACAAAACAGAAAACAAAACCTTAGGGTTTTGATTATGGGCGATAAACGAAGTGCCTTTTTAAATTTTAAACTGCATTTTAATCTGTATTTTAATCAACGTTTTGTCTTTCTTTTATATTTTATTGTAATTTTATTGTTGTTAGCCGCCCTGAGCCTGGTTTTGGCTGGGAAGGGCGGGGTATAAATAAAATTTATTATTATTATTATTATTATTATTATTATTAAAAAAAGAAACACATTTTCAGCCACACATGCACATACGTACACACCCATCACAACTCTCCAAGGTCATACTATCTAGGTACAGCATTTAAGATGGTTATAGCTCTTGGGTAGAAGCTATTTTTTAATCTGTTTGTTCTTGATTTACCGTAATTGTTCTATATCTCTTGCCCGAAGGCAGTGGTGCAAAAAGACTATATCCCGGATGTGATGGGTCCTATAAAATATTGGTTACTTTTTTAAGGCAACGGGAACTGTATACAAAACAAAATAAAAAATAAAAAAATTCCTTCCAGTAGCACCTTAGAGACCAACTAAGTTTGTTCTTGGTATGAGCTTTCGTGTGCATGCACACTTCTTCAGATACTGTATAATTCTTCCAAAGATGGGAGAGGATGACCTATAATCCTTCGGGCTGTGGTTATGACCTTCTGGAGTATCTTCCTCTCCCTGGCTGTGCAACTGGGAAACCAAGCACAAATACAATATGTGAGAATGCTCTCTATCCTTCTTAAATTGTATTGCCCAGTACTGTACACAATACTCTAGGTATGGTGTGACCAAGGCAGAATAGACTGGATATGAAGAATACTAAGCCAACAAGGTCCAGGGGGGAATTGGAGATCAACCATGTTCTATTTGCTTCAATCCACAATGATGAAGGCTCTTCACCGGGAGTCAAGGTGTCTAATGGTTACTCTTTCAGTAGTCCGCATTGCATTGATCTGTAATGGTCGCTTCCCACTGTCTCTTTTTATTTTTCCTCAGTAAAGTGTTCCAACTTTGCTCTAATTGAGCAAAAGAAGTATTTTGCTAGTGGCAGGATTGGAGCAGGGAATCCAGGTCAAGATGGCCATGGTCACATTAAGAAATGTATTTTTCTTAATGTGACAAGACCATTTTGTTTTCTTTTGTTCAATCTCCTTTCTTTTCATCCTTTATGATTGGGGTGCAGAAGTCTTTTCAGTCTGAGGGCCATATTTCTCTCTCTCTTGAGAGCCAGTGTGGTGTAGTGGTTAAGAGCGGTAGACTCGTAATCTGGTGAACCGGGTTCGCTTCCCTGCTCCTCCACATGCAGCTGATGGGTGACCTTGGGCTAGTCCCACTTCTCTGAAGTCTCTCAGCCCCACTCACCTCACAGAGTGTTTGTTGTGGGGGAGGAAGGGAAAGGAGAATGTGAGCCGCTTTGAGACTCCTTCGGGTAATGATAAAGCGGGATATCAAATCCAAACTCCTCCTCCTCTTCTTCTTCTTCTTCTTCTTCTTCTTCTTCTTCTTCTTCTTCTTCTCCTCCTCCTCCTCCTCCTCCCTCTCACTCAAACACACACACACACACACACACACACACACACGATTTCAAGATTCAAAGTTGCATTTTAACACTCAACAATTATAATCGTATTCTACAATACCAACGACTTCCCACTTACCCAGCTTCAATGTTTATAACTGTAATTACATTTAATTGCATTTTAAAGTTCCCTCGTATCCAGTGGAGGAGCTTCATGCTCGGCACCGGGGGCGGAGAGCAGGCGGGGGCGTGGCTGGTCTGCGACCCGGGGGTGTGGCTCGCCGCCCACAGGGGCGTGGTGTGCATCCTGGAGGCCTGACACACCGCCTGCAGGGAGGGCACCTCACCAGGATCATGGTGCCGGGGGCGGTACACTCCCCCTGTCCCCTCTTCCCCCGCCAGTGCTCGTATCCAGTGCCCAGCGCAGCTTCAGCTGGAAGTGCCAATAAAAGTAGAATGTCCGTTTTCGCCTTTTGCAGATGACTGACGAACAAATGCTGTCTTGAAACTGCTGCGTTGTGACTGCCTATAGACTGCATGCCTAATTCTCACTGCTAAAAAGAAAGAGGGACTGAGACTTAAGTATGCAGTTACAGCTATTCCTATAGTGCAGGCACGTTCAACAGGTAGATCGTGATCTACCGGTAGATCACTGGACGTCTGTGGTAGATCACTGGTAGATCACTGGTTCCCCCAAAGAAGCTCAACAACTTTGGCTCCCCTAAAAAAAGCTCATTTATTTTGCCTTGCACCCCCAAAAAAGCTCAACAACAACTTTGACCTGAATGCCTAAAAATGGGGCTTTCCTCCTCCCCAAAAAAGCTCAACAACTTTGACCTGAACCCCCCAAAAGGGGGTAGATCACTGCCAGTTTTTAACTCTGTAAGTAGATCACAGTCTCTTGGGAGTTGGCTACCCCTGCTATAGTGATTGTAAACAGTGCTACCGTGAAGCGTTTATGACCAGTCAAGCAATACACCACTTGAATGAGTTTTACGTTGTCTGTGAGTGTTTCTTCTCAAAGTGTAGCTTCAATTGCTGACCACTGCTTGCAGAGACTCTGCTCAGTGGATGAAAGCTGCCACGGGGTGACTACACACGAGTATACTCACACAGCGAAAGTGTGATGGACTGTGACCTTTAATAGTTTCATCCTCTTTAACAGGTTTCTTAATATAATCTACTATTTTTACCCTTAAACTCCACTGTGGACTTCGTATATAAAGAGTTGGGACGTGGGTGGCGCTATGGTCTAAACTACTGAGCCTCTTGGGCTTGCCGATCAGAAGGTTGGTGGTTCGGATCCCCGTGATGGGGTGAGCTCCTGTTGCTCCATCCCAGCTCCTGCCAACCTGGCAGTTTGAAAGTACACCAGTGCAAGTAGATAAATAGGTACCACTGTGGCGGGAAGGTAAACAGCGTTTCCGTGCACTCTGGTTTCTGTCATGGTGTTCTGTTGTGCCAGAAGCGGTTTAGTCATGCTAGCCACATGACCCAGAAAGCTGTTTGTGGTCAAACGCCGGCTCCCTCGGCCTGAAAGCGAGATGAGCACTGCAACCCCATAGTCGCCTTTGACTGGACTTAACCATCCAGAGGTCCTTTACCTTTACCTTTTACCTTTATATAGTTACTTTTAAAATAAACTAGAAAAGGACTGCAGTCCTCTGAGAGAGAATCTAAGCTTGGGTCTCTTATCAGTGCTGAAAGTTTAGCCACTTCTGAATACCGTACTCCATGATTTTCATCAACCATTCTTTCCTCCTCCCACTTATGTGCATAGAGATTTCTTGCCTATTTGATTAAATTCATAAATATAGTTAAAGCGGTCACTTGGAATTTCACTATCCAGAAATATGAAGGGCCATAATTCCTTCTTGGCAACCTCCCGAGGGCCATATGCCAGTCAGTAGCAAGTGGTGCAACAAATGTACATTTTACTTTTGTGCAGTAGGCTAATATCTACACACACTCACAGACTCACTCTTAGGAAGCCGCCGTGTGTATTTCACAGTCACTGTTAGGAACTGGGTCTGGATGCTGGACTAAATTCGCTGGAGCTGTTGGCTCTGCCCTGCAGCTCCACCATGTGGAGAGCTACTTAACTGAAGATGGAAGCTAGGCTGGATCTAGACACATTGTAAAGCTCATAATGGGAAATCGTGTTGGCGAAAGACGGAACTCTACAGCACCATCTGGTGCCACAGTGTTCTAATGCATCCAAAACGCTTTTTCTTTACTAGTGCAGCTGAGTCCCTGCTCAGTGAAGCAGCTTTAGGCTCTGTGCTCCTTCTGCCCACCTAGGCTGCCCATTGAGATCCTCTCCTCCACATCCATCTACTGAACAGGAAGTAGTATGAGAGACCTTCCAGTTTCTGTTGGACCTTACATGAGCAGGATAAAGCAGCTTCCTGAGTCCCTATGCAGGTGACCAAGGGAATGTTAACACCATACGTTTATCCTGAGCCAGTGGCGTAGCGTGCTGGGGGTGCAGGGGAACCATGGAGAGCCAGTGTGGTGTAGTGGTTAAGAGGGGTGGACTCGTAATCTGGTGAACCGGGTTCACATCTCCGCTCCTCCACATGCAGCTGCTGGGTGACGTTGGGCTAGTCCCACTTCTTTGAAGTCTCTCAGCCCCACTCACCTCACAAAGTGTTAGTTGTGGGGGAGGAAGGGAAAGGAGAATGTCAGCCGCTTTGAGACTCCTTCGGGTAGTGATAAAGCGGGATATCAAATCCAAACTCTTCTTCTTCTCTTCTGGGGCTCAACTAGGCACCCCCACAACAGGTCCCTCATTGAGGCTGGAGCTGCGGGGAAGTAGGTTGTGCTCAGGCCAGGCCTTTGGGACTTGGGTGGCAGTGGCACCTTCTCCTCGTGGCCAGCAAAGGGACGCCCCAGGGCCAGCTGGGGGGGGGAGGAAGGAGGGCGCCACTGCCGCTGTCCAATGAAGAAGGAGGGAGGGAGAGGAAAGTGGGAAAGCGCTGCCAGAGCCACATGAGTTGCCCAGAGTGCCTCGCTGCAAGGGTGACAGGGCAAGGCAACGCAGCGGCACCCCTGACTTTATGTTTCTCTGTCTTATCTCTGCTCCCAGGTTGGGGCTAGTTGGGAAGGAGGGATTCCCTTGATTAGATGCTGGCCGGCAAAGGGACTGGGCACTGCCCAGTCCACCAGGGGGCACAACACTTGTCCTGCCCTGGGTGTCCGAAACCCACACTACCCCACTGTCCTGAGTCAGACCGTTGGTCCTTCAAGCTCAGTATTATCCGTATTATACAGGCTGATAGTGACTCTCCGTAAAGTTAAAGCTATGGTTTTCCCAGTAATAATGTACGGAAGTGAGAGCTGGACCATAAAGAAGGCTGATCACCGAAGAATTGATGCTTTTGAATTATGGTGCTGGAGGAGACTCTTGAGAGTCCCATGGACTGCAAGAAGGTCCAACCTATCCATTCTGAAGTAAATCAGCCCTGAGTGCTCCCTGGAAGGACAGATCCTGAAGCTGAGGCTCCAATACTTTGGCCACCTCATGAGAAGAGAAGACTCCCTGGAAAATACCCTGATGTTGAGAAAGATGTAGGGCACAAGGAGAAGGGGACGACAGAGGACAAGATGGTTGGATAGTGTTCTTGAAGCTACCAACATGAGTCTGACCAAACTGCGGGAGGCAGTGGAAGACAGGAGTGCATGGCATGCTCTGGTCCAGGGGGTCACGAAGAGTCGGACACGACTAAATGACTAAACAACTACAACAACAGTGAGTCTCCAGGGGTTTCAGGCAGAAGGTATACCAGCTTTATGTGGAGATGCCAGGGATCGAACCTGGGACCTTTCACATGTAAAGCAGACCACTGAGCTATGGTCCTTCCAAAGTAGGAGCACACTGGTCCATCTAACTCAGTTTTATCTATGCTGACTGTCAGTGGCTTTCTGCAGTTTCAGACTGGGGGCTCAGTGAAGAACTTCTGTATGCCAAGGAGATGCAGAAGTGATGGACATGCTGCTGAGATGAAACCCACCTTATCAATTCTCTCTCTCTTTTTTTTTAAAAAAAATAATTTTTATTGGGTTTTACATTTTTTAAGCACAATACATTACATTTCGGTCAGGTTTCATTGCCTCCCCCTCTCTCCCGAGGGAGGCTTAAATCTTACCCCCCTTCTCACAGAGGAATACCCATTCTTGTTACCCCTGACCTTAATCAATGCCTTAGCTTTGCGTTGGTCTAACCCTATTCCCGGGCAGACCACTCTTGGTTTATAGCATAATACCCATGACTTCCTCCATACCTCCCAATTGGTTACATATTCATAACATATTTACCTTTCAGGTTCATACTTCTTACATTACATCTTCATCAAATCATCTTTTTTTTTAATCATACTTAAAACACACCTTAGCGTCTAACTTCTATTTCAACTATTAGCTTCCTCCCCGCCTCCCCTTAGTCTTCAGTCTCCTAGCTTTTGAAAATTCTTCACATACTCATATCCTAGGCCGTATCCATTAATCTAAAATCCACAAAAAAAACCAAAACCATCCAATATTATCAAATAGTGTCCATCATCCTTCCCCCCATTTTTCTAAAGTCCAGACCCAGGTACTTGCTTGCACCTGGGCTTCCTCATCATATCTTCTGTACTGCTCTTCTTTTTTTCTTCCACAGTATATCTTCTTGGTTGGTGCCGTTGTCTTCTTTCGTTTCTCCATTCTATATTTTTTCTTTCGTTTCTCATTCTTACTTTGTTACGCTGAGAGATGTTTTTTTTTCTACACCGGGGTTTGTCTTTGACCTTGAGGGGGATTTCTCCCCCTTCCTCCTTCTGTGCAGCTGGGCGCTACGTCACTTTTATTTAGAGTTCCTCTTATCTTCTCTGTCCCGGCTCAGAATTCCAGGCTTATTTCTTGTATTTTTTCAAGGATCTTTCTCCAGCCGCAAGGCACAAATCATCCGCCATGTTCAAGAACACAGCCTTACACAGTTAACCACAGAGCCGCTTCCACATACAAAATCCAGTTTTTCAAGTTCAAAGTCCAACAGTTCCGATCCAAGTCCTCCTTTATATCCAAATTATCAGCAGGTTCCCGCGACAGGGGTGGCAGGGAGCTTGAATCTCTATTGTTAATTTAAATATTTAATTATATTCCAATCTCGCCGGTATCAAAATTTCCTGTTCAAATGTCACAATTGCAAGGGATGGACCTCCGTGTTTGGCATCCCCATGCTAAATTAATTAAGTCCAATTCCTTTTTGTACTCACATTTCCGGGTCAAATGTTCAGTTTTGGAGAAATCAGCGCGCTCGCTAGGGAACGGTCTCGCAGCTTCCACCCGACGGGGCTTGTGTGATCCGCTGAGCTCCGCCTCCCCCACTCACTCTCGGCAGCCCTTGCTCGGGTCTGCCGGGGAGTAGGGAGGCGTTTTGAGCCACTGCCGGATCCTAGGACCCCGGGACGCCCT
Source organism: Darevskia nairensis (assembly GCA_034642065.1). Lineage (NCBI taxonomy): Eukaryota > Metazoa > Chordata > Lepidosauria > Squamata > Lacertidae > Darevskia > Darevskia nairensis. The sequence continues at coordinate 771,919 of JAWWNI010000321.1, forward strand.
TCCCGGGGGTTTTGGGGGCTGCGGCGCTGTCGCAGACTCCCCTTTGCCCGGTCGGGTCGGGGTATGTCAGGAGCGACATGTCCCCCCGACCCGTTCCTCCGGCGTGCCGACCGGAAGTCTCCACCTTATCAATTCTCTAACTGGAACATTCCAGGATCAAATCAGAAACCAGGATGGCTTCCATAATTCTGGGACTGTCCCTGGAAAATCGGGACACTTGGAGATTATGTGACTGGAGTTTCTTTCATTGGCTCTCTAGTGATGACCTCTGATTACTTTGGAAAACAGCAAGGTCAAAAATGTTGTGAAAGGAAGACCACAAAGCGAGCACCTCCATTTTGACCATTTTAGGAAGGGCAGGAGAAGGACCTCACAAGTTTTCCCCTGCTCCAGGAAGCTGAACTCAACTCAAAGCTTTAGGAGGCTTCATAAAGGGAAGCATCTGTTTTGCATGCAGAAAGCTCCCCATTCCATCCCTAGCACCTACAGGTAGGACTTAGAAAAAGATCCATGGAAAAGGTCCATGGCATCATCGAAGGACAGAGCACATCTGTTGCATACAGAATCTCAACAGGTTCAATCTCTGACATCTCCAGGAAATGCTGGGAATGTTTCTGGAGAGCTGCTGCGCAGTGCAGAGCAGACAGCCCTGAATTTGGAAGTCATCTAGTTTAACCCCATGCCCAGCCTAGGATTGACAGTGGAGGAGGCAATGGCAGCATCCCTGACAGTTGGCAGCCCAGCCTGTCCTTAAATGCCTCCAGGATAGGAGAGCCCAGGATCTCCCAAACCCCATTGTTCAACTTTTGAATGCCTCTTACCTTTGGGGATATATATTTTAATCTTTTCACTAGGGTACTGTTTAGTTTTACTTTCGTAGCCTGGGAATAATAGGTGAGCTCATGATTTAGCATCCTAATGCCACTTAGTGTCTTCCACGATTCCCCAGATGTTGCTTTGCAAAAAAACCCAACCCATCCTCAGCTGGCCGACATCGCTCACTGCAGAGGCTGGGCATGCTGGCAGGGGAGACCTTCTGATGAGGCCCTGCACTGAATTGAATGCCATCCAATGAGGAATGTAGTCACACTACACTAGAAGCGGGGTCTTCTCTGCTATGGCCCCAGTGCTATAGAGAAAGAGTGGGGAACCTCAGGCCAGAGGCTCAGTTTGAACCTCCAGGCTTCTCTAACTTGCCCTACTCTGCAGACTATACTCCTCACTGGCCCTACTTACCACCCCAAGTGTTTTGGCTTGGCTGGGATGTGTCCTTGAACTCTGATCTTGCTTGACTGGGTGGAGGATGAGAGAGGGGTTTGTGAGTGCATGCAGAAACCGGCCTGCTATACAAAGGTAAAATTTGCATTCGTTGCTCCGCATGCTTTTGCTGCTCTCCTGGCGCTCAGGAGGTTGCCAAGAAGAAAATGCTACCCCTGGGCTGAAAGGTTCTTCCCAGCCCAAGTCATAGAGGATGAAAAGATGAGAGGATTAAAAAAAGGGAAACAAAACGGTTCTGTGATATGCTGAGCAACTTTAATGAGGAACACTGGAAGGAGACATTGGAAAAAGACTGTTACAGATGCAGAACAATGCAGAACGGAGCACTGAAACCATTAGATACCTTGTCTCCTGACAAAGCTGGTACATCATTGTGGACTGAAGTAAAGGCAATATGGCTGAATTCAAATTTCCCATTTGCCCTTGTGGGCTAAGTATCCTTCAACCAAGGACACAAGAAGTGCCTGTGGTGGAGGGTCCTGGTGTATCCTTAATAGCCCTAACAGGAGGCGAAAGGTTTGATAGGGAAACTGGAGGCTATTGTAAAAGAGAAGCAGGCATAGACGAGGAACCCAAAGGAATTAAGCCAAAAACACCGTGTAAAGCATCAGCAAAAATGCTGAGACCTCATAAAACCCACAAGCTGCACTGTTGGGTCTCTGGGGAGCTCAGCCTTTCCAAACACTGGGTCCATCCATTGAGCTGAGGGTCAGAAGATTGCTTCTTTCCTGGATATTCCGTCAAGGTGGGCATCTGGGCTTAACATGGTGAGCAGGAGACTCCTTGGGGGTAGCAGTAACCTCCTGGAGGATAGCAGTAGCCTCCTGGGGGGTAGCAATAGCCTCCTGGGGGGTAGCAGGATTTCACTTGAGGATAGTAGTGCACTTCATAAGGATAGCAGTGCACTGCATGAGGATAGCAGTGCCCTCCATGAGGATAGCCGTAACCTCCATAGGGATAGCAGGGCTCGCACCCTGGGCCATATCCCTGACCACAACCAGGACCCCAGCTTGACCCACATTCCATAGCCCCAATCTGGACCGCAAGGATAAGAACAAGGATGATGATGATGCCAAAGATGACAGTGAGATGGGCAACAGTGGAGAGAGTCCTCTCCGGGAACTTGACTGCTCTTCCCAGTTGTATTGTAGGGGGCTGTTGAGGAAGGTACTGTAGCGGTGATGATTGCCTGGAGTCATCTTGGAACAGGGAGACTAGACCTGAAATGAAAGGAGACATTTGGGTGGGGCGATTATAAAAGACAAATACTGCATGGGGGAACCTAAGACCAGGAGCCAAGCAAATCCCCAGACCTCTCTACCTGGCCCACAGGACTCTCCTGAGGATGTTCTGGTCTTCCTTGGCCACAGCCCTCAATGAACCTGGCCTTCATATCATCCAGGAGCATTTTCTGCCTGGCCTTTGAACACTTATAGAGCCTCTTGCAGACTGAACAGAAATCAGTGTGTAAGTTTGTGCTAGAAACTAGTCATTGAACTATGCATCCGAGAATCTTGGAATATATTTACCCAAATTGGAAATTAGGGTTGAAAGAGATACGAGGGGTCTTGTGGGCCCGTAAAACAAATCAACATATTAGTGCAGATTCCATTTCTTTAAACTAGATGTTGGGATTCTTCAACTACCATTGACCTTCCACATGGTGAGTCAATACAGGAGGGAAGACAATACGAAAAATGAAAACATATATGAAAAAATACCAAATTTTATGCCATTGTTGTTAGAGGTTGCAGGAATTCTGGAAAGATCTATGTCTGCTCTCCTAAATACTGAGTAAGATCTTTGATCCACATCACTCTGTGTTGTCCACACTGACTGGAAGCATTTCTCCAGGGTTTCAGGCAGGGAATATTCCCACCCATATCTGGAGATGCCGGGGTTTGAACCTGGGACCTTTTACATGCACGGCAAGTGTTCTTCCACTGAGCTTTGGCCCTGCAATCTCATTTAAAAATTAATATTTTTTACATTCCACCAGTATTTCCTCCCCGTTAATTACCCCTGACATTGCACATAAGGGAAAATTCAGCAATTAATTTTAAGTTACTCTTACATTTAAGAACAGACAGAGACCAGAGGTATCTGAGCCAGCAGGAAGACCATGAATAGAGCAAATATTACCTAGTTTGCAGTGGTGCTGTTGAGATGGTTTCGGAGTCTGGGATCCCTTTGGAGTAGTCCATAGAGGGACAACCCTTTTTATACTGTTCTCTGACGCACCTCGAGGAACTGAGTCTTGCTTAGCTCCAGGAAATTGTCATTAATTGTCAAGCCCATCTTTCTCAGACTTGTAAAACTTTAATTGACTCTCCCCAATGATTACGTTTCTGTCATCGAGATGTTTTATTTTTCATACAAACTTAACAGTGATGTGCAAGTTAGCACCCAGGAAGGGAATAACATTGATTTTAGAATATATTGGGGGGCCAAGTCATTTCTTTGCATTACGATGACCCCCTTTTGACCTGAATCTCACCCCCGCAACTGGCTCCATTTATGCTACTATCAAAGTACCTTTTGGTTAATTAGAAAACCATAAAATGTACTATTCATGGAGTTAATTGCAGGGCATAGCCAGTGTTTAAGAATCACCCCATTTCATAGACTCAACATGCCCTGTGTGGCCTATGCCCTACAGCAGAGCAACTTGGGAAGTTGCCTTATACTGAATCAGACCATTGGACCCTCAAGCTCAGTATTGTTTACATGCATTGCAATGGCTCTACAGTGTTTCAGACAGGGGACTTTCTCTGAGTCCTACCAGGAGATTGAACTCAAGGTCTTCTGCATTCCCTGCCACTGAGCTTGGGCTCTTCCAATGGTTCTTCACTCAGTATGGAGAGATCCATTTGGAGCTGCTTGCAATCCCATTTTCCTTCTGTGACCTTGAATAGTTGGGTCTCATCAGCAAAAATGTCCACCTCTGGACACTGCTCACCCCTAACTCCAGGTTATTTACAAACAGGTTCAAAATTACAGGTTGAAGCACAGATCCCTGGGGGAACCCTACTTATTACATCTCTCCATTGAGAACTTTCAATTTATTCTGGGCAACTCCAGGAACGATCCCTGTCTGAAATACTGGAAAGCTATTAAGCTACAGCCCTTCCCAAGTATTAGTATTCTATATTTAATAATTCTATATTTAAATTGTTTTTAATATGGTGTTTTAATGTTGTACCCTGGGACCTAATGATTAAGGACATAATATAATATAATATAATATAATATAATATAATATAATATAATATAATATAATATAATGTAATGTAATGTAATGTAATGTAATGTAATGTAATGTAATGTAATGTAATGTAATGTAATATAATATAATTATTATCTGCCCTTAACTATTCAGTCCCAGGGCGGAGTACAGCATTGAAACACAATACAGTGGACCCTCGACTTACGAAGATAATCCGTTCCGACGGATTCCTTGTAGGTCGAAATCACCGTAACGCGAGTCCCCATAGGAATGTGTTGGGAGAACGCATTCGTAGGTCGAAAAAAACCTCGTAAGTCGAGGAAACCGCATCTAAAGCGGCCACGACTTCCAATTGGAAGTCGAAAAAAATTCGGCCGCAGCGGCCGCTTTGATCCCTCGTATCTCGAAAAACTCGTAAGTCGGGTCATTCGGAAGGCGAGGGATCACTGTATTAAGAATGATTTCAAACAACTTGCAGAAATAACATGAGCATCTTGAATTTGGGCCTGGAAATGGGCAACCAATGCAGCTGTTTTAAAGCAGGGGTTACAAATGGAACCCCAACCAGTAACCTAGCTGCTTCATTTTGGACCATAGCAAATTTCTGAGTTATCTTCAAAGGCAGCCCCACCATATAGTGGGGCTGAGCAGTGGTATCTGGTCCCCATTGCGACCAACAGGGAAGAAGGCAAGGAGGTCCATGATACGTGGAGTCAGAGCTAGTGGTAGGCACAGTCAATCTATTATAGTTCTGTCCACATTCCTTTCTTCCCAGCTCAGTTCTTTTTTTAGTTTTTATTAAGTTTTACAATTTTATATTCCACAAAATCATTGTTATCACAATCAAAATAAAATATAAAGCCCAATTCCCACCCTCCTGCCCCCCCAACTTCACTCAACTTCCTCTTCTGGTTCTTTAATCATTTGCTTCTCCTGCCTTTCTTGTTCCACCTTAATTTTATAATCTTTTAATGAAGTATTGTTATATTCTTGTCATTTTTGTACCATATTTTCCCAATTACCTCTTATCCTTTGTTATTTTCCCATTATTACATCTTAACTTTTATGCTTGTTTTCTTAATTGTAAGTGTTTACTCAAACCCTGCTAGCGAGCCCATTTCTTTGCAATGTTTCCGTAAGTACAACACCAATGGTCTTTTTCGAAATCTCTATTGTCCCTAGCTCTTAGTCTTCACACTTAGTTTTACCATTTCAGCATATTCCATCAGTTTTTCTTGCCATTCTTCTTTCGTTGGTATCTTTTCATTGTTGGGCTAGTAACATCCTAGCCGCTGTTGTAGCATACATAGTTTTTTTCAGCTCTTTTGGCAAGTCTTGACCTACAATACCTATTCCCTGCTCAGTTTTACAAGGGGCAACAGGAGAAGGAAGCTGCCAGCCCGGGTTGCCACATTGGTGAAGGCTAGCTGAGGATGGACCAAAGTTGCTAGGATGGTGCCCCACTCATTCTAATAGACTGAAGTGGAGTATTGCCCACACTGCTGGAAATGACTCTCCAGGATTTCACAGAAGGAACCTTTTCCAACCCTATTTAGAAGTTCTGGGGATTGAACCTGGGAGGTGCTCTGCCATTGAGCTAAGACCAGGCATAGGCGAACTCAGCCCTCCAGATGTTTTGGGACTACAGTGCCCATCATCACTGACCACTGGTCCTGTTAGCTAGGGATGATGGGAGTTGTAGTCCCAAAACATCTGGAGGGCTGAGTTTGCCTATTCCTGGTCTTAGCTCAATGGCAGAGCACCTCCCAGGTTCAATCCCCAGAACTTCTAGATAGGGTTGGAAAAGGTTCCTTCTGTGAAGGCTATGACCTTTCCCATCCGACTCCTACTTGGGCTACATCCACACCATTCATTCCAAACATTCCTACACCATCTTCGTTCTCATGTTGTTTCCTTCTGGTGGGGCTGGATGAGCATCAAAATGCATCTACAAGTGGATCTCGATGTCTGGGCCATGATGACCAGCCATTGACAAATCTCTCCTTCATCAGTTTCCCTAATTCCTTTTTAAAAGCCATCTTTGTTGTTGCCTATCATCACATTTTGTGGCAGAAGATCACCAGAGGAAACAGCTCCTTTTCTGGGTCCAGAATCTGTCAAGATGGATACGATATTACCCCATAGAAACAGCTGGCTCCACAGGGTCTTCTGCTTCCCAGGGTCAAATGCTTCTTAGAGACCACCTGAAGTCTTCTTGATGGTTCAGAACCTTCTTAGCCATCCCACTTAGCTCAGTGGTATAGCATCTGCTTTGCATGCAGAGGGTCTCAATTTTGATCCCCAGCATCTCCAGGTATGGCTGGAAAAAGACTCCCTGTCTGCAATCCTAGAGACGGCAAAGGCCAAAGGAGGGGCTCCCTATATAAGCAACAAGGAGAAAAAGTTGCAGGAACCAATGTGTGGATATCCTGGGTGATCAAAGAATAGAAACAAAGCAGGCCAAAGCAACTTTAGGATAACAAGGAAGACACAGCATATACAAGAATCTGGCATTATCCAGACCAGTAGTTCCAAAACCTTCTGCCTTACAGACTGCTTGAAAATTGCTATGGGCCTTGGCCCCAATCATTTGACCCAGTGTGCTTCATGGCTGAGTGGGGATTTGAACCCTGGTCTCCCAGTTCCTAGTCTGACACTATAGTCAGTACACCACACTGGCTCCCACTGACATAGGCATCACAAGGCAACTTATGTAAGATTAAAGGTAAAGGTAAAGGACCCCTGACAGTTAAGTCGTGTCGCAGACAACTCTGGGGTTGCTGCGCTCATCTCACTTTACAGGCCGAGGGAGTTGGCGTTTGTCTGCAGATAGTTTTTTCAGGTCATGTGGCCAGCATGACTAAGCAGCTTCTGGTGCAATGGAACACCGAAACCAGAGCAGCACACGGAAATGCCGTTTACCTTCCCGCCGGAGCGGTACCTGTTTATCTACTTGCACCTTGACGTGCTTTCGAACTGCTAGGTTGGCAGGAGCAGGGACCGAGCCATGGGAGCTCACCCCGTCACGGGGATTCAAACCACCGACCTTCTGATCAGCAAGCCCAAGAGGCTCAGTGGTTTAGACCACAGCGCCACCTGCGTCCCCTGCTTATGTAAGATTGAGACACACACAAAAAAGAACTATTCATGGTTTTGTGCGATACTGAAAAATTAGGATGATGATTACATCCAATGGGGTGATCATTAAACACTGGTTATGTCCTGCAATTAACACAATGGATATTACATGTTACTGTTTTCTAATTGAGCAAAAAAAAAAAAAAAAAAAAAAGTATTTTGCTAGCGGTAGGGTTGGAATAGGGCATCCAGGCCCTAAGATGGTCATATTTGTCTTTCTGTATTTTCTAAGCTCAACACCATGCTATTCCCTTCCCTTCCAAGAGGTCAGCTTGCACACATTATAGAATGAAGCCTGGATGAAAATAAAACAACTCAGGGAGAGAAACAAAATAATTGGAGACTTTCAATCAAAGTTATGCACGTGTGACAAAGATGGGACGGACAGTCAATGACGAGCTCTTGGAACTAAGCAAGACTCATTTACTCAAGGTGTGTCACCAAACCATATAAAAAGGGTTGTCAGGCTCCTGTACTCCACAAACATTTCAACAGTGAAATCCATGCACTATTTGCTTAATTCATGGTCTTCATGCTGACTGAGATATCTCTTTTCTCTGTAGGTATGAAAATGTAAAACTAAGTGGATTCTCTCTCTCTCTCTCTCTCTCTCTCTCTCTCTCTCTCTCTCTCTCTGATTTTTGCCATTTCAGTGAACATTCCAAAGTCCTCCTTAGGCAGAAGGGACGTCGAAAAGAGTTTCAATGAGAAAAGAGGAGATTGAGAGGAGATATGATAGCCATCTTTAAATATCTAAAGAGTTGTTACATGAAGGAGCAAGCTTGTTTTCTCCTGATCTGGAGGGTAGGACCTGAACCAATGGCTTCAAGTTACAAGTAAGCAGGTTCTGACTAAACACCAGGAAGAACTTTCTGACAGTAAAAGCTATTTGACAGTGGAACAGACTCCCTTGGCAGGTGGTTCACTCTCCCTCCTTGCAGGTTTTCAAGCAGAGGTTAGATGGCCACCTGTCATGAATGCTTTAGTTGCAATTCCTGCATTGCAGGGGGTTATACTAGATTACTATTGGGGTCCCTTCCAACTGTACAATGCTATGGTTCTATGATATCTAATGTGGGACGCGGGTGGCACTGTGGTCTAAACCACAGAGCCTAGGGCTTGCCGATCAGAAGGTCGGCGGTTCGAATTCTCACAACGGGGTGAGCTCCCATTGCTCTGTCCCTGCTCCTGCCCACCTAGCAGTTCAAAAGCATGTCAAAGAGCAAGTAGATAAATAGGTACCGCTCCGGCGGGAAGGTAAACAGCGTTTCCGTGCGCTGCTCTGGTTCGCCAGAAGCGGCTTAGTCATGCTGGCCACATGATCCGGAAGCTGTACGCTGGCTCCCTCGGTCAGTAAAGCGAGATGAACGCCGCAACCCCAGAGTCGTCCACGACTGGACCTAATGGTTAGGGGTCCCTTTACCTTTACCTATGATATCTAACAAACACATTCAACCTTTTCTTCATTTTAGGGGATAGACTCATGGCAGTTGCTTCTAAATATTGTAGGAACGTTTATATATAATATAGCAGGGTTAAACATTTCCTTATTTAAATTTACACAGCAGCAAGCAGATTGCTGACTCGTTTGAGTCCTTTTTAATAATTATGTCTTCTACCTTCCTGCCTTCTTGGTTGTTAATCCCTTTTGTCCCTCTTAATAGAAAAATACACATGAATCTGAATGATAGCAAAATAAACTAGTTTACTGCCAGATTCATTGAGTACATACTTAGGTTACAAAATATATAAACTATATATTAGATATTAGTGAGTCCTAAAAAGATTCCATCAGAGCATTTACTACTTAACACTTCTATCAGCAGCAGCCTGACCGACCCAACGGACCAAACTGACTGTCACATAGAGGCAGTTAGTCCTCTCTTAGAATGTTGGATTTGACTGACATATCCCACAAATATATTCTAACTTTCTCAAGATGCATAGTGGATTGAATGGTTTCTAACACACACACCCTCTATCTTCTATCCAATCAAGCAAGAGGCTTTATCAGACTTGAAAGACACATTCCAGCCAGCTAGTGGAGTTTCTGAGGTTTTGGCATTTCTGTTAATCCTACGGTGTTTGGGCTTGTTCTTTTGGCTTCCTGGTCCCTGATTTCACCTTCTGTTCGGGCTTTTAAGGATGCACCAGTACCAGCCACCAGAGTCACTTTGACTGTAGTTGGTTGAAGGATCCCAAGCCCACAAGGTCAAAGGGGAGATTGGAGATCAAGCATGCTGTTTCTTCTTCAACCCACAATGATATCTCTTCCCATTCCCCCCCCCCAGTTCTTCAGCATATCATAGAAACAGCAAAAAGAATCTTGGAGGGCTCAGGACGAGTGAGGCTTGTGGTCTAGGAAGAGTTCTGAGGTCTGTATAGGGGGACATGGACTCCTGCATTCATGACCTGAGGTTCCAGTGTGGTGTAGTGGTTAAGAGCGGTGGACTAGTAATCTGGTGAACCGGGTTCGCGTCTCCGCTCCTCCACATGCAGCTGCTGGTTGACCTTGGGCTAGTCACACTTCTTTGAGGTCTCTCAGCCCCACTCACCTCACAGAGTGTTTGTTGTGAGGGAGGAAGGGAAAGGAGAATGTGAGCCGCTTTGAGACTCCTTCGGGTAGTGATAAAGCGAGATATCAAATCCAAACTCTTCTTCTTCTTCTTCCCCATCCCCACTCTACAAGATTGGGGCCACAACAGAGAAAACTTCTTGTGTTGCTAGACCTACACTTCTCATAAGCTGCCATTCAGAGCAGAGCTGAACAGAGTTTCTGCCCTTGGGGAATTTGATTTCTTAAATCTACACCTTCTCCTTCCTTGTGTCCCTGGTGAGAAAAGCCAACCATGGCTTTCTTCTTTTGATAATTTAATCAGGTGATGCAACTCTTTGAACGGTACAATAGATTTGCTGAATCATGAACTCTGTACCTGCACAGAGGCTATGCCCCTTGAATGCAAGACCAAAGCCAAAGTTAAATCCAAAAGATGGGCAATATGGGGCATTTATCTACACGGAGGGTTGCCACCTAGCTCCATGGGATATTGCTTATGGTCAATGAGAGCCCAAGCAGGGATACGTCCTGGGGAAATGTTGCTGTGGTATACTGGAGGAGCAGGGCCAGGAGGCTAACTTTGACACCTGAGAGCACAAAAAGCAGAAGCAGAACAACTACATATTTCATTTTGAATGGACCTTCTGGCTGAGTAAACAGTTCGGTGCTGTCCACAATGATGAAAAGCAGGGGATTCCGACAGGAAGCAACCCCAGCCCTATTTCAGCAACTATTTCATCAACTGCCAGGGACCAATCATATTCCTGTTCATGTGTCTTTAACAGACCATATGCAACTAAATTGGCCATTTCCATACATTTCAATGGGTCTACTCTGAGTATGAGAACAGCGGGAGGGAGAAAACAACATACCGTAACACCGTTCTATGATTTTCAAAAGACTTTAATGCGGAGATAAAGAAAGGAGACAGTGGAAATGGTCCATTGCAAAAAAAGAGATCAATGTAATATGAACCATAGAAAGAGCAATAATCAGACATCCTGTTTTCTGAGCTGGAAATTGCAAAGACAAAAAGCATTGTGCATTAAGGTAAAGATGGCAGGGGGGACCTCCAGTCTTCCCTTTGGCCTTGTGGAGTGAGCAACCTTCAGCCAACAGAGCTGAAATACTTCCAGGGGGTGGAATACAAGGTGACAGGTGTGACCAGGAAACGGGCCTGTTATGCAGAGATAGGGAAAAGCCAAAGGAGTTAAGTCAAAGCATGATAGGAATTGTTAACAGAAGTGCTCAGCTCTCACAAATCCCATTGGTGGAACAGTGGGCTCTCTGGAGCACCATGAATTTCTGAATATCGTGTCCATTAATTCAGCCGAGGGTCGGAATCTTGCATCTTCTTTCCTGAGTGTTCTGTCAGTGTTGCGTCTGGGCTTAGCATGGCCAGCACTGACCAGGGAAATGGTTGGGGACACATGCCTCGATGGGGCGGTACCCAGGAGGACATGGCACACCTGGATGTTTGGGGAGACAGCCCCAAACGATCTTGTACACAGGTTTACATGGCCAAACACTAGCATGGATGGGGATACACACTTTGACTGGGATACAGTCTTCAGGACAAGGGTGGGGACACCAGCGAGGGATAAACACTATTCCAAGTCTGCACCCTCGAGAACATGGGTCGTAGCAGGGATAATGGCAACAGAAGGAGTCAACGTTGGAGAAGCTGCCAATTTCTGGCTTGTAGATGTCCTCCAACAGGATACCATTATTCAGCAGAGACATCTTGGAGTAGGTGGATAGAACTGAAATGAGATTTTGGTAGAGCTGTTAAATCGACAAATACTGGATTAAAAGCGTGATGGGAAACATCATATTCAGAGACCAAATGCAGTCTTCCAAGCCCCTCAACCTGGCACTCAGAACCAGAGGCAAAATGTCTTGGGCTAGCCCTGTCTCTCAACATTTCATTTTAGGCAATACTCAGCAAGAAAATGAATTTAGCCCAATATTTACAAAAGTGCAGAGGAAAGAGATATTTCAGTCCTTATAAAACCCCATGAACGGGATAGAAGTTACCTGGTTTCCTACTGGATCTGATAGGATGAGTCTCAGGAGCTTCTGGAGTAAGATATCACAAGACAGCGCTTTATATATAGTCCACCAGTGTGCCCAGAGGAAATGAGACTCCCTGAGTTCCTGGAATAAAAAAACATTCTTCAGATCTTTAATGGTCAGATGTTAAACTTAAAGGTTCTAATTATTCTTCCTTCCTGGTCCAACATGGTGATTTTCATCTAACCATCACTTCAGGAGGGGAGCACCTAAGGGTGCTGATGAAAATTAAATTCCGTATTGACCTGCCTGCAACAGTTGCTAAACACAATGGGCCTTCATTCTGAGTACATTCATCCATTGTGAACTTTAAAATGTTTCCCCCCACCATAGCGTTTTCTTTTATAGCCATGTAGATGCAGCCTAAGTGACCATCTTTGGAAGTAGACCCCGTCAGCTTCATGTTACTGCTCAGTTTGAGAACCATAAAAGGTGATATTCATACATTTAACCATGAGTAGGCAAACTAACGCCCGGGGGCCAGATCCAGCCCAATCACCTTCTAAATCCAGCCCGCGGACGGTCCGGGAATCAGCGTGTTTTTACATGAGTAGAATGTGTGCTTTTCTTTAAAATGCATCTCTGGGTTATTTGTGGGGCATAGGAATTTGTTCATTATTTCCCCCCCCAAAAAAAATATAGTCCGCCCCCCCAAGGTCTGAGGGACAGTGGACCGGCCCCCTGCTGAAAAGGTTTGCTGACCCCTGCATTTAACTGTACCATATAACCCACGTTTTGCATAATTAGATAGAATCATACGCTTCCATGTTCCATTATGTATCACATTTCAGCTATTTTCAAAAACATATTAACTAGAACTGCCATTTTTAATGGTCTTCTGTTCTCCCTCTATGCTTGTCCTGTCAACCTTTGGTCCTTGTGATGGCATGCATAACAGCAGCAGCAGCAGCAGCAGCAGCAACAACAATATCTATACCACACCCATCTGACAGGGTTGCCCTAGCCACTATGAGTGGCTTCTAACATAAAAACAACCCATACTAAAACATTAAATATTAAGAAACTTCCTTATACAAGGCTGCCTTCAGATGTTTTCTAAAGTTTATATATTTACTTATCTCCTTGGCTTGGAGGTGACATAACTCCATACCCGCCAACATTTCTCTGATGAAAATAGGGACGGCCTAAGGCAGTGGTGGCTAACCTTGGCACTCCAGATGTTTTGGAACTACAACTCCCATCATCCCTAGCTAACAGGACCAGTGGTCAGGGATGATGGGAGTTGTAGTCCCAAAACATCTGGAGTGCCAAGGTTAGCCACCACTGGCCTAAGGAAAAGCAGGATATTCCAGGATCAAATCAGAAACCAGGACAGCTTCTGTAAATCTGGGACTGTCCCTGGAAAATAGGGACACTTGGAGGGTCTGGACTCCACATGGGGTCTGACCATGGGGTTTGTCCAAGGCCGCATAGGGTGGCACAATCACTTCTGGACACTATACATCTGTTACATGCGGTCCACCAGATGTTGTTGGACTACAGTTCCCATAATCCCTGGCCTTTGGCTATGCTGGCTGAGACTGATTGGAGCTGGAGTCCAACAACCGCTAGAGGGTCCCCCAGGTCCCCCACCCTGAGTGACAGGCCTTTGGATGATCAACTAGCCTGTCCAACCTTCTTACCACAAACAAGTTTTGAAATGGGTCATAAACGTTTCCCTGGGGGGCATTCCTGATGGAATGGCAAGGTGGCTCTGAATTGCTATAATCATCCCCAAATAGATCTGATGCCAAATTTCACCAAGAAGTGAATATGAGTTGTGTTTGGGCAGAGACCAGGTGGGTGGGGTGAGTGTGGATGCTCCTCTCAGACCACACCTCCACGTGGATTTTGAAGGCAATTGGAGGCATTGTGGACTTCTCAGTGATCATATCTATCCTGAGACATCAAGAGGTTCAGACATAGGCTTTCCCATGAGTCTCCATGAAAGACCCTGAACAGGTGTCCTTCATGGGAAAGCACCCACATCATCTCATCTGAGAAGCTTTGAGAAGCCCAGCCAGCACCACAATTATTTCTAACTGCTGTAATTATGGTTATTAAGAATCCTTGTTCTTAGATGTGGTTTCATACTCTTCCAGTAAAAGATGTCTGAGGAAGCACCTGCTTGAACCTGTGACTGCCATAGGACATGTCTCTGGGTAAGGATAATAAACCAAGGGTACCTGTTAGCTGATTTCTCCTTAGGGTTCCTGGAGACTAATAATATGACATTACTTCCTCAAACAACTGGAAAGAGAACTGATGAGATGGTCTTTTTCTTCCAAGGATGGTGAACCTGGAGACCTCCTGATGTTGTGGTACTCCATGTGGAGCTTGCATTGTGGTTGGTCCTGAAACTGCAGCTGATGCAAAAGCTGCAGCACGATTGCCGATAGAAGTGAGATCCCATCAGCATACTGTATTATTGGTGCCCTGCAAGATTGGCAGTGGTTGCAGATTCATTACTGGATCAAGTGCCACATTTTACTATTGGTATATATAGAACAGCTTGGGAGCAGTTTACTGAAGGAATCACATTGTCCCCATAACTTGGCCATATGACCACTTTGATCTGCAGAATTTGCACCCTTTAATGTTCATTCCACATCTGTAAGTAGTCAATCTTTTAGAGAGCAATCCTGACCATAGAAGACCCCTGGTGTCTGGAGTGGTTTCAGGCAATTGTGCTGTTGACCCTGGAGCTACCAGCTCATTGAGAGCAAGCTACCTTCCACTTGGCAAAGTTGGCCACGTGTCGCCTGAGCTCTGCGAGTGCGGCTTTCTCCCAATTGAAGTGCAGAGTGTTTGAGGTCCGGGACATTCGCAGGGAAACCAAAATTGCTTGTTTACAAAGCTATTGTACTACCAACCTTACTGTATGCTTGTGAAACATGGACCACTTATAAACGCCATCTCCAACTCCTTGAAAGATTCCGTCAATGGTGTCTTCAAAATTTTTTACACATCACTTGGGAGGACAAGTGAACTAATACCAGTGTACTGGAAGAAGCAAAGATCTCCAGTGTCGAAGCAATGATTCTTCAACATCAACTTCTTTGGACTGGTTATGTTGTGTGGATGCCTGATTATCATCTTCCAAAGCAACTACTCTATTCTGAACTTAAAAATGGAAAGCGTAATGCTGGTGGTCACTCCAATTGGAGAACAGCCTTTACCAAAGGTGTCATGGGCTTTGAAGACACTCGAACTCAGGACGCAAGGGAAAAACATGCTAAGAGGAAGGCACACTTGGCAAATCCACACTGTGATCAATTCCTGCCCAGAAACCAATGTCCCCACTGTGGAAGGACATGTGGATCCAGAATTGGCCTCCACAGTCACTTAGGGACTCATTGTTAAAACTGTGTTCGTGGAAGACAATCTTACTCGGCTACGAGTGATCACCAAAGAAGAAGAAATCTTGGGGGATGACCTGGTTATCCTGGCATGACCCTGTCATTGCTTGGGGCAGAGATCCCTAGTGATTGCTTCAGCGTATTGTAATCTCTACTGTCTGGTCGACAGGCCATCGGTAGTAGCAGTGGTGTTGAGAGCAGGAGTGCTGGTTCCTCTTACCAGCAAGGAGAGCCAGCTGCCCTGGAAATACTATCCCTTCAGAGATGTCTTCTGTGAGACGGAAGCAGACAAGTTGCTGCCCCATAGGCCTCCTGATTAAAATATACCTCCTGACAGGCATGCAATTGCCCACAAGTCACCTCTGTTCAATGTCAGAAGTAGAGCTGGCAGATTTTAGGGAGTTTCTGGAGAAGAACCTGGCAAGAGGTTTCATCAGAACTTCAAAGGCGCCAGGTGACACCCCTGTGATGTTCATGAAGAAGCAAGATATGGCAGAGTTGAGGCTGTGTGTGGACTATAGAAAGGTCAATCGCATAATGGTGCCCAACCGCTATCACCTACAGTGCATTGGGGATTTATTGGAAAGAGTGAGGTCAGTAAAGGTCTTCACGAAGTTGGATTTTAGGGAGGGGTGGTGTATAACTTAATCCATATCAGAGAGGGAGATGAATGGAAAACCACATTATGCACCAGGTATGTCAGCTTTGAGTATCTGGTCATGCGCTTTGGATTCCAGTAAGCACGGTAACGTTCCAAGCCTTTATCAACTATGTACTCAGAGGCCTGGTGGACTGTTTCGTGATGGCTTACCTCAATGATGTCTTGATTTATTCAGGGAACCAAGAACAGCATGTATGTCATGTGACAGATGTGGCAGAGGTTGCAAGAACACCAGCTGTATGCCAAGTTAAAAAAATGTCACTGTCACATCTCAGCAGTACCAATGTTTCCTGGGGTACCGCCTCATGCCTGAGGGGGTGCATATGGATCCCGCTAAGGTGCAGAGCATAGTTGCGTGGCAGGCGCCCAAGATGAAGAAAGATCTGCATAGGTTCTTAGAGTTCGCCAACTGTTACCGCAAGTTTGTGCTGGTGTATTCGAGACTCACTACACCCCTCATGGATTGCTTGAGGGGCAAGAAGCGGTTCCAGTGGACTGCAGAGGCACAACAGGCATTTCAGCATCTCAAAACCTTGTTCTCTTCAGAGGTCTACCTGGCTCATGAGGACCTCTTGTTGGAAACAGATGCTGGCAAAGGTGCCTTGCACATTAGGGCAATTGGGACACTGCCCCACCAACCTCAGTCTCCTAGTCAGTCAATCCTCACCTACATGCTTGCCTTCTTATGAGGAACATTTGTGGTAGGAAAAGTTTCAGGGTGTTTTCTAGAAGCTCCAGACCTTGCCCAGATTGCTACTCATGCCATATGACCATCCTGAAAGTTTAGTGTGTGCAGATCAACTGGAATGTGTTGCATGTGTGTATGCAAGGATGGTCTTGAGAGTGGAAACAACCCTGAATGTGCAATGAAAAGGAGGTCTGTAAGGGTTCTAGATCAGAAATTGACCCTCCATCACCTCTTTTTACAGTCTTTGGGGAAGTAGCATCCTTTGTTTAGTTTCAAGAAACAAAAGCAGAGATCTACAACAGGTGTTTTTGTCTGATTACGCTGGTACACGGACACGTTCTGCAGCCGTCTCATTAGGTGAATCAGCTTCTTCACACACCTTTTACGGGAAAGGGGAAAGAAAACAATAATTGTGGAGACGATTGAGCTTATTAAAGGTGTTTCTTAGATTAAATGAGGCTAGTGATGTACTACAGGACATACCTATATGGGTCCTAAATGAAGACTCAGTTGTGTCATGGAAACACCTCCATTTGAAAAGTCTGCAAGTCTGAAACTACAGGTAATTGTTGAGAAATCTCACTCATTATCAGGGTTGTTCAAAGTCCCCTTGGTTGTATCTAATTAGAGTGGAACACCTTCTGGATCTGGGCCCCAAACTGAATTTGTCTGGGGGCATGCACATTTTAAGAAGCATGTAAAACAGGCTCCTCATCCCGGGCTAGTGCCACACTTTTAACATTGGGGGTGGGGGGGTGGGGAGAGGTTACAGTACTGCGTACCCTTGAATACCCCAAGAAAAAAGCATTGGGTATGTTAAATGCATGCTACCTGGCAAATCACCAAGTAATCTGTTCTGAAAACCTTAGTATGTTGCTGCTGGTTAGCAGAAAGTTGGCTTTTCATAAATTGACATGTCACCCAGCCAGTGGTTTTGCAGATGAGCCCAAAGGTGTTGTTTTTCCACCTCATATGCTACCCTTCCATTGTAAAAGCAACTTCTGCGGGAAAGCTGGAGGTCCTACGATTTTGTGCCTCAGGCTATTGTTGTAGCTTACTGTTCCAGAAGGCTGCCAGGAGTTGCCCTTCAGCTGCAAAAAGAGTAACCCTTTCTGCTGCTCTAAAATTAGACAAGCTTAGTCTTCCAACCAACCTGAAATCGGCAATCAGGGAATAGTGTCTCTCTCAGTTCTGTGAAAAGACTTTATCTATAAATATTCTGATACTGTGTGCTTGTGTATCTATCTATCTATATATATATATTCTAAGATCATGGCCACTGGTCCCATCACATCCTGGCAAATAGAAGGGGAAGAAATGGAGGCAGTGAGAGATTTTACTTTCTTGGGTTCCATGATCACTGCAGATGGTGACAGCAGTCACGAAATTAGAAGACGCCTGCTTCTTGGGAGAAAAGCAATGACAAACCTAGACAGCATCTTAAAAAGCAGAGACATCACCTTGCCGACAAAGGTCCGTATACTTAAAGCTATGGTTTTCCCAGTAGTAATATTTGGAAGTGAGAGCTGGACTATAAAGAAGGCTGATCGCCGAAGAATTGATGCTTTTGAATTATGGTGCTGGAGGAGACTCTTGAGAGTCCCATGGATGGCAAGAAGATCAAACCTATCAATTCTGAAGGAAATCAGCCCTGAGTGCTCACTGGAAGGACAGATCCTGAAGCTGAGGCTCCAATACTTTGGCCACATCATGAGAAGAGAAGACTCCCTGCAAAAGACCCTAATGTTGGGAAACATGGAGGGCACAAGGAGAAGGGGACGACAGAGGATGAGGTGGTTGGACAGTGTTCTCAAACCTACCAACATGAGTCTGACCAAACTGTGGGAGGCAGTGGAAGACAGGAGTGCCTGGCATGCTCTGGTCCATGGGGTCACGAAGAGTCGGACATGACTAAACGACTAAACAACAACAATATATATATTCTGTAAATTTGCATTATTCTGAGTTATAGTACGTGTTGCATTGAAATATTTAATGTACAATATACTTTTTTTTGTATACAGAGTTCCACTCTCTGTATTCTTTCCTTGTCAGTATCAGAACCAAGTAACAGTTACAGGTAGGTAGCCGTGTTGGTCTGCCATATTTGAAACAAAATAAAAAAAATCCTTCTAGTAACACCTTAGAGACCAACTAAGTTTTTTCTTGGTATGAGCTTTCGTGTGCATGCACACTTCTTCAGATACACTGAAACAGAAGTCACCGGACCCTGATATATAGTGAGAGGGTGGGAGAGGTATTACTCAGAAGGGTGGTGGGAATGGGAGATTGGCTGATAGGAGAGGTAAACCTGTTGACGACTGTTAACGACTGCAAATGGTCTTACAGGAAAAAGCAAGGGGTGAGATGGCTAAAAATAGCTTTGTCATGTATAATGAGATAAGAATCCAATGTCTCTATTCAGACCAGGTCTCTCCATGGTTTTAAGTTTGGTAATAAGTTGCAATTCAGCAACTTCTCTTTCCAGTCTATTTCTGAAATTCCTTTGTAATAAGACAGCTACTTTGAGATCTTGTATAGAATGTCCTGGGAGATTGAAGTGTTCTCCTACTGGTTTTGCTGTCTTGTGATTCCTGATGTCAGATTTATGTCCATTTATCCTTTGGAGTAGGGTTTGGTGTGTTTGTCAAAATGTTTACCACACTTATCAGCCAAACCCATTCGCACTACGTTTCTGAGTAATAAGCTGCTGTTCCTCCTTTGTTGAGATCTCTTCTACTCTTCGTTTTTGAGCAAACAAAATTCGAGTGGAGGTAGTTGCATAAAGAAGTAAATTCTTTCAGCCCTTGGGGACGTCTTACTGAATTATTCCTCAGAGAAATGAGGTTGGTACACAGACTTCTGCAGGGCCACTACAGGTCGGGTAGCACCTGGATACCCCGAGATTGTGAAAAGGGACAGATTCGCATTTTGTCCTTCTACACTATTTGCCAACATAATGCCGCTACGACTCCAATATACCTAGGGGTCACTAAGATGAGTGAGGCTTGACACATTAGCTAGTGGTATAACAAAATTTGCACTTTTGGGTACTGGTTATCAGGCTTTGGGGAACTGGCTTCCTCCCCTGTGGCCGTAAATGAGCAGATAAAACAAAAGGGAATTCTTATCAGTTAGCTTCTTTAACAAACACAGTGGAGGTCAAAAGAAAGTGTCTATCCAGAATAGCAGTGCTCCCAATTAAGGCTTACAACCCTCCATCCCTATTAATCTACGTCCCTCCTACGTTTTGTAATCTGAGCTTGTACCCTCTGCGCTTTCTGTTCCGAGACTTTCTGAGCTCTTCTCGACCTTGGGCTGGGCGAAGGAATGCTGTCCAGAGACTGTGAATCTGTTAACCCTCTCTCTTCCGGTGTTTCTTCTCCTAGCTCTTCCCCATCCAGTATTTCCCAGCTTCTGCCTTCTGAACGATGCCCCTCTGCAAACCATTGTACCAAATCTATACTGTCCTCCTGCTCCTGGGAAAATTCAGAGCAGGAGCAGGGTCAGGGGGAGGGGGTGGTTCCCACCATTCCTTCTCAGTGCAGCCCTCCCCGACACTGGCCAAGATCCTGATTTTTCCAGGATTGAGTGTGATTATCCAAAACAGGTTTGCCTAGTCCAGTGTTGTCCACAATGACAGGAAGCATCTCTCCAGAAATTCCGAGAGGAAGCAACCCCAGCCCTATTTCAGCAACTATTTCATCAACTGCCAGGGACCAATCATATTCCTGTTCATGTGTCTTTAACAGACCATATGCAACTAAATTAGCCATTTCCATACATTTCAATGGGTCTACTCTGAGTATGAGAACAGCGGGAGGGAGAAAACAACATACCGTAACACCGTTCTATGATTTTCAAAAGACTTTAATGCGGAGATAAAGAAAGGAGACAGTGGAAATGGTCCATTGCAAAAAAAGAGATCAATGTAATATGAACCATAGAAAGAGCAATAATCAGACATCCTGTTTTCTGAGCTGGAAATCGCAAAGACAAAAAGCATTGTGCGTTAAGGTAAAGATGGCAGGGGGGACCTCCAGTCTTCCCTTTGGCCGTGTGGAGTGAGCAACCTTCAGCCAAACAGAGCTGAAATACTTCCAGGGGATGGAATACAAGGTGACAGGTGTGACCAGGAAACGGGCCTGTTATGCAGAGATAGGGAAAAGCCAAAGGAGTTAAGTCAAAGCATGATAGGAATTGTTAACAGAAGTGCTCAGCTCTCACAAATCCCATTGGTGGAACAGTGGGCTCTCTGGAGCACCATGAATTTTTGAATATCGTGTCCATTAATTCAGCCGAGGGTTGGAATCTTGCATCTTCTTTCCTGAGTGTTCTGTCAGTGTTGCGTCTGGGCTTAGCATGGCCAGCACTGACCAGGGTAATGTTTGGGGACACATGCCCAGATGGGGCGGAACCCATGAGGACATCCTGCACCTGGACGGATGGGGAGACAGCCCCGAATGCAGCGGTACCCAGGTTTACATGGCCAAACACTAGGGTAGGTGGGGATACGCACTTCGACTGGGACATAGCCTGGAGGACAACACTGGCCATAGCAAGGGATACACACTCTTCTAAGGCTGCATCCTGGAGGACATGGAAAATTCTGTGGGTAGTAGCACGGATAATTACAACAGAAGGAGTCAACGTTGGAAGGGCTGTCAGCTTCTGGCTCGGAGAAATCCTCCAACAGGATACCTTCATTCAGCAGAGACATCTTGGAGCAGGTGGATAGAACTGAAATGAGATTTTGGTAGAGTTGTTAAATCGACAAATACTGGATTAAAAGTGTGATGGGAAACATCATATTCAGAGACCAAATGCAGTCTTCCAAGTCCCTCAACCTGGCACTCAGAACCAGAGGCAAAATGTCTTGGGCTATCCCTGTCTCTCAACATTTCATTTTAGGCAATACTCGGCAAGAAAATGAAGTTAGCCCAATATTTACAAAAGTGCAGAGGAAAGAGATATTTCAGTCCTTCTAAAACCCCATGAACAGGATAGAAGTTACCTGGTTTCCTACTGGATCTGATAGGATGAGTCTCAGGAGCTTCTGGAGTAAGCTATCACAAGACACCTCTTTATATATAGTCCACCAGTGTGCCCAGAGGAAATGAGACTTCCTGAGTTCCCGGAATAAAAAATCATTCTTCAGATCTTTAATGGTCAGATTTTTATCTGAAATGTTCTAATTATTCTTCCTTCCTGGTCCAAAATGGTGATTTTCATCTAACCATCACTTCAGGAGCAAAGCACCCAAGGGTGCTGATGGAAATTAAATTTCATATCCACTTGCCTGCAACAGCTGCTAAATACAATGGGGCTACCTTCTGAGCAGACTTGTGCAGCAAATTCATTTTAGAATATATGCAAGAAGTAATGTCTTTGGGGTCTCTGCTACATTAGTGTCAGGGACTAGACTGAAGAGGAGGAGGATTGGCGGAGGTCGCCCCCCCCTCTCCTGTAGTTTCCGAAGAAGAGGAAAGCCGTCTCAAATTACAGCAGGGCTTTGAGGAAGAGAACAGCTCAGAGACAGGCGAACAGAAGAGTTAGGAGGTGTTTGGAGAAGGAGGAGGGGAGGCAGAGCAGCTAGCTGACACATCACTGGACACCATAACCGACCCCACTTCACCCAAAACACAACGTTTTCTATGGGCACAAGAAAAAAGGGTCCCCCGCCGAGAGCATTTTCAAAGAATTTTTGTTTTTTTATAGCCGTGTAGATGCAGCCTAAGTGGCCATTTTTGGAGGTAGACCCCGTCACCTTCATGTTACTGCTCAGTTTGAGAACCATAAACCATTTAACTAGCATATAACTCATGTTTTACATAATTAGATAGAATCATACGCTTTCATATTGCAGAGTGTCAAAGGAAAAGCCTTCCATTATGTATCAAATTTCAGCTATTTTCATAAACATACTAGCTGACCCGGCCACACCTTGCTGTGGCCATGTGTTTGAATGCTGTGGTGTTGATGGCTGCGTCTGTGTGTGGTGGTAGGAGAGGAGAGGGCCGGCAGCGGCTGTGAGGTTGTGTCTGGCCTGCCTTTCATGGCAGCTGCGGTGGGGAAGTGGGCAGCGGGCGGCCCAGGCTGACTCGGACGGCGTCGTCGTGAGCGGCTGTGGAGAAGGGCCGGGGCCTGCCTTCCATGGTGACAGGGTGGCTAAGGGGCCTGGGCGGTGGTTGGGCTGGGCCTGCATTTGATGGCGTTAACGGCGACGACCCGGGCTGTGGTGACAGTGCCCGCCTAGAAGTTCCCCTGTTTAACTTCCGTCTGCCCCTTCTCTGTCCCCACCCCCGTTTTCAATTACCCTCTTCTCACCACCCCTCTTTTCTATTACCCTCTTCTCGTCCCCCCCTTTTCAATTACCGGTTTGCGAGCTTGCAAATGGCTGACGGAGCTCTGAGGTTTTGCTGGTGTGATGCGTAAAACCTGCTCCAGTTGTTTGCTTTTGTAGCTGTAGTACCAGTATAGCCGTCGCTAGAGGGCGCTGTTTTGGTGATGACATGTAATACCTGCGACAGTTTTTTTTTCCATTTAAACTTTATTTTAGGTATGACAGGTGTGGTTTTTC
Source organism: Darevskia nairensis (assembly GCA_034642065.1). NCBI lineage: Eukaryota > Metazoa > Chordata > Lepidosauria > Squamata > Lacertidae > Darevskia > Darevskia nairensis. The sequence goes on from JAWWNI010000321.1 coordinate 795,479, forward strand.
TGAATTTTTATTATGCCAAATGTGTCCAAATTTGATGCGATTTGGTCCAGCGGTTACGCAGCAAGGGTGTTTCAGACAAACGCGCAATGGGAACATTTATATATATATAGATTAACTAGAACTACCATTTTTAATTGTCTTCTATTCTCCCTCTATGCTTGTCCTGTCAGCCTTTGGTCCTTGTGATGGCTTCAGCAGCAGCAGCAGCAACAACAACAACATGTATGCCACACCCATCTGACTGCGTTGCCTTAGCCACCCTTGGTAGCTTCCAACATATATAAAAACACAATAAAACATTAAACATTTCCCTATACAGGGGGAAGATGGTGGCATAACTCCATACCCTCCAACATTTCTCTGATGAAAATAGGGACGTCCTAAGGAAAAGCAGGATATTCCAGGATCAAATCAGAAACCCGGACAGCTTCTGTAAATCTGGGACTGTCCCTGGAAAATAGGGACACTTGGAGGGTCTGGACTCCACATGGGGTCTGACCATGGGGTCTGTCCAAGGCCGCATAGGGTGGCACAATCACTTCTGGACATGATACATCTCTTACATGCGGCCCACCAGATGTTGTTGGACTACAATTCCCATCATCCCTGTCCATTGGCTATGCTGGCTGAGACTGATGGGAGCTGGAGTCCAACAACTACTTAGGGGCCCCACAGGTCCCCCATCCCCGAGAGAGAGGCCTTTGGATGAACAACTAGCCTGTCCCACCTTCTTACCGCAAACAAGTTTCGAAATGGGTCTTAAACATTGCCCTGGGGGGCATTCCTGATGGAATGGCAAGGTGGCTCTGAATTGCTATAATCATCCCCAAATAGATCTGATGCCAAATTTCACCAAGAGGTGAATATGAGTTGTGTTTGGGCAGAGACCATGTGGGTGGGGTGAGTGTGGATGCTCCTCTCAGACCACACCTCCAAATGGATTTTGAAGGCAATTGGAGGCATTGTGGATTTCTCAGTGATCATATCTATCCTGAGACATCAAGAGGTTCAGACATAGGTTCTCCCATGAGTCTCCATGAAAGACCCTGAACAGGTGTCCTTCATGGGAGAGCACCCACATCATCTCATCTGAGGATCTTTGAGAAGCCCAGCCAGCACCACAATTATTTCTAACTGCTGTAATTATGTTTGCAAAGAATCCTTCTTCTTAGATGTGGTTCCATATTTCCAGTAAAAGGTTTCTGAGGAAGTACCTGCTTGACCCCGTGATTGCCGCAGTACATGTCTCTGTGTAAGCATAATAAACCAATGGTATGTGTTTGCAGATTTCTGCTTAGGAATGATATTACTTCCTCAAACAGCTGGAAAGAGAACTGATGAGATGGTGTTTTATGCCAAGAATGGAGAACCTGTGGACCTCCTGATGTTGTGGGACTCCAGGTGGAGCTTTCGTTGTGGTTGGTCCAGAAACTGCAGCTGATGCAGAATGCTGCAGCATGATTGCTGACAGGAGTGAGATCGGTTTCAGCAAGCCTGGCCAGCTACCAATTATTTCGTAACCTATATCTGTTTTTAAAAGTTTTTACTATTTTATGTGAGTATTTTAATGGGGCATTGTTGTTGTTTAGTTGTGTCCGACTCTTCGTGACCCCATGGACCAGAGCATGCCAGGCACTCCTGTCTTCCACTGACTCCCGCAGTTTGGCCAAACTCATGTTGGTAGCTTCGAGAACACTGTCCAACCCTCTCGTCCTCTGTTGTCCCCTTCTCCTTGTGCCCTCCATCTTTCCCAACATCAGGGTCTTTCCCAGGGAGTATTCTCTTCTCATGAGGTGGCCAAAGTATTGGAGACTTAGCTTCAGGATCTGTCCTTCCAGTGAGCACTCAGGGCTGATTTCCTTCAGAATGGATAGGTTTGATCTTCTTGCAGTCCATGGGACTCTCAAGAGGGGCATAGGCTATGTGTATTTTGTTTTCTAATCCGTTTATGGATTTCAGAGGTGCTGTTAATCTCCTATTTTATTTGTACACCTAGAGAATTTTCTTTGATTAAAAGGTGTACTCCCCCGCTAAATAAATGCATAATAAAAAAAAATCTCATTAGCTTCATCTTGCAGGGCCCATGGTCAGGGAGGAGGATGGAATCTGTAATCCAACAACATCTGGAGGGAATCAGTAGCTTTCCAGATCTTCCTGGACTCCTGCTCTGATCTTCCCTGACAACTGGGTCTTGATCTCTGGCACTGATGGGATGCAATCACACCTAGAGGACACCTGGCTGGTGAAGCCTACTGTACTCACTTAACTGGGAGTGAATACTACTGAGTTCAATAGGACTGACTTCTGGGTGGAAAATATATAACATTGCAACAATAGTGTCTATGTCAGGAATGAAGGACCCGTGACCTTCCAAACATTGCTGGACTAGAACTTCCATCATCTTTGAATGTTGGCCCTGCTGGATGGGGCGGAAGGGAGGTGTAGTCCAACAACATCTGAGGGGCCATAGCGATCCTGGTTCTAGGCATACATTCAGTGGTCTTCCTGAACATGCTAGACCACAACTCCCATCATTCCTGACCATTGACGATGCTGGGGTTCATGGGACAAGGGGTCCAACAAGATTTGGAAAGCCACCAGCTCTCCATCCCTGGTTCTAGAGTATAGGTTCTGTGCCTTCTTAAACACACAGGTTTTGCTATAGGAAAGCTAGTTATACCAAAATTCACTTATCCAAACATGAGGAGTTAGCCTCACTAGTACACATACTGCAGATTCAGATATCCAGACAGCCAGACCTGTGTGTAGTACTGTAAACAAATTAGCAGCCTTAAGCAAGTCAGATTTTTTGTGTTTTGCTGGTCAGTGGCAGTTGTTTAAGCAGAAACCATGGTGAGAGGAAGGGGAGGAGGAGGGAGGTGGGAGATCAGGCAAATAAGAGAGCACTTTTCCTATCCGTGTCTGCCTTTTGCAAGGTTTCAGAGGGTTTCCCCAGCTTGTTCATTGTTCTGTGGTCAGACATGGATGAAAAAACTTCCCATAAGAATCAGTGGAAATTGTTAACTCCTTATACTCACCTAACAAACAATTTCCTGGAAACACATTGGGTTTGGATAGCAGGTCCTAACACCCTTTGGGATGCCATTATAAGGGCCAAAGGATAACAGGACAGTGCTGGGAGGAGCACATAGAGAAGAAACCCCATGGTGCACATGTAGCAGAAAAACTGCACACTTAAATCAGCCCCACCTGCTCTAAAATATGTCTCCGCTGTATTGGTCTCTACAATGGTAGCAGGCGCTGTAACTCTCCAACAGTTTTACCCCTGATGGCACACTTTCCATTGTCTCTCTAGACAGACGGATGTCAATAGTGCTAAATAGGGTGATTGTAACACAAATTAAATTGGTGATTCGAATCAATATGGTGATGAAAACAGCGAAACCTTGCTGTTATTTTTGGGTCACTGTGCAATATGGAAGAACCAGGAATATGATCCTATCCAATTGTGTAAAACAATGAGTTGTGTGCTGAAATTAAATGTTTGAATACCACTTCTCATGGTTTTTGGACCGAGCAAAAATACGTTGCGTGGAGGTGAGAGATCCTCCTCCCAAAACGGTTAGGGTTAGACGCAAGGCATTCCTTCTTCCTTCTTCTGTATATTCTAAAATAAGTTTGCAAAAGGGTGCTACAATGTCTGCTGAGAAGGAAGCCCCACTGAGATCAGCTGCATTTGCAGGAATGTGGATAAGTCATTTCAGCCTAAATAGGGCATTTCCCCCAACAAGCTCAGGGGTTAACATGATGATACAGCATGTTGAACAAGGAAGGAAAAATTAATTAGATTATTTCAATTAAACATGTGACAAAGATCTGAAGATTAATTTTTACTGTAATTCTTGGAAGTGAGATGAGTGCTTTCCTCCAGGCACCATGAAGGACCATATAAAAGGAGCTGCCTCACAATGGGCTACTTCAGAAACAGCTGAAACTCCAAAAGCATCCCATCGGATCCAGTAGGAAACCAGGTAATCCCTTTCATGCTCACAGGCATATCTCTTTTCTGTGAGGGCTTCTAAATATCAGGCCAACTTCATTCACCTTGCTGAATATTGCAAGGAATGAAATGTTGAACAGAAATGGCAAGTTCCTCCATGGAGAAATAGCTAGATGAGTGCTTCAGATGAGCTGTGGTGTGGTGTCCAAATGCTTCTGAGTGTCCTGTTGGGGTTCTAATCTTGTTGAAGAAAGTGTCTGTAGAGTGGATGTAGCTTGAAATTTTTAGATAATGGAGTTCCCATCAAATGTTGCCTAAAGATAACCTCCTACAGAATTTTGGAGGGTCACAGGAACCAGGGAGAGCAATAAATGCACATTTTCCCTTTGTACTGTAGCTCCACTTTGGGCGAAAGATTCAAGCGTTGCAGGGAGTTGGACTAGACTTGGGTCTCCAGCTGTTTTGGGAACTGTATTTCAAAAACAGATGGAGATCCAAGTTTGGGAAAAACTGGACTAGATGAGGGCATTCTGATCATGTTTTGAACTGTGATCCTGTCCTCTGGGGTATTAGCCACCCTCAAAGGCCTGGAAACGATGCCTTATGAGGAACGGCTTAGTGAGCTGGGTATGTTTAGCCTGGAGAAGAGAAGGTTAAGGGGTGATATGATAGCCATGTTCAAATATATAAAAAGATGTCATATAGAGGAGGGAGAAAGGTTGTTTTCTGCTGCTCCAGAGAAGCGGACACGGAGCAATGGATTCAAACTACAAGAAAGAAGATTCCACCTAAACATTAGGAAGAATTTCTTGACAGTAAGAGCTGTTCGACAGTGGAATTTGCTGCCAAGGAGTGTGGTGGAGTCTCCTTCTTTGGAGGTCTTTAAGCAGAGGCTTGACAGCCACCTGTCAGGAATGCTTTGATGGTGTTTCCTGCTTGGCAGGGGGTTGGACTGGATGGCCCTTGTGGTCTCTTCCAACTCTATGATTCTATGATTCTATGTCAGGAAGAAAGGGTTGGTGGGATGCACTTGGCCCCTGTGCCTCAGGTTTCCCATCTCTCTTTTAACCCAGTTTTTTCAACCTATAACCTCTCTGCCATAATGCTATTTCAGATCTACCCTACCTGCTCCAAGATGTCCCTGCTGAATAATGGCATCCTGTTGAAGGACTTCTCTAACCCAGAAGAAGACTCCTTCTTTCAGTACCCTGGCTGCTATCCACCCTATCAGCATCCTGGTTGCTACGATCCTTGTGGTTCCAAGTGGGGCCCTGGCTTTGGTTTCCCATGCCCCCGAGGGTACCGCCCCATCACGGCCTGTGTCCCCTGCTATCCCCGACCTTCTTGGCCATGTCCTCCAGGAACCTACCCCAGGAAGGTGTGCGTCCCCTACCGACAAAATTACCCTGGTCAGGGCTGGCCATGTTAAGCTCGGATGCAACACTGATGGAACATCCAGGAAAGAAGACGTGAGATTCTAACCCTCAGCTGAATGAATGGACACAGTATTCAGAAATGCTGAGTACTTCAGAGATCCCACTGTTCAACCAGTGGGGTTTGTGAGGGCTCCAAACCTCTGCTATCAACCAATATTGCATTTTGACAGTGTTCCTACGGCAGCCCAACTTTGCATGCTTATTTTCAACAACAGGCTTCTGTTTCCTGATTACATCTTCTGCCTTACATTCCAACTAATAATGCACCAGGACCTCCTAAATGAGGTATTACAGCTGTGATTGGCTGAAGGATGCGCATCCTACAAGGCCAAAGGGAAGATTGGAGGTCAGCTCTGTTGTCTTTGCCTTAGTCCACAACGATGTGTCAACTTTGTCTTTGCAATTTCCAGCTCCAAAGAGATGATACCTGATAATTGCCTTTTCAGTTGTCCATGTTGCATTGATATGCGGTGGTCTATTTCCACCATCTCCTTTCCTGCTTTTTCCTCATTAAAACCTTCTACAAATCATAGAACAATGTTGTGCTGTTTTCTTCACTCACCTTTCTCATACACATTGAAATGAATGGAAATGGCTAACTTAGTTGTACAGCCGTACCTTGGTTTTCGAACAGCTTAGTTCTCGAACGTTTTGGCTCCCTAATGCCGCAAACCCAGAAGTTCACAAACTATTTTTGGAAGCTGAACATCCGAGAGGGCTTCCGCGGCTTCCAGTTAGCTGCAGGAGCTTCCTGCAGCCAATCAGAAGCCTCTCTTTGGTTTCCAAACGTTTTGGAAGTCGAACGAACTTCCAGAATGCATTCCATTCGACTTCCAAGGTACGAATGTATTCTTTTCAACAGATCTCCTCTGAGCACGACTTGGTTTGGTACAACATCTTGCATTCCAGGAGATAATGAAGGCACAGATATGTTTATAATGGATTCGTGGATTTCTATAATGTCTATAATGGATTCCTGACCACTGGTCTTGTTAGCTAGGGATGATGGGAGTTGTATTTCAAAAACAGCTGCAGAACCAAGGTTGGGAAACACTGTTGTAAAGGTTGCATAGTTACTTATCTCCTCGACTTGGGGTCGCATCACTCTATACCCTTCCAACAACCCTTGTGCATGTACAGAGTTCATGACTCAGAAATCTATTGTACCATTTGAAAGAATTGCATCTGTTGGCTAAATTACCATTTGAATGAAAGAAGGGAAGTGTGAGGACTAGAATTTTAAAGAATAGGGTTAGATTTTAAACAGAAACCCAGCAATTTATGCTTTCATAAAAACCAGCATTTGGTCAATTAAATTTCTGTTTGGTCAGTTTAAATACATTTTCCTAGTTTTGTGTCCTAAGACATTCTGACACATAATTTCTTCTGTTTCTTGCTGCTTAGGAAGTAGGCTTATAAATCTAAACTCTCAATATATAGAACTTCAACATCCAGACGAGCCATGCAACCCAACCGTTCCACCCAAAAGCAGCTACAAAAGTTTAGTCAAATCAAATTCCTAATTAACCAAAACAAACATCTCATCCCCAGGCAAAATAAATAATTGGGAGCTATATCACCTCCTTTATCTACAGGATTTGGGATACAGATTGCTATTAAAATGTGGGCTATTCGGCCATGGGCAGAAATTCCTTGCCCTCCTTATATATGGGAAAATGGCTAGAGGGTCAGAATTCATATTATCTTTAACATTCTCATTCATTTCAGCCTTACCATTTGCAGACAAAATTTTCTGCCCTTTATGTACACAGATGGTCAAGGCTCATTCTACTTGATTGGATTATTAATTTTGTATGTGCTTAAACTTTAAATAATAGACAAAATAGTAAAAACTATTATAATTACTTCTTAAAAAAGAAAAACCCACTCTATTCTAAACTCTGAAAACCAATCTTTCCATCTTTCAGTACACCCCCCCCCAAAAGCTGGGCTGAATTTCAACCCATCACCACACCAGAATTTTAAAACTACTCTATTCCGAACTTAAAAATGGAAAGCGTAATGCTGGTGGTCAACAAAAGAGGTTTAAAGACTGTCTCAAGGCATTTTTTTTTTAAAAAATGTAGTATAAACACCACCAATTGGGAAATAGAGCACTCCAATTAGAGAACAGCCTTTACCAAAGGTGTCATGGGCTTTGAAGACACTCGAACTCAGGACGCATTGTTAAAACTGTGTTTGCGGAAGACAATCTTACTCGGCTACGAGGGATCGCCAAAGAAGAAGAAATCTTGGGGATGACCTGGTTATCTCGGCATGACCCTGTCATTGCTTGGGGGCAGAGATCCCTAGTGATTGCTTCAGCGTATTGTAATCTCTACTGTCTGGGCGACAGGCCATCAGTAGTAGCAGTGGTGTTGAGAGCAGGAGTGCTGGTTCCTCTTACCAGCAAGGAGAGCCAGCTGCCCTGGAAATACTATCCCTTCAGAGATGTCTTCTGTGAGACGGAAGCAGACAAGTTGCTGCCCCATAGGCCTCCTGATTAAAATATACCTCCTGACAGGCATGCAATTGCCCACAAGTCACCCCTGTTCAATGTCAGAAGTAGAGCTGGCAGATTTTAGGGAGTTTCTGGAGAAGAACCTGGCAAGAGGTTTCATCAGAACTTCAAAGGCGCCAGGTGACACCCCTGTGATGTTCATGAAGAAGCAAGATATGGCAGAGTTGAGGGTGTGTGGACTATAGAAAGGTCAATCACATAATGGTGCCCAACCGCTATCACCTACAGTGCATTGGGGATTTATTGGAAAGAGTGAGGTCAGTAAAGGTCTTCACGAAGTTGGATTTTAGGGAGGGGTGGTGTATAACTTAATCCATATCAGAGAGGGAGATGAATGGAAAACCACATTATGCACCAGGTATGTCAGCTTTGAGTATCTGGTCATGCGCTTTGGATTCCAGTAAGCACGGTAACGTTCCAAGCCTTTATTAACTATGTACTCAGAGGCCTGGTGGACTGTTTCGTGATGGCTTACCTCAATGATGTCTTGATTTATTCAGGGAACCAAGAACAGCATGTATGTCATGTGACAGATGTGGCAGAGGTTGCAAGAACACCAGCTGTATGCCAAGTTAAAAAAATGTCACTGTCACATCTCAGCGGTACCAATGTTTCCTGGGGTACCGCCTCATGCCTGAGGGGGTGCATATGGATCCCGCTAAGGTGCAGAGCATAGTTGCGTGGCAGGCGCCCAAGATGAAGAAAGATCTGCATAGGTTCTTAGAGTTCGCCAACTGTTACCGCAAGTTTGTGCTGGCGTATTCGAGACTCACTACACCCCTCATGGATTGCTTGAGGGGCAAGAAGCGGTTCCAGTGGACTGCAGAGGCACAACAGGCATTTCAGCATCTCAAAACCTTGTTCTCTTCAGAGGTCTACCTGGCTCATGAGGACCTCTTGTTGGAAACAGATGCTGGCAAAGGTGCCTTGCACATTAGGGCAATTGGGACACTGCCCCACCAACCTCAGTCTCCTAGTCAGTCAATCCTCACCTACATGCTTGCCTTCTTATGAGGAACATTTGTGGTAGGAAAAGTTTCAGGGTGTTTTCTAGAAGCTCCAGACCTTGCCCAGATTGCTACTCATGCCATATGACCATCCTGAAAGTTTAGTGTGTGCAGATCAACTGGAATGTGTTGCATGTGTGTATGCAAGGATGGTCTTGAGAGTGGAAACAACCCTGAATGTGCAATGAAAAGGAGCTCTGTAAGGGTTCTAGATCAGAAATTGACCCTCCATCACCTCTTTTTACAGTCTTTGGGGAAGTAGCATCCTTTGTTTAGTTTCAAGAAACAAAAGCAGAGATCTACAACAGGTGTTTTTGTCTGATTACGCTGGTACACGGACACGTTCTGCAGCCGTCTCATTAGGTGAATCAGCTTCTTCACACACCTTTTACGGGAAAGGGGAAAGAAAACAATAATTGTGGAGACGATTGAGCTTATTAAAGGTGTTTCTTAGATGAAATGAGGCGAGTGAGACATCACTAGCCTCATTTCATCTAAGAAACAGGGCATACTTATATGGGTCCTAAATGAAGACTCAGTTGTGTCATGGAAACACCTTCACTTGAAAAGTCTGCAAGTCTGAAACCACAGGTAATTGTTGAGAAATCTCACTCATTATCAGGGTGGTTCAGAGTCCCCTTGGTTGTATCTAATTGGAGTGGAACACCTTCCGGATCTGGGCCCCAAACTGAATTTGTCTGGGGGCATGCACATTTTAAGTAGTATGTAAAACAGCCTCTTCATCCCGGGCTAGTGCCACACTTTTAACATGGGGGGGGGGGGAGGTTACAGTACTGCGTACCCTTGAATACCAACAGAACAAAAAGCACTGGGTATGTTAAATGCATGCAACCTGACAAATCACCAAGTAATCTGTTCTGAAAACCTTAGTATGTTGCTGCTGGTTAGCAGAAAGTTGGCTTTTCATAAATTGACATGTCACCCAGCCAGCGGTTTTGCAGATGAGCCCAAAGAGATTGTTTTTCCACCTCATATGCTACCCTTCCATTGTAAAAGCAACTTCTGCGGGAAAGCTGGAGGTCCTGCGATTTTGTGCCTCAGGCTATTGTTGTAGCTTACTGTTCCAGAAGGCTGCCAGGAGTTGCCCTTCAGCTGCAAAAAGAGTAACCCTTTCTGCTGCTCTAAAATTAGACAAGCTTAGTCTTCCAACCAACCTGAAATCGGCAATCAGGGAATAGTGTCTCTCTCAGTTCTGTGAAAAGACTTTATCTATAAATATTCTGATACTGTGTGTTTGTGTATGTATATATATATATATATTCTAAGATCATGGCCACTGGTCCCATCACCTCCTGGCAAATAGAAGGGGCAGAAATGGAGGCAGTGAGAGATTTTACTTTCTTAGGTTCCATGATCACTGCAGGTGGTGACAGCAGTCACGAAATTAGAAGACGCCTGCTTCTTGGGAGAAAAGCAATGACAAACCTAGACAGCATCTTAAAAAGCAGAGACATCACCTTGCCGACAAAAGTCCGTATACTTAAAGCTATGGTTTTCCCAGTAGTAATGTATGGAAGTGAAAGCTGGACAATAAAGATGGTTGATCGCTGAAGAATTGATGCTTTTGAATTATGGTGCTGGAGGAGACTCTTGAGAGTCCCATGGACTGCAAGAAGATCAAACCTATCCATTCTGAAGGAAATCAGCCCTGAGTGCTCACTGGAAGGACAGATCCTGAAGCTGAGGCTCCAATACTTTGGCCACCTCATGAGAAGAGAAGACTCCCTGGAAAATACCCTGATGTTGAGAAAGATGGAGGGCACAAGGAGAAGGGGACGACAGAGGATGAGATGGTTGGACAGTGTTCTCGAAGCTACCAACATGAGTCTGACCAAACTGCGGCGGGCAGTGGAAGGCAGGAGTGGCTGGCATGCTCTGGTCCATGGGGTCACGAAGAGTCGGACATGACTAAACGACTAAACAACAACAATATATATATTCTGTAAATTCTCATTATTCTGAGTTATAGTACGTGTTGCATTGAAATATTTAATGTACAATATACTCTTTTTTGTATACAGAGTTCCATTCTCTGTATTCTTTCCTTGTCAGTATCAGAACCAATTAACAGTTACAGGTAGGTAGCTGTGTTGGTCTGCCATAGTCGAAACAAAATAAAAAAAATCCTTCTAGTAGCATCTTAGAGACCAACTAAGTTTTTTCTTGGTATGAGCTTTCGTGTGCACTGAAACAGAAGTCACCAGACCCTGATATATAGTGAGAGGGTGGGGAGGGGTATTACTCAGAAGGGTGGTGGGAATGGGAGATTGGCTGATAGGAGAGGTAAACCTGTTGACAACTGTTAACGACTGCAAATGGTCTTACAGGAAAAAGCAAGGGGTGAGATGGCTAAAAATAGCTTTGTCATGTATAATGAGATAAGAATCCAATGTCTCTATTGAGACCAGGTCTCTCCATGGTTTTAAGTTCGGTAATAAGTTGCAATTCAGCAACTTCTCTTTCTAGTCTATTTCTGAAATTCCTTTGTAATAAGACAGCTACTTTGAGATCTTGTATAGAATGTCCTGGGAGACTGAAGTGTTCTCCTACTGGTTTTGCTGTCTTGTGATTCCTGATGTCAGATTTATGTCCATTTATCCTTTGTAGTAGGGTTTGGTGTGTTTGTCAAAACGTTTACCACACTTATCAGCCAAACCCATTCGCACCACGTTTCTGAGTAATAAGCTGGTGTTCCTCCTTTGTTGAGATCTCTTCTACTCTTCGTTTTTGAGCAAACAAAATTCGAGTGGAGGTAGTTGCTTAAAGAAGTAAATTCTTTCAGCCCTTGGGGACGTCTTACTGAATTATTCCTCAGAGAAATGGGGTTTGGTACACAGACTTCTGCAGGGCCACTACAGGTCGGGTAGCACCTGGATACCCCGAGATTGTGAAAAGGGACAGATTCGCATTTTGTCCTTCTACACTATTTGCCAACATAATGCCGCTACGACTCCAATATACCTAGGGGTCACTAAGATGAGTGAGGCTTGACACATTAGCTAGTGGTATAACAAATTTGCACTTCTGGGTACTGGTTATCAGGCTTTGGGGAACTGGCTTCCTCCCCTGTGGCCGTAAATGAGCAGATCAAACAAAAGGGAATTCTTATCAGTTAGCTTCTTTAACAAACACAGTGGAGGTCAAAAGAAAATGTCTATCCAGAATAGCAGTGCTCCCAATTAAGGCTTACAACCCTCCATCCCTATTAATCTACATCCCTCCTACGTTTTGTAATCTGAGCTTGTACCCTCTGCGCTTTCTGTTCCGAGACTTTCTGAGCTCTTCTCGACCTTGGGCTGGGCGAAGGAATGCTGTCCAGAGACTGTGAATCTGTTAACCCTCTCGCTTCCAGTGTTTCTTCTCCTAGCTCTTCCCCATCCAGTATTTCCCAGCTTCTGCCTTCTGAACGATGCCCCTCTGCAAACCATTGTACCAAATCTATACTGTCCTCCTGCTCCTGGGAAAATTCAGAGCAGGAGCAGGGTCAGGGGGAGGGGGTGATTTCCACCTTTCCTTCTCAGTGCTGCCCTCCCCGACACTGGCCAAGATCCTGATTTTTCCAGGATTGAGTGTGATTATCCAAAACAGGTTTGCCTAGTCCAGTGTTGTCCACAATGACGGGAAGCATCTCTCCAGAGATTCCGAGAGGAAGCAATCCCAGTCCTATTTCAGCAACTATTTCATCAACTGCCAGGGGACCAACCATATTCCTATTCATGTATCTCTAACAGACCTACTGAAAACAATGCAACTAAATTAGCCATTTCCATACATTTCAATGGGTCTACTCTGAGTATGAGAACAGCGGGAGGAAGAAAACAACACAACATTGTTCTATGATTTTCAAAAGACTTTAATGCGGAAATAAATAAAGGAGCCAGTAGAAATGGCCCATTTGCAAATGAAGATCAATGCAATATGAACCACAGAAGGAGCAATAATCAGACATCCTGTTTTCTGAGCTGGAAATTGCAAAGACAAAAAGCATTGTGCATTAAGGTAAAGATGGCAGGGGGGACCTCCTGTCTTCCCTTTGGCCTTGTGGGGTGAGCAACCTTCAGCCAAACAGAGCTGAAATACTTCCAGGGGATGGAATACAAGGTGACAGGTGTGACCAGGAAACGGGCCTGTTATGCAGAGATAGGGAAAAGCCAAAGGAGTTAAGTCAAAGCATGATAGGAATTGTTAACAGAAGTGCTCAGCTCTCACAAATCCCATTGGTGGAACAGTGGGCTCTCTGGAGCACCATGAATTTTTGAATATCGTGTCCATTAATTCAGCCGAGGGTTGGAATCTTGCATCTTCTTTCCTGAGTGTTCTGTCAGTGTTGCGTCTGGGCTTAGCATGGCCAGCACTGACCAGGGTAATGTTTGGGGACACATGCCCAGATGGGGCGGAACCCATGAGGACATCCTGCACCTGGACGGATGGGGAGACAGCCCCGAATGCAGCGGTACCCAGGTTTACATGGCCAAACACTAGGATAGGTGGGGATAAGCACTTCGACTGGGACATAGCCTGGAGGACAACACTGGCCATAGCAAGGGATACACACTCTTCTAAGGCTGCATCCTGGGGGACATGGAAAATTCTGTGGGTAGTAGCACGGATAATCACAACAGAAGGAGTCAACGTTGGAAGGGCTGTCAGCTTCTGGCTTGGAGAAATCCTCCAACAGGATACCATCATTCAGCAGAGACATCTTGGAGCAGGTGGATAGAACTGAAATGAGATTTTGGTAGAGTTGTTAAATCGACAAATACTGGATTAAAAGTGTGATGGGAAACATCATATTCAGAGACCAAATGCAGTCTTCCAAGTCCCTCAACCTGGCACTCAGAACCAGAGGCAAAATGTCTTGGGCTATCCCTGTCTCTCAACATTTCATTTTAGGCAATACTCGGCAAGAAAATGAAGTTAGCCTAATATTTACAAAAGTGCAGAGGAAAGAGATATTTCAGTCCTTCTAAAACCCCATGAACAGGGTAGAAGTTACCTGGTTTCCTACTGGATCTGATAGGATGAGTCTCAGGAGCTTCTGGAGTAAGATATCACAAGACACCTCTTTATATATAGTCCACCAGTGTGCCCAGAGGAAATGAGACTTCCTGAGTTCCCGGAATAAAAAATCATTCTTCAGATCTTTAATGGTCAGATTTTTATCTGAAATGTTCTAATTATTCTTCCTTCCTGGTCCAAAATGGTGATTTTGATCTAACCATCACTTCAGGAGCAAAGCACCCAAGGATGCTGATGGAAATTAAATTTCATATCCACTTGCCTGCAACAGCTGCTAAACACAATGGGGCTACCTTCTGAGCAGACTTGTGCTGCAAATTCATTTTAGAATATATGCAAGATGTAATGTCTTTGGGGTCTCTGCTACATTAGTGTCAGGGACTAGACTGAAGAGGAGGAGGATTGGCGGAGGCCGCCCCCCACTTCTCCTGTAGTTTCCGAAGAAGAGGAAAGCCGTCTCAAATTACAGCAGGTCTTTGAGGAAGAGAACAGCTCAGAGACAGGTGAACAGAAGAGTTAGGAGGTGTTTGGAGAAGGAGGAGGGGAGGCAGAGCAGCTAGCTGACACGTCACTGGACAGCATAACCGACCCCCCTTCATCCAAAACACAACGTTTTCTATGGGCACAAGAAAAAAGGGCACAGAGGCAGTTGACCACGGATGGATGTTGTAGAAGCAGGTGTTGCTGCTTCTACAGTAATTTTTCCATTGTGAGCTTTAAAATGTTTTCCCCCCCCAGAGCATTTTCAAAGCGTTTTTGTTTTTTTTATAGCCGTGTAGATGCAGCCTAAGTGGCCATTTTTGGAGGTAGACCCCGTCACCTTCATGTTACTGCTCAGTTTGAGAACCATAAACTATTTAATTAGCATATAACACATGTTTTACATAATTAGATAAATCAGGATATTCCAGGATCAAATCAGAAACCGGGACAGCTTATGTAAATCTGGGACTGTCCCTGGAAAATAGGGACACTTGGAGGGTTTGGACTCCACATGAGGTCTGACCATGGGGGTCTCTCCAAGGCCGCATAGGGTGGCACAATCACTTCTGGACACGATACATCTCTTACATGCGGCCCACCAGATGTTGTTGGACTACAATTCCCATCATCCCTGTCCATTGGCTATGCTGGCTGAGACTGATGGGAGCTGGAGTCCAACAACTGCTTAGGGGCCCCACAGGTCCCACATCCCCGAGAGAGAGGCCTTTGGATGAACAACTAGCCTGTCCCACCTTCTTACCGCAAACAAATTTCGAAATGGGTCTTAAACATTGCCCTGGGGGGCATTCCTGATGGAATGGCAAGGTGGCTCTGAATTGCTATAATCATCCCCAAATAGATCTGATGCCAAATTTCACCAAGAGGTGAATATGAGTTGTGTTTGGGCAGAGACCAGGTGGGTGGGGTGAGTGTGGATGCTCCTCTCAGACCACACCTCCACATGGATTTTGAAGGCAATTGGAGGCATTGTGGATTTCTCAGTGATCATATCTATCCTGAGACATCAAGAGGTTCAGACATAGGTTCTCCCATGAGTCTCCATGAAAGACCCTGAATAGGTGTCCTTCATGGGAGAGCACCCACACCATCTCATCTGAGGATCTTTGAGAAGCCCAGCCAGCACCACAATTATTTCTAACTGCTGTAATTATGTTTACAAAGAATCCTTGTTCTTAGATGTGGTTCCATATTTCCAGTAAAAGGTTTCTGAGGAAGTTCCTGCTTGACCCCGTGACTGCCGCAGTACATGTCTCTGTGTAAGCATAATAAACTAATGGTATGTGTTTGCAGATTTCTGCTTAGGAATGATATTACTTCCTCAAACAGCTGGAAAGAGAACTGATGAGATGGTGTTTTATGCCAAGAATGGAGAACCTGTGGACCTCCTGATGTTGTGGGACTGCAGGTGGAGCTTACATTGTGGTTGGTCCAGAAACTGCAGTTGATGCAGAATGCTGCAGCATGATTGCTGACAGGAGTGAGATCCGTTTCAGCAAGCCTGGCCAGCTACCAATTATTTTGTAACCTATATCTGTTTTTTAAAGTTTTTACTATTTTAAATGAGTATTTTAATGGGGCATTGTTGTTGTTTAGTTGTTTAGTTGTGTCCGACTCTTCGTGACCCCATGGACCAGAGCACACCAGGCACTCCTGTCTTCCACTGACTCCCGCAGTTTGGTCAGACTCATGTTGGTAGCTTCGAGAACACTGTCCAACCCTCTCGTCCTCTGTCGTCCCCTTCTCCTTGTGCCCTCCATCTTTCCCAACATCAGGGTCTTTCCCAGGGAGTCTTCTCTTCTCATGAGGTGGCAAAGGATTGGAGCCTTAGCTTCAGGATCTGTCCTTCCAGTGAGCACTCAGGGCTGATTTCCTTCAGAATGGATAGGTTTGATCTTCTTGCAGTCCATGGGACTCTCAAGAGGGGCATAGGCTATGTGTATTTTGTTTTCTAATCCGTTTATGGATTTCAGCAGTGCTGTTAATCTCCTATTTTATTTGTACACCTAGAGAGTTTTCTTTGATTAAAAGGTGTACTCCCCCGCTAAATAAATGCATAATAATTAAAAATCTCATTAGCTTCATCTTGCAGGGCCCATGGTCAGGGAGGAGGATGGAATCTGTAATCCAACAACATCTGGAGGGAATCAGTAGCTTTCCAGATCTTCCTGGACTCCTGCTCTGATCTTCCCTGACAACTGTGTCTTGATCTCTGGCACTGATGGGATGCAATCACACCTAGAGGACACCTGGCTGGTGAAGCCTACTGTACTCACTTAACTGGGAGTGAATACTACTGAGTTGAATAGGACTGACTTCTGGGTGGAAAATATATAACATTGCAACAATAGTGTCTATGCCAGGAATGAAGGACCCGTGACCTTCCAAACATTGCTGGACTAGAACTTCCATCATCTTTGAATGTTGGCCCTGCTGGATGGGGCTGAAGGGAGGTGTACTCCAACAACATCTGAGGGGCCATAGCGATCCTGGTTCTAGGCATACATTCAGTGGTCTTCCTGAACATGCTAGACCACAACTCCCATCATTCCTGACCATTGACGATGCTGGGGTTCATGGGACAAGGGGTCCAACAAGATTTGGAAAGCCACCAGCTCTCCATCCCTGGTTCTAGAGTATAGGTTCTGTGCCTTCTTAAACACACAGGTCTTGCTATAGGAAAGCTAGTTATACCAAAATTCACTTATCCAAACATGAGGAGTTAGCCTCACTAGTACACACACTGCAGATTCAGATATCCAGACAGCCAGACCTGTGTGTGGTACTGTACACAAATTAGCAGCCTTAAGCAAGTCAGATTTTTTGTGTTTTGCTGGTCAGTGGCAGTTGTTTAAGCAGAAACCATGGTGGGAGGAAGGGGAGGAGGAGGGAGGTGGGAGATCAGACAAATAAGAGAGCACTTTTCCTAACCGTGTCTGCCTTTTGCAAGGTTTCAGAGGGTTTCCCCAGCTTGTTCATTGTTCTGTGGTCAGACATGGATGAAAAAACTTCCCATAAGAATCAGTGGAAATTGTTAACTCCTAAAAAACAATTTCCTGGAAACACATTGGGTTTGGATAGCAGGTCCTAACACCCTTTGGGATACCAGTATAAGGGCCAAAGGATTACAGGGCAGTGCTGGGAGGAGCACAGAGAGAAGAAACCCCATGGTGCACCTGTAGCAGAAAAACTGCACACTTAAATCAGCCCCACCTGCTCTAAAATATGTCTCCGCTGTATTGGTCTCTACAATGGTAGCAGGCGCTGTAACTCTCCAACAGTTTTACCCCTGATGGCACACTTTCCATTGTCTCTCTAGACAGACGGATGTCAATAGTGCTAAATAGGGTGATTGTAACACAAATTAAATTGGTGATTCGAATCAATATGGTGATGAAAACAGCGAAACCTTGCTGTTATTTTTGGGTCACTGTGCAATATG
This sequence comes from Darevskia nairensis, assembly GCA_034642065.1. Lineage (NCBI taxonomy): Eukaryota > Metazoa > Chordata > Lepidosauria > Squamata > Lacertidae > Darevskia > Darevskia nairensis. Next base: position 813,387 of record JAWWNI010000321.1, read on the forward strand.
GAAGAACCAGGAATATGATCCTATCCAATTGTGTAAAACATGAGTTGTGTGCTGCAATTAAATGTTTGAATACCACTTCTCATGGTTTTTGGACCGAGCAAAAATACGCTGCGTGGAGGTGAGAGATCCTCCTCCCAAAACGGTTAGGGTTAGACGCAAGGCATCCCTTCTTCCTTCTTCTGTATATTCTAAAATATTTTTGCAAAAGGGTGCTACAATGTCTGCTCAGAAGGAAGCCCCACTGAGATCAGCTGCATTTGCAGGAATGTGGCTAAGTCATTTCAGCCTAAATAGGGCATTTTCCCCAACAAGCTCCGGGGTTAACATGATGATGCAGCATGTTGAATAAGGAAGGAAAAATTAATTACGGTAGTCTATTTCAATTATACATGTGACAATTAAAAATCTGAAGATTATTTTTTACTGTAATTCTTTGAAGTGAGATGAGTGCTTTCCTCCAGGCACCATGAAGGACCATATAAAAGGAGCTGCCTCACAATGGGCTACTTCAGAAACAGCTGAAACTCCAAAAGCATCCCATCGGATCCAGTAGGAAACCAGGTAATCCCTTTCATGCTCACAGGCATATCTCTTTTCTGTGAGGGCTTCTAAATATCAGGCCAACTTCATTTACCTTGCTGAATATTGCAATGAATGAAATGTTGAAGAGAAATGGCAAGTTCCTCCATGGAGAAATAGCTAGATGAGTGCTTCAGATGAGCTGTGGTGTGGTGTCCAAATGCATCTGATGGCTTCTGAGTGTCCTGTTGGGGTTCTAATCTTGTTGAAGAAAGTGTCTGTAGAGTGGATGTAGCTTGAAATTTTTAGATAATGGAGTTCCCATCAAATGTTGCCTAAAGATAACCTCCTACAGAATTTTGGAGGGTCACAGGAACCAGGGAGAGCAATAAATGCACATTTTCCCTTTGTACTGTAGCTCCACTTTGGGCGAAAAGATTCCTGTGTTGCAGGGAGCTGGACTAGACTTGGGTCTCCAGCTGTTTTGGGAACTGTATTTCAAAAACAGATGCAGATCCAAGTTTGGGAAACACTGGACTAGATGATCCTCCTGGTCCCTTCCAACTCTACAATTCTCTGATTCTCTGATTCTAGTATCTACACAAACTCACAGGTTCCTCTCTAAGCTTCCATTCCATCCAGTGCAATGTTAAAATGAGTGGATAGAACTGGAAATGCAAATTTTTGCTTGGTGCAGGAGGCATGTTTCTACAGCCACTCAAACATTCATCTCTACCATCTATCCAGGGAGTCAAGAGGCATTATCAGAGCTCAAATTGACCCTCTAGTCAAGCCAAAACACGGGAAAGCATGGTCTATTAGGAGCATGGTCTAGGGAGAATAGGTGTGGTTGGCGGGGAGAGAGACCTGGAGACTTCGCTGTCCTCCATCTAGGCAAATAAGAGGCAGTATGAGATTTCGAGGACACATTTCAGAGGTGTGCCAGTAGAGAATAGGCGTGGTTTGGGAGAGGCGGTTTGTTTTGGGAAGAGTTTTGAGTGTCAGGAAGAAAGGGTTGGTGGGATGCACTTGGCCCCTGTGCCTCAGGTTTCCCATCTCTCTTTTAACCCAGTTTTTTCAACCTATAACCTCTCTGCCATAATGTTATTTCAGATCTACCCTACCTGCTCCAAGATGTCCCTGCTGAATAATGGCATCCTGTTGAATGACTTCTCTAACCCAGAAGACGACTCCTTCTTTCAGTACCCTGGCTGCTATCCACCCTATCAGCATCCTGGTTGCTACTATCCTTGTGGTTCCAAGTGGGGCCCTGGCTTTGGTTACCCTTGCCCCCGAGGGTACCGCCCCATCACGGCCTGTGTCCCCTGCTATCCCCGACCTTCTTGGCCATGTCCTCCAGGAACCTACCCCAGGAAGGTGTGCGTTCCCTACCGACAAAATTACCCTGGTCAGGGCTGGCCATGTTAAGCTCGGATGCAACACTGATGGAACATCTAGGAAAGAAGACGTGAGATTCTAACCCTCGGCTGAATGGATGGACACAGTATTCAGAAATGCTGATTACTTCAGAGATCCCACTGTTCAACCAGTGGGGTTTGTGAGGGCTCCAAACCTCTGCTATCAACCAATATCGCATTTTGACTGTGTTCCTTTGGTGGCCCAACTCTGCATGCTTATTTTCAACAACAGGCTTCTATTTCCTGATTACATCTTCTGCCTTACATTCCAACTAATAATGCACCAGGACCTCCTAAATGAGGTATTACAGCTGTGATTGGCTGAAGGATGCACATCCTACAAGGCCAAAGGGAAGATTGGAGGTCAGCTGTGTTGTCTTTGCCTTAGTCCACAATGATATGTCAACTTTGTCTTTGCAATTTCCAGCTCCAAAGAGATGATACCTGATAATTGCCTTTTCAGTGGTCCATGTTGCATTGATATGCGGTGGGCTATTTCCACCATCTCCTTTCCTGCTTTTTCCTCATTAAAAAGCTTCTACGAATCATAGAACAATGTTGTGCTGTTTTCTTCACCCTCCTTTCTGATACACATAGAAATGAATGGAAATGGCTAACTTAGTTGTACAGCCGTACCTTGGTTTTCGAACAGCTTAGTTCTCGAACATTTTGGCTCCCGAATGCCGCAAACCCGGAAGTGACTGTTCACAAACTATGTTTGGAAGCTGAACATCCGAGAGGGCTTCCGTGGCTTCCAATTGGCTGCAGGAGCTTCCTGCAGCCAATCAGAAGCCTCTCTTTGGTTTCCAAACGTTTTGGAAGTCGAACGGACTTCCAGAATGCATTCCATTCAACTTCCAAGGTACGACTGTATTCTTTTCAACAGATCTCCTCTGAGCACAACTTGGTTTGGTACAACATCTTGCATTCCAGGAGATAATGAAGGCACAGATATGTCTATAATGGATTCGTGGATTCCTATAATGTCTATAATGGATTCCTGACCACTGGTCTTGTTAGCTAGGGATGATGGGAGCTGTATTTCAAAAACAGCTGCAGAACCAAGGTTGGGAAACACTGTTGTAAGGGTTGTATAGTTACTTATCTCCTTGACTTGGGGGTTGCATCACTCCATACCCTCCCAACATTTGTCTGATGTCAAAGGGATGTCCTAAGAAAAAGCAGGACTTTTTGGGATCAAATCAGAAACTGGGATGGCTTCTGTAAATCCAGGAGTGTCCCTGGAAAACAGGGACACTTGGAGGATCTGAAATTGGAGGGTCCAAAATCCACCACTGGTTGAAGATAGTTGCAGATGGACTAGATAAGGAAAGCTTTGCAGCTGGACTGAAGCAGACTGAAGGAGGTATCCAGTCGAGTGATGGATAAGTCCTTGCTCCTGGTGAAGGAAGCTGAGCTCACCTCCATTTAAGATGGAGCAAGCTCTCAGCAGAAGATCTCATATGCTAGGAATGGGGGGGGGGGAGAGAGATGCTGATACAAGAGCATATGTCCTCTTTTTCTAGGACACCTCCTCTTTTTCATGGGTATGTAAAATGAGAGTCATCATAGCGATCCATAGTTAAAAGTAGAAGTTGGAAAATGTGTCCCCTTTTTTGCTCTTCAAAATATGGCTCTGGTAAAGAAGGTCCAGTAGAGACTTTATTTCCTCAGACTTTTAAAGAAGAACAATCTGAGTGAGAGACTGCTGGTGTCCTTCTATCGAGGCAGCATAGAGAACATTCTTACATACTGTATTTGTGCTTGGTTTGCCAGTTGCACAGTCACCGACAGGAAAATGCTCCAGAATGTCATAACCACAGCGCAAAAGATTATTGGCCATCCTCTCCCATCTTTGGACGAACTATACAGCTCCTGTTGTCTCAAAAAAGCAAACAACATTTTACAGGATTCATCTCATCCTGGATATAGTCTGTTTGCATGGTTGCCTTCGGGCAAGAGATACAGAACAATTAAATCCAGAACAAATAGACTAAAAAACAGTTTTTATCCAAGAGCTATAACTATTTTAAATGCTGTAACCAAATCATACGATCTTTGGGGAGTCGTGATGGATGGTATGTATGTGTATGTGTGGTTGTAAATGTATAAATGCGTATATGTGGCTATAAATGTGGGATGGCATTCAATTTCGTTGTACTACGTACAATGACAATCTATCTATCTATCTATCTATCTATCTATCTATCTATCTATCTATGGCAACCGTAGCAGTAATCAGGACTTCAGGGCTTTAAATTTGGGATGGAGAACATGAGGCTTGAGGGGTGAATGTGGCCCCTCCCTTTTGCTCTCGAGAATCCTCAGACTACCCCCCTCACTAGTCCTGCTTTGCACCCACCTTGGATGATTTTCTCAAACTAGAATGAGTGTTTGGACACTGATGTTTCGTCTTGCTGGTCTGCATGGAGGACAGAGAGGGATGTGTGAGCATGGGTAAATGTTAGCCTCTGGCACAAAAAGAAAATTCACATGAGTTGCTCTGCTCCATCTTTTCACTGGCACTGCCCACCGCTGACGTATGCCCCCCACCTCCACCTCGGAAGGTTGCCTAGGAATAGATACAGCCCTTGAAAAATAACCAACATTTTGAATCAGGTCCACCGCAGTTGCTCCAAACAGGTGAGCTGTGTACTTATCTGCCCATGCCTGCCAAAAACTGAACAGCAGGAGCGGTAGTTTTCAAAGTTGCCTCCAGATGCAGCTGCGTTCAGAGTACAGTACATGATAGCTATCAAACCCGGAGGCTATCGAAGCATGGATGACAGCAAGCAAGTCTTTCAACAGATGAGTAATGATGATGATAACATATAGCTGTGATTCTTTGTTAATGCTTCATGCATTCTCCCTTGCTGCTGACTCTGCCAGCCACTCCCTCCCTAAACAAGTCTGTCAGGGATAGAGAACTTTTGCCCCTCCAGATATTGCTGGACCGTAACTCATATCATCTCCCACTGTTGACCATGCTGGCCATCTGGGGTGTGTGAGTTCAAGAACCTCTGGAGAGTGACAGGTTCATTTGTTTGTGCCTTTATGGACAGAATACTAGAGGGGAAAGGGTTGGGAAATGGAGTGAGCGGGGACAGAGCCCCTAGTACCATATTTCCCAAACTTGCATCTCCAGTTCTTTTTTGGACTACATCTCCCACCATTCCTAGCTAGCGGGACCAGTGGTCAGGGGTCAGGATCATCGTACTCTCATGTAGGACCCTGGTAGAGACACATGCCCAACTGGCAAGTTCTCTCCCTCCTGGTCTGTCGTTTGGGAGCTTCAAAAGCTTTCTTCACCCCAAACATAACAGTGACTGATACCAAGAAGCATCAGCACACTTACGATCCGCAGGATATTGGCGGTTTGCGTAACAGACTCAATAGCACAGCATTTTGACTATTACCGTAGGCTCCTTACAGCCGCTAGGTTAAACGTTCTGGAATCGGCAGTTTTGTGGTGAAGGTTCAGGGGAGTCCCATACGCCCAGAGACTTTGCCCCTGTGCTCTGGGAGTGGTTGAGTCAACTGAACAAATTCTTTTGATCTGCCCATTCTATGCAGATCTTAGACAAAAACTTATAGCTCCACTCCTATGGCAACATAGCCCAGTAGACAGAGAAAAACTGGTTTTGTATTTGCTGAACAAGTTCACTGGAACAACAACCTTCTCGGTGGCCAAATTTCCTTTTTTTGGCCTTTAAGCATTTTAAGGCTAAAATTGACTGCATTGACACAGGTCTAAATGTATAATATATTTTTTGCTGTTTCTAAGTGTCACGCTTTTCCAGATGTTTTAACTTTTGTATGGATAATATGTGCTTTCTGACTGACGATCGAATAATTTTTTTTATTACCGGTATTATTGATTGACTAATCTACTTTATTTACATATACAGTCATACCTCGGGTTACGCTTGCTTTGGGTTGCGTTTTTTTGGGTAGCGAACTTGGCAAACCCGGAAGTGTTTACTTTCGGATTTCGCCGCACGTGCATGCGCAGAAGCTCGCTTTTGCACATGCGCGGAAAGCGCCGCTCAGGTTACAGACTTTTCGGGGTGCGAATGGCACCCCGGAACGTATCGGGTCCGTAACCTGAGATACCACTGTAATACACTCAGAGCATTCTGACTTAGCTCCTTCCTCTTTCTCATAAGACAGCAAAGAGAGAAAGAACAAAGGACAATAGCCCTACATTCCGGAACACAGTAGTACAAAACATCCTGTCTCCGTCACTTCCCACACTGTGGAATGAAAACATACACCATCATGTGATAGACAACAATCTCATGACTGCAAACACGGAGCAAGAATCCTAACAGAGAACAGTAGTCCCAATTGGGTCAAAATAGTGACCTGGAAAGATGCATTAGGCTCAGCATGCCAGCAGAGGGAGATGTTGCTGTTACAACAAGGGAGCGGTGCATGTGGGGAGAGAATCGGTCTCTAGCTGCACTGCAAATGGAGCCTTCATAGACTGACAGGCAATTCCTGACAAGCATATGGAAGAGCAAGCTATAACAAGAACCTGAGGCACCCTTGCTGAAAGATCTCATAGGAATGAAGTGGAGGTCAAAAGAGCGAGCCAGGAAATTGCAGGACCTCCAGTTTTCCAGCAGAGGGAGAAGTTCCTCTTACATTGGAATGGTAGCATATGAGGGAGAAAACCCATCTCTTTGGTCTCATCTACACTGTCTCAAAACAGCAGGTCGGATGACATGTCAATTTATGCAAAGCAAAAATCCAAGTTTCTGCTTTGCCTGGTGGCATGTTTTTAACCATGGGTAGGCAAACTAAGGCCCGGGGGCTGGATCCGGCCCAATCACCTTCTAAATCCGGCCCACGGACGGTCCGGGAATCAGCGTGTTTTTAAAAGAGTAGAATGTGTCCTTTTATTTAAAATTCCACTCCTGGTTATTTGTGGGGCATAGGAATTTGTTCACCCCCCCAAAAAAAATAGTCTGGCCCCCCACAAGGTCTGAGGGACAGTGGACTGGCCCCCTGCTCAAAAAGTTTGCTGACCTCTGCTTTTAACAAATCATGGTTCTTCTGTTATTTCATTCCCCCCCCGCCTTATAATAATAATAATAATAATAATTTATTATTTATACCCCGCCCATCTGGCTGGGTTTCCCCAGCCACTCTGGGCGGCTTTCAACAAAGCATTAAAATACAATAATCTATAAAACATTAAAAGCCTCCCTAAACAGGGCTGCCTCAGATGTCTTTTAAAGGTCTGGTAGTTGTTGTTCTCTTTGACATCTGAAGGGAGGGCGTTCCAAGCCCCACCTACCCATGTCACAAAACCTCACCCCTCTGCCCCTTATTTGCCTTTGAGTCTCACTGCTGTTCCCTTTGGGTGAGCTTTCCTCTAATTCCGAGTAAGACATGGCTGTGATTGAGTGAGTGAGTAGCTCAGGCAGGGACATTTAGCTGCGAGGAAGCCTCTTTGTGCTCAGTAGGGTTTACTTCTGTGTAAGACTGCTTGAGGCTGAGGTCTTGGTTGTGCTAGTAAGGAACACAGTCTCTTGCATGGCTGAGAGAGCTGATAGCAAGGCAACATTGTGATCCATAGGACTGAAATGCATTGTTAGCTCTATGCGAAAATGAATATTAGTCAGAGTACAGAAGCAATCTAATGATGCCCTGAAAATACATTGGGGGGGGGGGAGAGTATCAAGCAGAGCACATGCCTTTTCATTCTTTCTGCCAGAAAGAGTGATAGAAGGGACTGGTTTTTTTTTTTATGGGCAACATGACTCTAGGCAGAACATACTTTCCTGGTACATCAGACAAGACCCTCTAAGTGCCCCTATTTTCCAGGGACATCCCTGATTTAGAGAAGCCATCCCAGTTTCTGATTGGATCCCTGAATGTCCCACTTTTCCTTAGGATGTCCCCATTTTTATTGGAGAAGTGTTGGAGGGTATGGAGTTATCCAACTCCCCAGGCTGCCAGAAGGCAATCCTGTACAATATAGGGAAGGGTTTTTTTATGTATAATGTTTAATAATGTTTTTATATATATTGCAAGCTGCCCAGAGTGGCTGAGGCAACCCAGTAAGATGTGTGGGGTATAAATAGTAAAATCATCATTATGGAATGGGACGTCCCTATATTCACCCGAGAACTGTTGGAGGGTATGTCAGACTGCAATGATAGCAAACAGCTTGCATAGTATGGATCCATGGAAGGCTACAATGCAGGAAGGTTGCACAAAACAGATTTTGAAAATGGAGTTTCAAAGGAGAAGGAGAAGAGCCCACTTGTTGCATTTGAATCTCTGTGGACCTGAAGGAGCGTCTCCACCCCTATTGTTCTGCCCGGACACTGAGGTCCGGCTCTGAGGGCCTTCTGGCAGTCCCCTCACTGCGAGAAGCCAAGTTACAGGGAAGCAGGCAGAGGGCCATCTCGGTAGTGGCAAAAGCCCTGTGGAACGCCCTCCCTTCAGATGTCAAAGAGAGCAACAACTACCAGACTTTTAGAAGAAGCTTTTAATGTTTGATGGACTACTGTATTTTAATATTTTGTTGGAAGCTGGCCAGAGTGGCTGGGGAAACCCAGTCAGATGGGCGGGGTATAAATAATAAATTATTATTATTATTATTATTATTATTATTATTATTATTATTATTAGGATGACAGCTGTTTACCGCTGAACACTAGATGCCAGGGCCAAACAGCAGGGAGAACTGATGCCTTCAGAACTCTCTTGGAAGGATCTGACTGACCATTGGCTAGGAAGAAGTTGCTGGACTAAATGGACCTGCCTTATGGTCAGGCAAGGCAGTTCTGCCACAAGAGATTTCTGTCATCTTCCAATTGATGCTGCTGGTGACAGAAAGGTTGCCTCCACTGATAAGGAGTTGCTGGAATTTCAAACACAGACATGACCAAGGGCTGTCATGATCATGCCCTGCTTGTGATCTTCTTGGAGGCATCTGAATGGCCTCCTGTTGGAAACAGATGCTGGCGTTGGAGGCTTGTGTATTAGGGCAATTGGGACACTGCCCCACCAACCTCAGCCTGCTACCCAGTCAATCCCCACCTACATGCTTGCCTTCTTACTAGGAACCAGTCCAGGTTGTGGTGCTGACTGCCAACCTTCCTTCTCCTTAGACTCAGGGTTGCCCTTGTAAAACTCAGCAGAGAGGAGGGTGGGGAGAAAACTAGAGTTAGCTGGCTCTGCCTGTTCTTGGTTCAGGCTCCCACGCCCATAAGGCCAGTTTCAGTGGATACCAGTCACCAATGATAAGCCACCACCTTATCGCAAAAATCCATTTTTTCAAGTCTGTTGTGGGCAGGAGTGCCAACTTGATGCCGCAACCGTGGGTGCCCAGGCCCATGGGTGCCATGCAGTGTGCATGGCCCTGGTGTTGAAATTTGTGGGGCCTAGCTCCTTCATGAGGACTTTTGGGGGTGCTCAGTTGACACCTATTGTTGTGGGAGAACACCAAACTTGATTGCACTGCCGGATTTTCCTGTGATGTGATTGAATCCTGTCTAACTAGGGACAGTCAGAAATCACCCTCTGTTTGTTCAACCTGACTTGGCCAAAGATAAAGATACAGTAGGCATGAGCCAGGGACGCGGGTGGTGCTGTGGTCTAAACCACTGAGCCTCTTGGGCTTGCCGATCAGAAGGTCGGCGGTTCGAATCCCCGCAACGGGGTGAGCTCCCATTGCTCTGTCTCAGCTCCTGTCAACCTAGCAGTTCGAAAGCACACACACACACACACACACAAAAAAAAAGGGCAAGTAGAAAAATAGGTAAACGGCATTTCCGTGCGCTGCTCTGGTTCGCCAGAAGATGCATAGTCATGCTGGCCACACGACCCGGAAGCTGTACGCCGGCTCCCTTGGACAATAAAGCGAGATGACCGCCGCAACCCCAGAGTCGTCCGCGACTGGACCTAATGGTCAGGGTCCCTTTACCTTTATTCCCTCTCTCAAGGGAAGGGATTGGCATTGAGGCTATCAGAAGTGAGTGAGCAGAAGGGTTAGTTCTGTGGTCTGGTATCTTGTCCATCTTGGCAGATTAAGGCACCACAAAAGGAGCTAGTTCTTCAATGAATAAACTTGGGAATCTGCTGCCAGAATATGTGATGACAATGGCCACCAGCTTAAGGGGGTTAGTTGCCCTTGTCATAGAGCAGGGGTAGGCAATGTCTGGCCCCCTCCCACATGTTGTGGGGCTCCAAACCCCTTCATCCCTGACCTTTGGACCAGCACTTTTGGAAGGCACCACATTGGTTACTTTGTGACAGAGGATGAAGCGAAAGGAGGGAGAAGAAAACTCAACAGAATCATTCTATGATATGCTGAACAATTTAATGAGAAAATGAAGGAAGGAGTCAGTTGAAATGGTTCAGGGCAGAGGGAGATAAATGCAACACGGAACGCTGAATAAACAATGATCAGACATGCTGACTACTGAGCTAGACATCACAAAGACAAAGCTGATAAATCATTGTAGGCTAAGCCAACAGGGTTGACCACCAGTCTTCACCTTGGCCATGGTGTCTTAGTATCTTTCATAGCTGAAGTAGCCGTGGTAGAGGGTCCTGGTTCATCAGTAATAGATGGAATAGAAGGTAGCAGGTGTGACTGGGAAAGAGGAACCTGCTCTTAAGATAAGCATGCCAAGATAGGAAAAACTCAAAGGAATAAAGTAAAAGCAGTATCTGGATTGGTAAGAGAAGTGCTGAGGCCTCACAAATCCCACAGGTTCCACAGTGGGGGTTCTGGAGCACTCAGCATTTCTGAATACCACGTTCATTCATTCAGCTGAGGATCAGAATCTTGAGTCTTCTTTCTTGGATGTTCTGTCAATGTTGCGTCTCAGATTTACATGGCCAGCCTTTTCCTTGGTAGGAACCTCGGCCCCAAGGGACACAAACCCTTATGACACGGTACCCGGGAGGGCATGGCAAACCGGGCCAGAGGGGGATGCACCCTGTGATGGGGCGGTACCCCCGAGGACATGGCCAAATCCGGCCAGGAAACTGTGGACGTGGCGGGTAGCAGCCCGGATACTGATAAGAGAAGGAGTCAAGGCTGGAAAGAGCATCCATTTCTGGATCAGAGAAGTCTTCCAACAACAGACTGTCATTCAAGAAAGACATGTTGGAGCAGGTAGGGTAGATCTGAAATGACATTAGGATGCAGCGGTTATGATCTCCTATTATTGGATTAAAACAGAGATGTGGAACCTCAGACCCAGGTGCCAACTACAGGCCCCTCCCCCAAAACTCTTCCCAAGTCGCACATCCTTCTTGACAGCCACACCCCTTCTTCTCCACAGTTCACAACTGACACTGACCCTGCTTCAAATCCCATTTATTTTTTGCCTGCCTGGAAGCTGCTCTTGAAATCTGTCAATTCCTCTCACTTGTCTGAAAGGAAGAGGCAGAGGAGTGTGCAATTGCATGTAGAAATTTGCCACTGCAGAAAAGGTGTCATTTACATTTATTACTCCTCCCTCTTTTTTCTCTGGCGTTTCCTACCATTGGCTTTATGTCTATCATAGAGAGGGGTAGGAAGAGAGAAAAGTGGCCCAAGTTCCTGATCTTAATTGTACATCTGACCAAAGGCTCATCGAGTCTAGCATCCTGTTCTCACAGTGGCCAGCGAGTCTAGCATCCTGTTCTCACAGTGGCCAGCGAGAGGACCCAATGGGAAGCCCATAAAGAGGACCTTGTTGAAACAGCACTCTCTACATTGCTGTTTCCCAGCACTGGCATTCAGAGGCTCCCCTGCTTCTGAAACTGGGGGTCTATGATAGGCACCCTGGCTGATAGCAAGGACACTGTTGCCTAAATCTGCAACTGATCTCCCTTGTGGTGGGATTCCATGGCAAGAATGAATGCCTCTACAATACATTGCATCCATCTGCTCAAAGCTTGTTGCTTGCCTTCTACTGCATCTCTTCCATTGCATAATGAGAATGTGCCCCCTTGAGGAAGGGGGCATGCAGAAACTCCTAGTTTCATTCCCCAGGATCTCCAGGTAGGGCAGGAAGAGTTATTCAATTCCCATAACTCAAGTGGCTGATCATATTATTTTTTCCATGCAGAAGGTTCCACGTTCAACCACCAACATCTGATGATAGCACTGGGAAGGGCCTGGTATGAAATCCTGGAGAACACTTGTCAGTGAGTGTAGACAGTTTGTTTGTGATCTGACTCTGTAGGGGCGAGCTCCCCCTGTGCCATTTGAGCCCCCCCCAAACCCCCCCTTCTCTGAAGGAAATATTTTGGGGGACGTTGTGTCTCCAAACAATTTCAGCTATGCCAAATTCAGAGACTCTTTTCTCATGAAGACTAGAACACCCATGAAATGGTGACCATTCCTGAGAGGCATCTAAACACCAAAACACAGTTCAACTGAAACACTCATTTTAAATATTCCTCCATAATTTTGTGCAGGGGGAAAGTTGAACATTTATCTCAACATTTCGCTCTGGGTAAAATTCAGGGGTGAGAAAAAAATATCAAGTTAGTCTGATATTTAACAACCTACAGAGAAGAGAAGTATTACTATCAGGAAGAAACCCACAAAGGGGGAAGAATTTACCTGGTTTCCTGCTGGATCCGAAGAGATGCTTTCAGAGTATCAGATGCTTCTGGAGGAATCCGTATGGGAGGCAGCCCTTTTTATACGGTTTGTTGGCATGCATAGAGGAAATAACTCTTGCTCAATTCCAGGAAATAAAAATTTATCGTTAGATCTTTAATTGTCAGCTGTTTCACTGAAGCTCCCTAATTATTTTGACTCCTCTGTTTAATGTGTCTTGCACCCATCCTTCCCTTCGCAAAGGAACCAGGTAAACACTGTAGGCTGGTGGTGTGGGAAGGGTTTTTGAGATTACTCATTAAGCTGGAATTCCATATCAGCTGAACGCAATGGAGCTTACTTCCAAGTAGACACATGAGGATTGTCCTGAAAGTTTGTTTTAGAATACGTTGAAGAAGATATTCAGCTGCATATCCCCCCTCCCTGTTCTACAAGAATATTATATTAGCCAAATTGCTGAATCATTTACCATATTTTTCCATCTATAAGACACCCCAATGTATAACATTGGCGTGTCTTATAGATGGTAGGAATAGGCAAGGAGTTCCACAGCACTGCGCTGCCACAACTGAAAGACCGAATCCTTGCAGTTGCAGAAGGAAGATTATGTAGCACAGGTCTTATTTATTTATTTTAACAACACTCAACTGGGCCTGGGTGGTTTCTGCTCTCAGGAGTATGCTTGCATTCACACATGGGGTTGCACCCCTGCTTGTGCTGCTGGCCAACCCCCGTCCTGTTCTCTCTTCCTTAACCCCCTAGTGTCAGGGCTGGTTCAGCTGCAGGTCAGAACGGATACTCAGGCCAGTAATTTTGATTCTTTAATCGAGGAAACAGAATGCAAAGAAAGAAACCTCCGGCAAGACTGACCCCTGATAAAACAGTTGGCAGAACTGTTGACCTGAGCCTCCCAGTTCCCTCTAAGTCTTCCTCTCTCCAGCTGTTTACCCTGCAGTCTCAAACTCCATCAGGGAGGGGGTTGCCCTGTGACCTCTGGGTTCCTTGTTCTGCAAAATGCAAAGCCCTCCGTGCCCTTAGAGACAAGAGCGGAGGGGAGTTGAATACAGTAGGAATGGTAGGCTCCTGAGAATCTGTAGCAGCCTCAGCTCCCGCCTCCTCCTCAGCTGCCTGTCCTACACTGGCAGAGCTTTCTGCCTGTTCTTCGTCTCTCTCACTCAAGCCTGTTGCCTTTTCAGCATCCACGGATTCTGCCTCCCCCCCCCATCCTCTGACTTTTCATCATCCCACCACCACTCCCCTGGCTCTGGGCCTTCCTCTTCTGAAGCTTCCTTATGTGGTTCTCCAAACAGAGCCTCGCGCCATTCCTCATCATACTTCGCTGACACCTAAAGCTCCCCCTTCCCACTCCATGCAACTACACATCTTCCAATGCAGGCTGCATGATGACAGCCTTACATTTCTATGTATATCAGAAGATAAGTAATTTGCACTATGGCATCATACTGTTGCTTTTACAGTTTGGCTGTTCAGGCATTGAGTGCTGTGCTAAATATGCGCTGCTCCCAAATATATGGCTTCTGCTTGAAACATTGGCCTGGTGCCATGGCATCACATCATAGCACAGACAGTAGTTTGTTTGTTTTTAATGGAACATTTGTGGAGGTAGGAAAAGTTTTGAAGTTTTTTCTGGAAGCTTCAGACCTTGCACAAATCGCTACTCATGCCTGAGAGCTTTGAGTGTGCAGATCAACTGGAACGCAATAGCATTTGTAAATGCAAGGATACACTTGAGAGTGCAAACCATCCTGAAAGTGCAATGAAAAAGAGGACTGTAAGGGTTCTAGATCAGAAAATAACACCCTATCACTACTCTTTCCAGTCTTTTGAGGAGTCCCATCGTTTGAATTATTTGGCAAGCAACGAAAACTGGCATCCTCAACAGGTGTTTATGTTTTATCGGTTTGGCACACAGACATGCTCTGTTATAGCATCAGTGGGCGAAGCTGTTTCTTCTTCACACGCCTTTTACTGGAAAGGAATGAAGAAACAAGAAATAAATTGGGCGTATGGCTGAGCTTATTAAAGGCATTTCTTAGATGAGATGAGAAGAGTGATCTTCTCTAGGTCCTAAAATGAACTCAGCTAAGTCATAAAAACACCTGCATCCAAAATGTCTGCAAGCCTGAAGGCGCATGAAATGGTTGAGAAAATTCACTCATTATCTGGGCAGTGCACACTACCGGGAAATAGTACCTGAGTCCTAATCAGAGTGCATCTCATCTGACTCAGGATGATGCTGTGCTGACACATCCCAGATCTGGGCCCCCAGCTGAATTTGACAGGGAGCATAAAGGTCCCTGGTACAGGGACCCCTGACCATTAGGTTCAGTCCTGTCCGACTCGGGTTGCGGCGCTCATCTCACTTTATTGGCAGAGAGCCGGTGTACAGCTTCCGGGTCATGTGGCCAGCATGACAAAGCTGCTTCTGGCGAACCAGAGCAGCACACGGAAACGCCGTTTACCTTCCCGCCAGAGCAGTTCCTATTTATCTACTTGCACTTTGACGTGCTTTCGAACTGCTAGGTTGGCAGAAGCTGGGACCGAGCAACGGGAGCTCACCCCGTTGCAGGGATTCGAACCGCTGACCTTCTGATCAGCAAGCCCTAGGCTCAGTGGTTTAACCCACAGCACCACCTGGGTCCCGTGCACATTTTAATTAATGTTTAAAACAGCCTCTCCATCTTGGGTTAGGACATTGTCAGCACTCCACGCATCCACATTGGTGACCACATGCTTGAGGTGGTAGATGATTTTGTCTACCTGGGTTCCACCAGAACCAGCAACCTTTCCACTGACAATGAGCTGGACAAGCGTATTGGCAAGGCAGCCATGGCAATGGCTCACCTCTCTGAATGGGTATGGGGGAATGTGATGCTAACATCCACTAGCAAGGTGAAGGTCTACTAGGCTTGCATGTTGAGCATGCTGCTTTATGGAAGTGAGTCTTGGGCAACTTACAGCTGCCCCAAAGCAATGCCTCAATGCCGTCCACATGCAGGCAATGGTTTTGGGCATCATGTAGCAAGAGTGAGTCTCAAACAAAGATGTGTTCTCCCAAGCCCACATTTCCAGCATGTTTGCACTGATGTCTACTCTGGTTTAGTCATGTCCACAGAATGGAAGATGGCAGGTTCCCCAAAGACATGCTCTATGGGGAGCTGGGTTCTGGCACCAGGCCTATTGCCTGGAGATTGGCAGGTCATGTATCCACAGCAGTGACCAGAAGAGGGATGACCACTAGGAGTTGCACAGAAGGAAGAAATGCCATGGTGCATGTGCAGCAACACAACGGGTGCCTTCATTCCCCCAGCTAAGCAAAACTTGCTTCACCCGCATCGGTCTCTGCAGTCACAGCAGGAGCTATAACCTTCCAACAGTTTGACATCACCCCCGAAAGCACACTCCTGAGACATGCAGGTGCCAACCAACCTTCTCTCCCCTCCACCACATGTTGAACCATAATTAGACATGCATATTGGGGGGTGGGTAGAAGCGGTGGTGGCTGGCAGGATGTGGTAGGGTGGTTGACTTGACTTCCCAATGCCACACATCACTGCACCTAACCAACAGGAGAAGTGGCGAGGTAACAGGGAACTTGATGGGTTGAAATGAAGGGGAGCAATGCCACCTTATCAACCACTTCCATTCTCACTGCAAGATCCCCACCACCACTACTCTTTGCTAGCATCAGATTGCTCATGGTGAATCCATTCTGACATGGAGTGATATGGCTCAACCTCAAGTCTATCCAGCTGAATCCCATGTTGACATGGTCTATGTGGGACCATGGAGGCCAAGCCCCACCCAAAAAAAATTCAATGCAAGGGCCGGTCCCCCCTAAAGTTCTGCAGTGGTGTGCACACACAACATGCTGATGCCATGCACACATGGAGCATGGCATGCACACACGACGTGGTGACATTGTGTGGCCCCTCAGTCACAAAGGCAAGGTGGCACAACTGTAAGGTAAAGTGACCCCTGACCATTAGGTCCAGTCGTGTCCGACTCTGGGGTTGCGGCGCTCATCTCGCTTTCATGGCCGAGAGCCGGCGTACAGCTTTCAGGTCATGTGGCCAGCATGACAAAGCCACTTCTGGCGAACCAGAGCAGCGCACGGAAACGCCATTTACCTTCCCGCCAGAGCGGTTCCTGTTTATCTACTTGCTCTTTGACGTGCTTTTGAACTGCTAGGTTGGCAGGAGGTTGGACCGAGCAACGGGAGCTCACCCCGTCGCAGGGATACGAACCACCGGCCTTCTGATCAGCAAGCCCTAGGCTCTGTGGTTTAACCCACAGCGCCACCTGGGTCCCTTTTGGCACACCTGTAGGTGGACATAATTCAGTTTGGGATCTGGGCATCGGCTGGATCCAATGCACAGCCATATTCATTTTCCAGAATCCCCCTGGAATTCTTTCAGAGGTGTTGCCAGACTAGAACCACCCACCCACTCAAAAAAACCCATGGTTACCCAAGCACATCTCATATTTTGCAAGTGATTAAGAGCGGCATGAGATCTAATCAGTGATCATTACTGTAATTCTGAACCACTACAACCTTCAATCAGTGGCACCACCCAGGTTTGCAACTTCTTCCAAAGCTTTTATGTGGTTAATATATAGGTCACACTATTCATGCAGCAAAAAAACCTATCTCAGGGGGATCATGGAGAACCAGGGCCACTCCATATGTTGTTGAACTCCATCCCCTATCAGCCACAGGCATCATGGCCAAAGGCAGGGATGATGGGAGCTGGAGTCCAGAAACACGGTTTCCTCTCTTCCAGGCCTACGTAGTCCTGCATTGTGCTCTCACAGTGGCCAATGAGATGCAGTCTGGGAAATCTGGAAACGCAAGAGCATTAGTGCAATGGAACATTCCCAATAGTGGTCTCTAGATACCTCATTCAGAGGCTTAACAAGCAAGGCATTTTGAGAAGGAAGTTCGTTTACACCAGGGAACTTCCGGGATTTCCTGAGGGACAAGGGAAAATTTTGATTCACCATGCATTTGATTGGGAATGGACCAGGGATGATGGGCCTTGTTTTGTGGATTTGCCACACCCAACTGCCCTCATAAAGAAACTCCGGTGGTTGGGTTCAGCGGAGGAGTTGTGGTGTAATCAGATGATGCAGTCTTGGGTTAAGGGATCTCCTTGCCAACCTACTTAGCTCTGATACTGAGAACGGAAGACTACAGTGAGAAGAACCTAATCAAGTTGAACTCTGTATACAAAATACGAGTTTATTGCACACTAAATATCTCGATGCAACACGTACTATAACTCAGAATAATGCGAATTTACAGAATACACACACACAGTATCAAAATATTTATATATACAGCCTTCTCACAGAACTGAGAGAGACACTATTCCCTGATTGCTGATTTCGGGTTGGTTGGAAGACTAAGCTTATCTAATTTTAGAGCAGCAGGGAAAGTTGTATTTTTTGTCCAGGGCTATTTCCACCATCTCCTTTCCTGCGTTTTCCTCATTAAAACCTTCTACAAATCATAGAACAATGTTGTGCTGTTTTCTCCACCCTCCTTTCTCATACACATTGAAATGAATGGAAATGGCTAGCTTAGTTGTACAGTTGTACCTTGGTTTTCGAACAGCTTAGTTCTCGAACGTTTTGGCTTCTGAATTCACATTAGTTGCTCTGCTCCATCTTTTCACTGGCACTGCCCACCGCTGACGTATGCCCCCACCTCCACCTCGGAAGGTTGCCTAGGAATAGATACAGCCCTTGAAAAATAACCAACATTTTGAATCAGGTCCACCGCAGTTGCTCCAAAACAGGTGAGCTGTGTACTTATCTGCCTACGCTTGCCAAAAACTGAACAGCAGGAGCAGTAGTTTTCAAAGTTGCCTCCAGATGCAACTGCGTTCAGAGTACATGATAGCTATCAAACCCGGAGGCTATCGAAGCATGGATGACAGCAGGCAAGTCTTTCAACAGATGAGTAATGATGATGATAACATATAGCTGTGATTCTTTGTTAATGCTTCATGCATTCTCCCTTGCTGCTGACTCTGCCAGCCACTCCCTCCCTAAACATGTCTGTCAGGGATAGAGAACTTTTGCCCCTCCAGATATTGCTGGACCGTAACTCATATCATCTCCCACTGTTGACCATGCTGGCCATCTGGGGTGTATGAGTTCAAGAACCTCTGGAGAGTGACCAGGATGCGATGGATCCTTCACATGGACAGTGACAGGTTCATTTGTTTGTGCCTTTATGGACAGAATACTAGAGGGGAAAGTTCTGGGAAATGGAGTGAGCGGGGACAGAGCCCCTAGTACCATGTTTCCCAAACTTGCATCTCCAGTTCTTATTGGGCTACAGCTCCCACCATCCCACCATCCCTAGCTAACGGGACCAATGGTCAGGGGTCAGGATCATCCTACTCTCGTGTAGGACCCTGGTAGAGACACATGGCCAACTGGCATGTTCTCTCCCTCCTGGTCTGTCGTTTGGAAGCTTCAAAAGCTTTCTTCACCCCGAACATCACAGCGACTGATACCAAGAAGCATCAGCACACTGACGATCTGCAGAGTATTGGCGGTTCGTGTAACAGACTCAATAGCACAGCACTTTGGCTAGTCTACTGTGGGTTAAACCACAGAGCCTAGGGCTTGCCGATCAGAAGGTCGGCGGTTCGAATCCCCGCAGTGGGCTGAGCTCCCGTTGCTCAGTCCCAGCTCCTGCCCACCTAGCAGTTCGAAAGCACATCAAAGTGCAAATAGATAAATAGGGACTGCTGCAGCCAGAAGGTAAACGGCGTTTCCATGTGCTGCTCTGGTTCGCCAGAAGCGGCTTAGTCATGCTGGCCACATGACCTGGAAGCTGTACGCCGGCTCCCTTGGCCAATAATGCAAGATGAGTGCCGCAACCCCAGAGTCGGTCACGACTGGACCTAATGGTCAGGGGTCCCTTTACCCTTTACCTTTACCTTACTTTATTTACATATAATACACTCGGAGCATTCTGACTTAGCTCCTTCCTCTTTCACATCAGACAGCAAAGAGAGAAAGAACAAAGGACAATAGTCTTACATTCCGGAACACAGTAGTACAAAACATCCTGTCTCTGTCACTTCCCACACTGTGGAATGAAAACATACACTGTCGAGAATGTTAATAGCACAGAAATGGAAGCAGGAGCAAACACCGACGATAGAAGAATGGAGAATGAAATTATTGGACTATGCAGAAATGGACAAAATTACGGGGAGAATCCGAGAACAGCGGGACCAGAAGTTCGTCAAAGACTGGACTAAATATACTGACTATTTAAAGGAAACTACTGAATTGAATACGTTGGTAGGACTACAAGAGGCATTGTAGACTAAAGAAGAAATATTGTTGTTAAATTTGAATTTATAGTGATAAGTTTTGTGAAAGATGTATGGAAGCAATGGTAGATATAAGAAATATAAGTTGAAATATAGTAATCATAAAGTCGTTTGGAAGGTCTGAATGAAGCCAAGGCTGTAAAAAAGCCAAAAAAGATATAAGAGGTGAAAAATGTATGTGAGTGTTATAATTGCAAAAATGTTTTGAAAATAAATAAAAATGATATTAAAAAAAGAAAAATAAAACATACACTGTCATGTGATAGACAACAATCTCATGACTGCAAACATGGAGCAAGAATACTAACAGAGAACAGTACAGTGGTACCTCTGGTTACGTACTTAATTTGTTCCGGAGGTCCGTTCTTAACCTGAAAACGTTCTTAAGCTGAAGCACCACTTTAGCTAATGGGGCCTCCTGCTGCCGCGGCGTCGCTGCTGCCCGATTTCTGTTCTCATCCTGAAGCAAAGTTCTTAACCTGAGGTAATACTTCTGGGTTAGCAGAGTCTGTAAACTGAGGCGTCTGTAACCTGAAGCGTCTGTAACATGAGGTACCACTGTAGTCCCAATTGGAGTCAAAAAAGTGACCTGGAAAGATGCATTAGGCTCAGCATGCCAGCAGAGGGAGATGTTGCTGTTACAACAAGGGAGCGGTGCATGTGGGGAGAGAATCGGTCTCTAGCTGCACTTCAGATGGAGCCTTCATAGACTGACAGCAATTCCTGACAAGCATATGGAAGAGCAAGCTATAACAAGAACCTGAGGCACCCTTGCTGAAAGATCTCATAGGAATGAAGTGGAGGTCAAAAGAGCGAGCCGGGAAATTGCAGGACCTCCAGTTTTCCAGCAGAGGGAGAAGTTCCTCTTACATTGGAATGGTAGCATATGAGGGAGAAGATCCATCTCTTTGGTCTCATCTGCACTGTCTCAAAACAGCAGGTTCGATGACATGTCAATTTATGCAAAGGAAAAATCCAACTTTCTGCTTTGCCTGGTGGCATGCTTTTAACAAATCATGGTTCTTCTGTTATTTCATCCCCCCCCCCCAACCGCCGCCTTCAAAGCCCCACCTACCCATGTCACAAAACCTCACCTCACAAAACCACAGCCAAAAGGCGGACATTCAGCCCTTGTATATTGGTGGGAACTGGGTGGAGAGGGTGGCTGTATTCAAGTTTCTGGGTGTTACTATCGAGCAGGGTATGACCTGGAGCGCTAATACCATTGCTCTGGTAAAGAAGGCCCAGCAGAGACTTTATTTCCTCAGCCTTTTAAAGAAGAACAATCTGAGTGAGAGACTGCTGATGTCCTTCTATCGAGGCAGCATAGAGAGCATTCTTACATACTGTATCTGTGCTTGGTTGGCCAGTTGCACAGTCACCGACAGGAAAATGCTCCAGAAGGTCAAAACCACAGCCCGAAAGATTATCGGTCATCCGCTCCCATCTTTGGATGAACTATATAGCTCCTGTTGTCTAAAAAAAGCAAACAACATTTTACATTCATCTCATCCTGGGTATAGTCTGTTTGCACGGTTGCCTTCGGGCAAGAGATACAGAACAATTAAAGCAAGAACAAATAGACTAAAAAACAGTTTTTAATCCAAGAGCTATAACTATTTTAAATGCTGTAACCAAATGATATGATCTTTGGGGAGTCATGATGGATGGTATGTATGTGTATGTGTGGTTGTAAATGTATAAATGCGTATATGTGGCTGTAAATAATAATAATAATAATAATAATAATAATAATAATAATAATAATAAATTTTTATTTATACCCCACCCTCCCCAGCCGAGACCAGGCTCAGGGCGGCTAACACCAGTAAAAAATTACAACAAAGTATAAAAGAAAACCATTAATTAAAATACAGATTAAAAAGCCAATTTAAAATTTAAAATACCGCTTCATTTGTTGCCCATCAGACTAAGTCTGACCCGAAGGCCAGGTGGAACAGCTCTGTCTTGCAGGCCCTGCGGAAAGATGTCAAATCCCGCAGGGCCCTAGTCTCTTGTGACAGAGTGTTCCACCAAGTTGGGGCCAGTACAGAAAAGGCCCTGGCCCTAGTTGACACCAGTCTAACAGCCTTGTGGCTCGGGACCTCCAACAAATTGTTATTTGTGGACCTTAAGGTCCTTTGCGGGGCATACCGGGAGAGGCGGTCCTGTAGGTACGAGGGTCCTAGGCCGCATTAGGCTTTAAAGGTCAAAACCAGCACCTTAAACCTGATCCTGTACTCCACCGGGAGCCAGTGCAGCTGGTAAAGCACTGGTTGAATGTGGTCCCGCGGCAAGGACCCCGTAAGGAGCCTCGCCGCGGCATTCTGCACCCGCTGGAGTTTCTGGGTCAGCTTCAAGGGCAGCCCCGCGTAGAGCGAGTTACAATAATCAAGCCTGGAGGTGACCGTCGCATGGATCACTGTGGCCAGATCAGGGCGAGAAAGGTAAGGGACCAACTGCTTGATACGTCGAAGATGGAAAAATGCCACCTTTGCTGTGGCTGCAACCTGCGCCTCCATGGAAAGGGAGGCGTCGAAGGTTACACCCAAACTCTTGACAGAAGGCGCTGGCACTAATTGGGCCCCCGCAAGAGATGGGAGTTGGCCCCCCAACCCCATGTCGTCCCGACCCAGCCAGAGGACCTCTGTCTTCGAAGGATTTAACTTCAACAAGCTCCCATGCATCCATCCAGCCACAGCTTCCAAACACCTGGTCAGTGTGTCTGGGACCGAGTCAGGGCGGCCGTCCATCAACAGATAAAGCTGGGTGTCATCAGCATATTGATGACAGCCCAGCCCAAAGCTCCGGACAATCTGGGCAAGAGGGAGCATGAAGATGTTAAAAAGCATCGGGGAAAGGATTGCACCCTGCGGGACTCCACACACCAAGGAGTGCCGCGGCGACAACTCCTTCCCTAGTGCCACTCTCTGTCCCCGACCTGAGATAAAGGAGCGCAGCCATTGTCGGACTGTGCCCTGAATCCCCACGTCGGCAAGGCGGTGGTCCAAAAGTTCATGATCGACCATGTCGAAGGCTGCTGACAAATCTAAAAGAATCAGCAGTCCCGACCCGCCTCGATCCAGCTGTCTACGGAGATCATCCGTTAGTGCGACCAAAGCCGTCTCGGTCCCATAACCAGGGCGAAAGCCGGACTGAAATGGATCCAGAGCCGATGTTTCCTCCAGAAATCCACCAAGCTGTTCAGCAACCGCTCTCTCAATTACCTTACCCAGGTACGGAAGATTCGAAACCGGGCGGTAATTGGATAGATCTAAAGGATCTAGGGATGTTTTCTTTAAGAGCGGACGCACCACTGCCTCCTTCAACTCCCGTGGGAAGGTCCCTGTGCCAAGGGACAAGTTGATAATCTCAACCAGGGGGGCCCGCACCTCGTCCGGGCATGCTCTAATCAGCCAGGACGGGCACGGGTCAAGGGGACAGGTGGTGGGCCTTCCAGCTCGGAGGAATCTGTCTACATCGGCAGGGAGTATCCGATCAAAGTGGTCCAATACTGGGCCCGAAGACAGTCGAGGGGCCTCTAGCTCCGTTATTGTATCCAAATTGGCAGGGAGGTCATGGCGGAGCCGCAAGACTTTCTCCGCGAAGAAGCTCGCAAATGCCTCACAGCTATGGGTCAAATTCATATTTAAATTTGGTTATTCCTCTAGGGTTGTTAAAGACCTGATTATTCTAAAGAGTTGTGCTGGGCGAGAGCTAGCGGATGCAATGGAAGCTGAGAAGTAGGACCTCTTTGCCGCTTTCACTGCCATCTCATAGGTTTTCATAAACATCCTATAAGATGTTCTTGAAGCTCCGTCGCGAGCACGCCGCCATACTCGCTCTAGCCGTCTGAGATCCCATTTCATTTTCCGAAACCCCTCGGTAAACCAAGGGGTCCAGGTTTCGGCGGGGTCGCAGAGGGCGCTTAGGTGCGATCTCATCGATGGCTGCCAAGAATCGGTTATTCCAATCCTTGACAAGATCATCTAATGAGTTGCCAGGGGGGGCAGGGTCCCGCAAAGCCTGACGGAATCTATCAGGATCCATCAGCCTTCGTGGGTGAGACAAAATAGGCTCGCCACCCAAGCAGGGGGGGAGCTGAAAGTCAATCTCGGGGGATGGCATTCAATTTCGTTGTACTACGTACAATGATAATAAAGTATATCTATCTATCTATCTATCTATCTATCTATCTATCTATCTAAATCATCTATTATCTATTTATCTATCTCTGCCCCTTATTTGTCTTTTAATCTCACTGTGTTCCCTTTGGATGAGCCTTCCTCTAATTCTGAGTAAGACATAGCTGTGATTGAGTGAGTAGCTCAGGCAGGGACATTTACCTGCGAGGAAGCCTCTTTGTGCTCAGTAGGTTTTCTTCTGTGTAAGAGTGCCTGAGGCTGAGGTCTTGGTTGTGCTAGTAAGGAACACAGTCTCTTGCATGGCTGATAGAACTGATAGCAAGGCAACATTGTGATCCATAGGACTGAAATGCATTGTTAGCTCTATGCGGAAATGAATATTAGTCAGAGTACAGGAGCAATCTAATGATGCCCTGAAAATACATTGGGGGGGGGGGGAGAGTATCAAGCAGAGCACATGCCTTTTCATTCTTTCTGCCAGAAAGAGTGATAGAAGGGACTGTTTTTTTTTTTTTTTTAATGGGCAACATGACTCTAGGCAGAACTGTAACGATCACCTTAGAGAGTGGCTTGGTTAAGAAAGGGTTAACCATTTTGACAGTTTAGAACCCAAGGGGAGGGGCTGAGGCGAAGCATAAAAACCCACCCTGGGAGAGAGAGAGATTAGATTAGGAGGAGAGAGAGAGCTGGGAGTGTGGTGGTTTTGAGAGGTGGTGGTGGTTTAGAGATTCGACAGTTTGAGATTAGGCAGGATAGTGGTTTGAGAGAAACATTAGTGGTTAATTAGAGGTAATAGGCCGGTAGTATATTTAGAGGTATTAGGCCGGTATAGGACATCTGATTTAAGCATATGAAAGACAAGTTTTATTCTGTAACCATAAGCATCTGTACTTTCAATAAAGCAACTTGTTTTTAGTTCCAAACCATATCCGTGTCTATATTAACAAACAGGTACCAGTGAGAGTACTGGTTGGTGGCAGCAGAGTACCATTTGTCGTAGGTGCAGACATCAATAGACCGTGAGATGTCCGGGGGTGCTGCACAGGTCGGGGTGACCGCGACAAGAACATACTTTCCTGGTACATCAGACAAGACCCTCTAAGTGCCCCTATTTTCCAGGGACATCCCTGATTTATAGAAGCCATCCCAGTTTCTGATTGGATCCCTGAATGTCCCACTTTTCCTTAGGATGTCCCCATTTTTATTGGAGAAGTGTTGGAGGGTATGGAGTTATCCAACTCCCCAGGCTGCCAGAAGGCAATCCTGTACAATATAGGGAAGGGTTTTTTATGTATAATGTTTAATAATGTTTTTATATATATTGCAAGCTGCCCAGAGTGGCTGAGGCAACCCAGTAAGATGTGTGGGGTATAAATAGTAAAATCATCATTATGGAATGGGACGTCCCTATTTTCACCCGAGAACTGTTGGAGGGTATGTCAGACTGCAATGATAGCAAACAGCTTGCATAGTATGGATCCATGGAAGGCTACAATGCAGGAAGGTTGCACAAAACAAATTTGGAAAATGGAGTTTCAAAGGAGAAGGAGAAGAGTCCACTTGTTGCATTTGAATCTCTGTGGAGCTGAAGGAGCGTCTCCACCCCTATCGTTCTGCCCGGACACTGAGGTCCGGCTCCGAGGGCCTTCTGGCAGTCCCCTCACTGCGAGAAGCCAAGTTACAGGGAAGCAGGCAGAGGGCCATCTCGGTAGTGGCAAAAGCCCTGTGGAACGCCCTCCCTCCAGATGTCAAAGAGAGCAACAACTACCAGACTTTTAGAAGACATATGAAGGCAGCCCTGTTTAGGGAAGCTTTTAATGTTTGATGGACTACTGTATTTTAATATTTTGTTGGAAGTGGCCAGAGTGGCTGGGGAAACCCAGTCAGATGTGCGGGGTAGAAATAATAAATTATTATTAATTATTATTATTATTATTATTATTATTATTATTATTTGGATGACAGCTGTTTACCGCTGAACACTAGATGCCAGGGCCAAACAGCAGGGAGAACTGATGCCTTCAGAACTCTCTTGGAAGGATCTGACTGACCATTGGCTAGGAAGAAGTTGCTGGACTAAATGGACCTGCCTTGTGGTCAGGCAAGGCAGTTCTGCCACAACAGATTTCTGTCATCTTCCAATTGATGCTGCTGGTGACAGAAAGGTTGCCTCCACTGATAAGGAGTTGCTGGAATTTCAAACACAGACATGACCAAGGGCTGTCATGATCATGCCCTGCTTGTGATCTTCTTGGAGGCATCTGAATGGGCTCCTGTTGGAAACAGATGCTGGCATTGGAGGCTTGTGTATTAGGGCAATTGGGACACTGCCCCACCAACCTCAGCCTGCTACCCAGTCAATCCCCACCTACATGCTTGCCTTCTTACTAGGAACCAGTCCAGGTTGTGGTGCTGACTGCCAACCTTCCTTCTCCTTAGAATCAGGGTTGCCCTTGTAAAACTCAGCAGAGAGGAGGGTGGGGAGAAAACTAGAGTTATCTGGCTCTGCCTGTTCTTGGTTCAGGCTCCCTCGCCCGTAAGGCCAGTTTCAGTGGATACCAGTCACCAATGATAAGCCACCACCTTATCGCAAAAATCCATTTTTTCAAGTCTGTTGTGGGCAGGAGTGCCAACCTGATGCCGCGGCCGTGGGTGCCAATGCAGTGTGCATGGCCCTGGTGCTGAAATTTGTGGGACCCAGCTCCTTCATGAGGACTTTTGGGGTTGCTCAGGCACCCTGGGCTCCAGAGAGTTGACACCTATTGTTGTGGGAGAACACCAAACTTAATTGCACTGCCGGATTTTCCTGTGATGTGATTGAATCCTGTCTAACTAGGGGCAGTCTGAAATCACCCTCTGTTTGTTCAACCTGACTTGGCCAAAGATAAAGATACAGTAGGCATGAGCCAGGGACGCGGGTGGTGCTGTGGTCTAAACCACTGAGCCTCTTGGGCTTGCCGATCAGAAGGTCGGCGGTTCGAATCCCCGCAACGGGGTGAGCTCCCGTTGCTCTGTCTCAGCTCCTGTCAACCTAGCAGTTCGAAAGCACACCAAAAAAAAAAAAAAAAAGTGCAAGTAGATAAATAGGTAAACGGCATTTCCGTGCGCTGCTCTGGTTCGCCAGAAGATGCATAGTCATGCTGGCCACACGACCCGGAAGCTGTACGCCGGCTCCCTCGGCCAATAAAGCGAGATGAGCGCCGCAACCCCAGAGTCGCCCGCGACTGGACCGAACGGTCAGGGGTCCCTTTACCTAGACCCTATTCCCTGTCTCAAGGGAAGGGATTGGCATTGAGGCTATCAGAAGTGAGTGAGCAGAAGGGTTAGTTCTGTGGTCTGGTATCTGGTCCATCTTGGCAGATTAAGGCACCACAAAAGGAGCTAAATGAATGAATAAATTAATGAATAAACTTGGGAATCTGCTGCCAGAATATGTGATGACAATGGCCACCAGCTTAAGGGGGTTAGTTGCCATTGTCATAGAGCAGGGGTCAGCAATGTTTGGCCCCCTCCCACATGTTGTGGGGCTCCAAACCCCTTCATCCCTGACCTTTGGACCAGCAACTTTTGGAAGGCACCACATTGGTTACTTTGTGACAGAGGATGAAGCGAAAGGAGGGAGAAGAAAACTCAACAGAATCATTCTATGATATGCTGAACAATTTAATGAGAAAATGAAGGAATGAGTCAGTGGAAATGGTTCAGGGCAGAGGGAGATAAATGCAACATGGAACACTGAAAAAACAATGATCAGGCATGCTGACTACTGAGCTAGACATCACAAAGACAAAGCTGATAAATAATTGTAGGCTAAGCCAACAG
This sequence comes from Darevskia nairensis, assembly GCA_034642065.1. Lineage (NCBI taxonomy): Eukaryota > Metazoa > Chordata > Lepidosauria > Squamata > Lacertidae > Darevskia > Darevskia nairensis. The sequence continues at coordinate 841,252 of JAWWNI010000321.1, forward strand.
GGTTGACCACCAGTCTTCACCTTGGCCATGTTGTCTTAATATCTTTCATAGTTGAAGTAGCTGTGGTAGAGGGTCCTGGTTCCTCAGTAATAGGTGGAATAGAAGGTAGCAGGTGTGACTGGGAAACAGGAACCTGCTCTTAAGATGAACATGCCAAGATAGGAAAAACTCAAAGGAATAAAGTAAAAGCACCATCTGGATTGCTAAGAGAAGTGCTGAGGCCTCACAAATCCCACAGGTTCCACAGTGGGGGTTCTGGAGCACTCAGCATTTCTGAATACCACGTTCATTCATTCAGCTGAGGATCAGTATCTTGAGTCTTCTTTCTTGGATGTTCTGTCAATGTTGCGTCTCAGATTTACATGGCCAGCCTTTTCCTTGGTAGTAAGGTCGGCCACAAGGGACACAAACCCTTATGACACGGTACCCGGGAGGGCATGGCAAACCGGGCCAGAGGGGGATGCACCCTGTGATGGGGCGGTACCCCCGAGGACATGGCCAAATCCGGCCAGGAAACTGTGGACGTGGCGGGTAGCAGCCCGGATACTGATAAGAGAAGGAGTCAAGGCTGGAGAGAGCATCCATTTCTGGATCATAGAAGTCTTCCAACAGCAGACTGTCATTCAAGAAAGACATGTTGGAGCAGGTAGGGTAGATCTGAAATGACATTTGGATGCAGCGGTTATGATCTCCTATTATTGGATTAAAAGAGAGATGTGGAACCTCAGACCCAGGTGCCAACTACAGGCCCCTCCCCCAAAACTCTTCCCAAGTCACACATCCTTCTTGACAGCTACACCCCTTCTTCTCCACAGTTCACAGCTGACACTGAAGCTGCTTCAAATCCCGTTTATCTTTTGCCTGCCTGGAAGGCGCTCTTGAAATCTGTCAATTCCTCTCACTTGTCTGAAAGGAAGAGGCAGAGGAGTGTGCAATTGCATGTAGAAATTTGCCCCCTGCAGAAAAGGATTAATTTACATTTATTGCTCCTCCCTCTTTTGTCTCTGGCATCTCCTACCATTGGCTATATGTCTATCAGAGAGAGGGGTGGGAAGAGAGAAACTTGGCCCAAGTTCCTGATCTTAATTGTACATCTGACCAAAGGCTCATCCAGTCTAGCATCCTGTTCTCACAGTGGCCAGCGAGAGGACCCAATGGGAAGCCCATAAAGAGGACCTTGTTGAAAGAGCACTCTCTACATTGCTGTTTCCCAGCACTGGCATTCAGAAGCTCCCCTGCTTCTGACAATGGAGGTCTATCATAGGCACCCTGACAGGTAGCAAGGACACTGTTGCCTAAATCTGCAACTGATCTCCCTTGTGGTGGGATTCCATGGCAAGAATGAATGCCTCTGCAATACATTACATCCATCTTCTCAAAGCCTGTTCCTTTCCTTCTACTGCATCTCTTCCATTGCATAATGAGAATGTGCCCCCTTGAGGAAGGGGGCATGCAGAAACTCCTAGTTTCATTCCCCAGGATCTCCAGGTAGGGCAGGAACAGTTATTGAATTCCCATAACTCAAGTGGCTGATCATATTTTTTTTTTCCATGCAGAAGGTTCCACGTTCAACCACCAGCATCTGATGATAGCACTGGGAAGGGCCTGGTATGAAATCCTGGAGAACACTTGTCAGTGAGTGTAGACAGTACTGAGCTGTTGCTTTCCTCATACTGTATCTCTTCCTTTACATAACCTGAATGTGCTCTCTTGGAGAAGGGGCCATAGCTCAAAGGTTGAGCACCAGCTTTGCCTGCAAACACTTCCACTTTCAATCCCCAGGATCTCATGGTAGGTCTGGGAGAGTCCCCCTGTCTGATACCCTGGACCTTCAAGTCTGCGAAGACAACACTGAACTAGATGGGCAAATGGGCTGAGCTGCTCTAAGGTGCTTCCTATGTTGCAATTAAATTTGCCAGAATCCTTAATTATTATTTGCCAGAATCCTTAATTATCCTTAATTAATATTAGCTTATTTTGAGGGAAAGGACTGTAGCTCAGGGGTGGAGCACATGCTGGGAAAGACTCCCAGTCTGAAACCCGTGTGAGCTGCTGCCATTCAGCATTGACAGTATGGAGCTATATGGACCTGCAGTTTGACTATGTAAGAGAGAATCTCCTATGAGGATTATGATCTTATTTTAATTTTAGGGGAATGCCCATAACTCAAGTGGCTGATCATATTATTTTTTTCCATTCAGAAGGTTCCACGTTCAACCACCACCATCTGATGATAGAACTGGGAAGGGCCCGGTTTGAAATCCTGGAGAACACTAGTCAGTGAGTGTAGACAGTACTGAGCTAGATTGACCAGTGATCTGACTCTGTAGGGGAGAGCTCCCCCTGTGCCATTTGAGCCCCCCCCAAACCCCCCTTCTCTGTAGGAAATATTTTGGGGGACGTTGTGTCTCCAAACAATTTCAGCTATGCCAAATTCAGAGACTCTTTTCTCATGAAGACTAGAACACCCATGAAATGGTGACCATTCCTGAGAGGCATCTAAACACCAAACCACAGTTCAACTGAAACACTCATTTTAAATATTCCTCCATAATTTTGTGCAGGGGAAAAGTTGAACATTTATCTCAACATTTCGCTCTGGGTAAAATTCAGGGGTGAGAAAAAAATATCAAGTTAGTCTGATATTTAACAACCTACAGAGAAGAGAAGTATTACTATCAGCAAGAAACCCACAAACGGGGAAGAATTTACCTGGCTTCCTGCTGGATCCGAAGAGATGCTTTCAGAGTATCAGATGCTTCTGGAGCAATCCATATGGGAGGCAGCCCTTTTTATACGGTTTGTTGGCATGCATAGAGGAAATAGGTCTTGCTCAATTCCAGGAAAGAAGAATTAATCGTTAGATCTTTAATTGTCAGCTGTTTCACTGAAGCTCCCTAATTATTTTGACTCCTCTGTTTAAAGTGTCTTGCACCCATCCTTCCCTTCGCAAAGGAAGCAGGTAAACACTGTGGGCTGGTGGTGTGGGAAGGGTTTTTAAGATTACTCATTAAAGCTGGAATTTCATATCAGCTGAACACAATGGAGCTTACTTCTGAGTAGACACATGAGGATTGTGCTGAAAGTTTGTTTTAGAATATGTTGAAGAAGATTTTCAGCTGCATATCCCCCCTCCCTGTTCTACAAGAATATTATATTAGCAAAATTTCTGAATCATTTACCACATTTTTCCGTCTATAAAATGCCCCAATGTATAAGACATCCCCTATTTTGGGGGACTCAGATTTAAGAAAATGGGGGGGGGGAGATATCCGTGTATATGATGCCCCCCTAATTTTTGACAATATTTTTAAGGGAAAAAACCTAGCCTTATACACAGAAAAATATGGTCATCAAAACCTTCTGTAAGAAATAAAATAGTAGATTAAAAACACTGCTAAAAGTTATAAAACTATGGAGAAAAGAAATGCACTATCCTTAACATGCAAATACAATAAGTAAACATTGCAAAAAAAAGAAAAAATATATATAGATAACTAATTCAACTTGGTAGGCTTGTGGAAATTAAAATTTATTCTTTTTGTAAACCACTTTGAGGCTTTTTAGAAAAACAATGAAGTGGCATATAAATGTTATGCAATGAATTAATAAAATATTTTCAGCCTTCCTGGTAGGAATAGGCAAGGAGTTCCACAGCACTGTGCTGCCACAACTGAAAGACTGAATCCTTGCAGTTGCAGAAGGAAGATTATGTAGCACAGGTCTTATTTATTTATTTTAACAACACTCAACTGGGCCTGGGTGGTTTCTGCTCTCAGGAGTATGCTTGCATTCACACATGGGGTTGCACCCCTGCTAGTGCTGCTGGCCAACCCCCGTCCTGTTCTCTCTTCCTTAACCCCCTAGTGTCAGGGCTGGTTCAGCTGCAGGTCAGTACGGAGACTCAGAGCAGTAATTTTGATTCTTTAATCGAGGAAACAGAATGCAAAGAAAGAAACCTCCGGCAAGACTGACCCCTGATAAAACAGTTGGCAGAACTGTTGACCTGAGCCTCCCAGTTCCCCCTAAGTCTTCCTCTCTCCAGCTGTTTACCCTGCAGTCTTAAACCCCATCAGGGAGGGGGTTGCCCTGTGGCCTCTGGGTTCCTTGTTCTGCAAAATGCAAAGCCCTCCGTTCCCTTAGAGACAAGAGCGGAGGGGAGTTGAATACAGTAGGAATGGTAGGCTCCTGAGAATCGGTAGCAGCCTCAGCTCCCGCCTCCTCCTCAGCTGCCTGTCCTACACTGGCAGAGCTTTCTGCCTGTTCTTCGTCTCTCTCACTCAAGCCTGTTGCCTTTTCAGCATCCACGGATTCTGCCTCCCCCCCTCATCCTCTGACTTGTCTTCATCCCACCACCACTCCCCTGGCTCTGGGCCTTCCTCTTCTGAAGCTTCCTTATGGGGTTCTCCAAACAGAGCCTCCCGCCATTCCTCATCATCCTTCCCTGACACCTAAAGCTCCCCCTTCCCACTCCATGCAACTACACATCTTCTGATGCAGGCTGCATGATGACAGCCTTACATTTCTATGTATATCAGAAGATAAGTAATTTGCACTATGGCATCATACTGTTGCTTTTACAGTTTGACTGTTCGGGCATTGACTGCTGTGCTTAACCTGCTCTGCTCCCAAATATATGGCTTCTGCTTGAAAAATTGGCCTGGTGCCATGGCACCACAGCACAGCACAGACAGTAGTTTGTTTGTTTTTAATGGAACATTTGTGGAGGTAGGAAAAGTTTTGAAGTTTTTTTCTGGAAGCTTCAGACCTTGCACAGATCGCTACTCATGCCTGAGAGCTTTGAGTGTGCAGATCAACTGGAACGCAAGAGCATGTGTAAATGCAAGGATACACTTGAGAGTGCAAACCATCCTGAATGTGTAATGAAAAAAAGGACTGTAAGGGTTCTAGATCAGAAAATAACACCCTATCACTACTCTTTCCAGTCTTTTGAGGAGTCCCATCGTTTGAATTATTTGGCAAGCAACGAAAACTGGCATCCTCAACAGGTGTTTATGTTTTATCGGTTTGGCACACAGACATGCTCTGTTGTAGCATCAGTGGGCGAAGCCGTTTCTTCTTCACACGCCTTTTACTGGAAAGGAATGAAGAAACAAGAAAGAATTGGGCGTATGGCAGAGCTTATTACAGGCATTTCTTAGATGAGATGAGAAGAGTGATCTTCTCTAGGTCCTAAAATGAACTCAGCTAAGTCATAAAAACACCTGCATCCAAAATGTCTGCAAGCCTGAAGGCGCATGAAATGGTTGAGAAAATTCACTCATTATCTGGGCAGTGCACACTACCGGGAAATAGTACCTGAGTCCTAATCAGAGTGCATCTCATCTGACTCAGGATGATGCTGTGCTGACACATCCCAGATCTGGGCCCCCAGCTGAATTTGACAGGGAGCATAAAGATCCCTGGTACAGGGACCCCTGACCATTAGGTCCAGTCCTGTCCGACTCGGGTTGCAGCGCTCATCTCGCTTTATTGGCCGAGAGCCGGCGTACAGCTTCCGGGTCATGTGGCCAGCATGACAAAGCTGCTTCTGGCGAACCAGAGCAGCACACGGAAACGCCGTTTACCTTCCCGCCAGAGTGGTTCCTATTTATCTACTTGCACTTTGACGTGCTTTCGAACTGCTAGGTTGGCAGGAGCAGGGACCGAGTAACGGGAGCTCACCCCGTCGCAGGGATACGAACCACCGGCCTTCTGATCAGCAAGCCCTAGGCTTTGTGGTTTAACCCACAGCGCCACCCGGGTCCCATGCACATTTTAATTAATGTTTTAAACAGCCTCTCCATCTTGGGTTAGAACCTTGTCAGCACTCCACGCATCCACATTGGTGACCACATGCTTGAGGTGGTAGATGATTTTGTCTACCTGGGTTCCACCATAACCAGCAACCTTTCCACTGACAATGAGCTTGACAAGCGTATTGGCAAGGCAGCCATGGCAATGGCTCACCTCTCTGAATAGGTATGGGGGAATGTGATGCTAACATCCACTAGCAAGGTGAAGGTCTACTAGGCTTGCATGTTGAGCATGCTGCTTTATGGAAGTGAGTCTTGGGCAACTTACAGCTGCCCCAAAGCAATGCCTCAATGCCGTCCACATGCAGGCAATGGTTTTGGGCATCATGTAGCAAGAGTGAGTCTCAAACAAAGATGTGTTCTCCCAAGCCCACATTTCCAGCATGTTTGCACTGATGTCTACTCTGGTTTAGTCATGTCCACAGAATGGAAGATGGCAGGTTCCCCAAAGACATGCTCTATGGGGAGATGGGTTCTGGCACCAGGCCTATTGCCTGGAGATTGGCAGGTCATTTATCCACAGCAGTGACCAGAAGAGGGATGACCACTAGGAGTTGCACAGAAGGAAGAAATGCCATGGTGCATCTGCAGCAACACAACGGGTGCCTTCATTCCCCCAGCTAAGCAAAACCTGCTTCACCCGCATCAGTCTCTGCAGTCACAGCAGTAGCTATAACCTTCCAACATGCAGGTGCCAACCAACCTTCTCTCCCCTCCACCACATGTTGAACCATAATTAGACATGCATATTTGGGGGGGGGGAGCGGTGGTGGCTGGCAGGATGTGGTAGGGTGGTTGACTTGACTTCCCAATGCCACACATCACTGCACCTAACCAACAGGAGAAGTGGCGAGGTAACAGGGAACTTGATGGGTTGAAATGAAGGGGAGCAATGGCACCTTATCGAACACTTCCATTCTCACTGCAAGATCCCCACCACCACTACTCTTTGATAGCATCAGATTGCTCATGGTGAATCCATTCTGTTTGGGATCTGGGCATCGGCTGGATCTAATGCACAGCCATATTCATTTTCCAGAATCCCCCTGGAATTCTTTCAGAGGTGTTGCCAGACTAGAACCACCCACCCACTCAAAAAAACCCATGGTTACCCAAGCACATCTCATATTTTGCAAGTGATTAAGAGCGGCATGAGATCTAATCAGTGATCATTACTGTAATTCTGAACCACTACAACCTTCAATCAGTGGCACCACCCAGGTTTGCAACTTCTTCCAAAGCTTTTATGTGGTTAATATATAGGTCACATTATTCATGCAGCAAAAAAACCTATCTCAGGGGGATCATGGAGAACCAGGGCCACTCCATATGTTGTTGAACTCCATCCCCTATCAGCCACAGGCATCATGGCCAAAGGCAGGGATGATGGGAGCTGGAGTCCAGAAACACGGTTTCCTCTCTTCCAGGCCTACGTAGTCCTGCATTGTGCTCTCACAGTGGCCAACGAGATGCAGTCTGGGAAATCTGGAAACACAAGACCATTAGTGCAATGGAACATTCCCAATAGTGGTCTCCAGATACTTCATCCAGAGGCTTAACAAGCCTGGCATTTTGAGAAAGAAGCTCGTTTACACCAGGGAATTTCCGGGATTTCCTGAGGGACAAGGGAAAATTTTGATTCACCATGCATTTGATTGGGAATGGACCAGGGATGATGGGCCTTGTTTTGTGGATTTGCCACACCCAACTGCCCTTGTAAAGAAACTCCGGTGGTTGGGTTCAGCGGAGGAGATGTGGTGTAATCAGATGATGCAGTCTTGGGTTAAGGGATCTCCTTGCCAACCTACTTAGCTCTGATACTGACAACGGAAGACTACAGTGAGAAGAACCTAATCAAGTTCAACTCTGTATACAAAATACGAGTTTAGTGCACACTAAATATCTCGATGCAACACGTACTATAACTCAGAATAATGCGAATTTACAGAATACACACACACAGTATCAAAATATTTATATATACAGCCTTCTCACAGAACTGAGAGAGACACTATTCCCTGATTGCTGATTTCGGGTTGGTTGGAAGACTAAGCTTATCTAATTTTAGAGCAGCAGGGAAAGTTGTATTTTTTGTCCAGGGCTATTTCCACCATCTCCTTTCCTGCGTTTTCCTCATTAAAACCTTCTACAAATCATAGACCAATGTTGTGCTGTTTTCTCCACCCTCCTTTCTCATACACATTGAAATGAATGGAAATGGCTAGCTTAGTTGTACAGTTGTACCTTGGTTTTCGAACAGCTTAGTTCTCGAACGTTTTGGCTCCCGAATTCCGCAAACCAGGAAGTGACTGTTCCGATTTGTGAACTATTTTTGGAAGCTGAACACCCGAGAGGGCTTCCGTGGCTTCCAATTGGCTACAGGAGCTTCCTGCAGCCAATCAGAAGCCGCTCTTTGGTTTCCAAATGTTTTGGAAGTCGAACGGACATTCCACAACCCATTCCATTCGACTTCCAAGGTACGACTGTATTCTTTTCAATAGATCAGGGGTCCCTTTACTTTACTTTACTATAATGTCTATAATGGATTCGTGACCACTGGTCTTGTTAGCTAGGGATGATGGGAGTTGTATTTCAAAAACAGCTGCAGAATCAAGGTTGGGAAACACTGTTGTGTAAGGTTGCATAGTTACTTATCTCCTTGACTTGGGGGTCGCATCACCCCATACCCTCCCAACATTTGTCTGATGCAAAAAGGGATGGCCTAAGAAAAAGCAGGACATTTTGGAATCGAATTAGAAACTGGGAAGGCTTCTGTAAATCCAGGACTGTCCCTGGAAAATAGGGACACTTAGAGGATCTGAAATTGGAGGGCCCAAAATCCACCACTGGTTGAAGATAGTTGCAGATGGACTAGATAAGGAAAGCTTTGCAGCTGGACTGAAGCAGACTGAAGGAGGTATCCAATCGAGTGATGGATAAGTCCTTGCTCCAGGTGAAGGAAGCTGAGCTCACCTCTATTTAAGATGGAGCAAGCTCTCAGCAGAAGATATCATATGCTAGGAATGGGGGGGGGGAGAGATGCTGATACAAGAGCATATGTCCTCTTCTTCTAGGACACCTCCTCTTTTTCATGGGTATGTAAAATGAGAGACATCATAGCGATCCATAGTTAAAAGCAGAAGTTGGCAAATGTGTCCTCTTTTTTGCTCTTCAAAATATGGCAACCGTAGCAGTAATCAGGACTTCAGGGCTTTAAATTTGGGATGGGGAACATGAGGCTTGAGGGGTGAATGTGGCCGCTCACTCTTGCTCTCGAAAATCCTCACACTACCCTCCTCACTAGTCCTGCTTTGCACCCACCTTGGATGATTTTCTCAAACTAGAATGAGTGCTTGGACTCTGATGTTTCGTCTTGCTGGTCTGGATGGAGGACAGAGAAGGATGTGTGAGCATGGGTAGATGTTAGCCTTTGGCACAAAAAGAAAATTCACATGAGTTGCTCTGCTCCATCTTTTCACTGGCACTGCCCACCGCTGACGTATGCCCCCCACCTCCACCTCGGAAGGTTGCCTAGGAATAGATACAGCCCTTGAAAAATAACCAACATTTTGAATCAGGTCCAGCGCAGTTGCTCCAAACAGGTGAGCTGTGTACTTATCTGCCCACGCCTGCCAAAAACTGAACAGCAGGAGCGGTAGTTTTCAAAGTTGCCTCCAGATGCAACTGCGTTCAGAGTACATGATAGCTATCAAACCCGGAGGCTATCGAAGCATGGATGACAGCAGGGAAGTCTTTCACAGATGAGTAATGATGATGATAACATATAGCTGTGATTCTTTGTTAATGCTTCATGCATTCTCCCTTGCTGCTGACTCTGCCAGCCACTCCCTCCCTAAACATGTCTGTCAGGGATACAGAACTTTTGCCCCTCCAGATATTGCTGGACCGTAACTCATATCATCTCCCACTGTTGACATGCTGGCCAACTGGGGGGTATGAGTTCAAGAACCTCTGGAGAGTAGAATAATAATAATATAATAATAATAATAATTTATTATTTTTACCCCGCCCATCTGGCCGGGTCTCCCCAGCCACTCTAGGCGGCTTCCAACAAATATTAAAATACATACACATGTCACAGATTAAAAACTTCCCTGAACAGGGCTGTCTTCAGGCATTTTCTAAATGTCAGATAGTTGTTAATACCTTTGACTTCTGATGGGAGGGCGTTCCACAGGGCGGGCGCCACTACCGAGAAGGCCCTCTGCCTGGTTCCCTGTAGCTTTGCTTCTCGCAATGAGGGAACCGCCAGAAGGCCCTCGGCGCTGGATCTCAGTGTCCGGGCTGAACGATGGGGGTGGAGACGCTCCTTCAGGTATACAGGACCGAGGCCGTTTAGGGCTTTAAAGGTCAGCCCCAACACTTTGAATTGTGCTCGGAAACGTACTGGGAGCCAATGTAGATCTCTCAGGACCGGTGTTATATGGTCCCGGCGGCCACTCCCAGTCACCAGTCTAGCTGCCGCATTCTGGATTAATTGCAGTTTCCGGGTCACCTTCAAAGGTAGCCCCACGTAGAGCGCATTGCAGTAGTCCAAGCGGGAGATAACTAGAGCATGCACCACTCTGGCGAGACAGTCCGCGGGCAGGTAGGGTCTCAGCCTGCGCACCAGATGGAGCTGGTAGACAGCTGCCCTGGATACAGAATTAACCTGCGCCTCCATGGACAGCTGTGAGTCCAAAATGACTCCCAGGCTGCGCACCTGGTCCTTCAGGGGCACAGTTACCCCATTCAGGACCAGGGAATCCCCCACACCCGCTCGCACCCTGTCCCCCAAAAACAGTACTTCTGTCTTGTCAGGATTCAACCTCAATCTGTTAGCCGCCATCCATCCTCCAACCGCCTCCAGGCACTCATAGAATAGAATAGAACAGAACAGAACAGAATAGAATAGAATAGAATAGAATAGAATAGAATAGAATAGAATAGAATAGAATAGAATATATTTATTGTCATTATCCCCTTCGGGGACAACGAAATTATTTGGCTGCTCCATCCAACCCAGATAGGGCACTCCATGCAAAATCAAACAACTACAAAAACACTGATTAAAACCATACACACTGATTAAAACCATACAATGATAAAACATAACAGGTAGAATTAGATGACTTCAAAGTCCAGGCTTCCCATTCAAGGCTGCGATCGCTCTAGAGAAGAAGCTAAGATGGCTTGTTCTTGCTGTCATCGTCCTGTATCTCCGTCCCGATGGCAAAAGTTCAAAGAGACAGTGACCAGGATGCGATGGATCCTTCACACGGACAGTGACAGGTTCATTTGTTTGTGCCTTTATGGACAGAATACTAGAGGGGAAAGGGTTGGGAAATGGAGTGAGCGGGGACAGAGCCCCTAGTACCATGTTTCCCAAACTTGCATCTCCAGTTCTTTTTGGGCTACAGCTCCCACCATCCCACCATCCCTAGCTAGCGGGACCAATGGTCAGGGGTCAGGATCATCCTACTCTCGCGTAGGACCCTGGTAGAGACACATGCCCAACTGGCAAGTTCTCTCCCTCCTGGTCTGTCGTTTGGAAGCTTCAAAAGCTTTCTTCACCCCGAACATCACAGCGACTGATACCAAGAAGCACCAGCACACTGACGATCTGTAGCGTATTGGCGGTTCGTGTAACAGACTCAATAGCACAGCATTTTGCCTAGTCTACTGTGAGTTAAACCACAGAGCCTAGGGCTTGCCAATCAGAAGGTCGGCGGTTTGAATCCCTGCAGCGGGGTGAGCTCCCATGGCTCGGTCCCTGCTCCTGCCCACCTAGCAGTTCGAAAGCACATCAAAGTGCAAGTAGATCAATAGGGACCGCTGCAGCGGGAAGGTAAACGGCATTTCCATGTGCTGCTCTGGTTCACCAGAAGCGGCTTAGTCATGTTTGCCGCATGACCTGGAAGCTGTACGCCGGCTCCCTTGGCCAATAATGCAAGATGAGCGCCGCAACCCCAGAGTCGGTCACGACTGGACCTAATGGTCAGGGGTCCCTTTACCCTTTACCTTTACTTTTTTTACATATAATACACTCGGAGCATTCTGACTTAGCTCCTTCCTCTTTCACATCAGACAGCAAAGAGAGAAAGAACAAAGGACAATAGTCCTACATTCCGGAACACAGTAGTACAAAACATCCTGTCTCCGTCACTTCCCACACTGTGAAATGAAAACATACACTGTCATGGGATAGACAACAATCTCATGACTGCAAACATGGAGCAAGAATCCTAACAGAGAACAGTACAGTGATACCTCTGGTTACGTACTTAATTTGTTCCGGAGGTCCGTTCTTAACCTGAAAACGTTCTTAAGCTGAAGCACCACTTTAGCTAATGGGGCATCCCGTTGCCGCTGCGCCGCTGCTGCCCGATTTGTGTTCTCATCCTGAAGCAAAGTTCTTAACACGAGGTAATAGTTCTGGGTTAGCAGAGTCTGTAACCTGAAGCATCTGTAACCTGAGGTACCACTGTAGTCCCAGTTGGAGTCAAAATAGTGACCTGGAAAGATGCATTAGGCTCAGCATGCCAGCAGAGGGAGATGTTGCTGATACAACAAGGGAGCCAAACAAGGGAGGTAATTCCTGACAAGCATATGGAAGAGCAAGCTATAACAAGAACCTGAGGCACCCTTGCTGAAAGATCTCTTAGGAATGAAGTGGAGGTCAAAAGAGCGAGCCGGGAAATTGCAGGACCTCCAGTTTTCCAGCAGAGGGAGAAGTTCCCCTTACATTGGAATGGTAGCATATGAGGGAGAAAACCCATCTCTTTGGTCTCATCTACACTGTCTCAAAACAGCAGGTCGGATGACATGTCAATTTATGCAAAGCAAAAATCCAACTTTCTGCTTTGCCTGGTGGCATGCCTTCGGGCAAGAGATACAGAGCAATTAAAGCAAGAACAAATAGACTAAAAAACAGTTTTTAATCCAAGAGCTATAACTATTTTAAATGCTGTAACCAAAAGATATGATCTTTGGGGAGTCATGATGGATGGTATGTATGTGTATGTGTATGTGTGGTTGTAAATGTATAAATGCGTATATGTGGCTGTAAACGTGGGATGGCATTCAATTTCGTTGTACTACGTACAATGATAATAAAGTATCTATATCATCTATCTATCTATCTATCTATCTATCTATCTATCTATCTATCTATCTATCTATCTATCATCTATCATCTATCTATCTATCTATCTATCTATCTATCTATCTATCTATCTATCTATCTATCTATCATCTATCTATCTATCTATATCATCTATTATCTATTTATCTATCTCTGCCCCTTATTTGCCTTTTAGTCTCACTGCTGTTCCCTTTGGGTGAGCCTTCCTCTAATTCTGAGTAAGACATGGCTGTGATTGAGTGAGTAGCTCAGGCAGGGACATTTACCTGCGAGGAAGCCTCTTTGTGCTCAGTAGGTTTTCTTCTGTGTAAGAGTGCCTGAGGCTGAGGTCTTGGTTGTGCTAGTAAGGAACACAGTCTCTTGCATGGCTGATAGAGCTGATAGCAAGGCAACATTGTGATCCATAGGACTGAAATGCATTGTTAGCTTTACGCGGAAATGAATATTAGTCAGAGTACAGGAGCAATCTAATGATGCCCTGAAAATACATTGGGGGGGGGGGAGTATCAAGCAGAGCACATGCCTTTTCATTCTTTCTGCCAGAAAGAGTGATAGAAGGGACTGGTTTTTTTTTTAATGGGCAACATGACTCTAGGCAGAACATACTTTCCTGGTACATCAGACAAGACCCTCTAAGTGCCCCTATTTTCCAGGGACATCCCTGATTTAGAGAAGCCATCCCAGTTTCTGATTGGATCCCTGAATGTCCCACTTTTCCTTAGGATGTCCCCATTTTTATTGGAGAAGTGTTGGAGGGTATGGAGTTATCCAACTCCCCAGGCTGCCAGAAGGCAATCCTGTACAATATAGGGAAGGGGTTTTTTTTGTTTGTTTAATGTTTAATTATGTTTTTATATATGTTGCAAGCTGCCCAGAGTGGCTGAGGCAACCCAGTAAGATGTGTGGGGTATAAATAGTAAAATCATCATTATGGAATGGGACGTCCCTATTTTCACCCGAGAACTGTTGGAGGGTATGTCAGACTGCAATGATAGCAAACAGCTTGCATAGTATGGATCCATGGAAGGCTACAATGCAGGAAGGTTGCACAAAACAGATTTTAAAAATGGATTTTCAAAGGAGATGGAGAAGAGTCCACTTGTTGCATTTGAATCTCTGTGGACCTGAAGGAGCATTTCCACCCCTATCGTTTTGCCTGGACACTGAGGTCCAGCGCCAAGGGCCTTCTGGCGGTCCCCTCACTGCGAGAAGTCAAGTTACAGGGAACCAGGCAGAGGGCCTTCTCGGTAGTGGCACCCGCCCTGTGGAATGCCCTCCCACCAGATGTCAAAGAGAACAACAACTATCAGACTTTTTGAAGACATCTGAAGGCAGCCCTGTTTAGGGAAGCTTTTAATGTTTGGTGGACTACTGTATTTTAATATTTTGTTGGAAGCTGGCCAGAGTGGCTGGGGAAACCCAGTCAGATGGGCGGGGTATAAATAATAAATTATTAATTATTATTATTATTATTATTTGGATGACAGCTGTTTACCGCTGAACACTAGATGCCAGGGCCAAACAGCAGGGAGAACTGATGCCTTCAGAACTCTCTTGGAAGGATCTGACTGACCATTGGCTAGGAAGAAGTTGCTGGACTAAATGGGCCTGCCTTGTGGTCAGGCAAGGCAGTTCTGCCACAACAGATTTCTGTCATCTTCCAATGGATGGTGTTGGTGACAGAAAGGTTGCCTCCACTGATAAGGAGTTGCTGGAATTTCAAACACAGACATGACCAAGGGCTGCCATGATCATGCCCTGCTTGTGATCTTCTTGGAGGCATCTGAATGGCCTCCTGTTGGAAACAGATGCTGGCATTGGAGGCTTGTGTATTAGGGCAATTGGGACACTGCCCCACCAACCTCAGTCTGCTACCCAGTCAATCCCCACCTACATGCTTGCCTTCTTACTAGGAACCAGTCCAGGTGGTGGTGCCGACTGCCAACCTTCCTTCTCCTTAGACTCAGGGTTGCCCTTGTAAAACTCAGCAGAGAGGAGGGTGGGGAGAAAACTAGAGTTAGCTGGCTCTGCCTGTTCTTGGTTCAGGCTCCCACGCCCGTAATGCCAGTTTCAGTGGATACTAGTCACCAATGATAAGCCACCACCTTATCGCAAAAATCCATTTTTTTCAAGTCTGTTGTGGGCAGGAGTGCCAACTTGATGCCGCAACCATGGGTGCCCAGGCCCATGGGTGCCATGCAATGTGCATGGCCCTGGTGCTGAAATTTGTGGGGCCCAGCTCCTTCATGAGGACTTTTGGGGTTGCTCAGGCACCCTGGGCCCCAGAAAGTTGACACCTATGGTTGTGAGAGAACACCAAACTTAATTGCACTGCTGGGTTTTCCTGTGATGTGATTGAATCCTGTCTAACTGGGGACAGTCTGAAATCACCCTCTCTTTGTTCAACCTGACTTGGCCAAAGATAAAGATACAGTAGGCATGAGCTAGGGATGCGGGTGGTGCTGTGGTCTAAACCACTGAGCCTCCTGGGCTTGCCGATCAGAAGTTCGGCGGTTCAAATCCCCACAATGGGGTGAGCTCCTGTTGCTTTGTCCCAGCTCCTGCCAGCAGTTTGAAAGAACCCCCCCAAAAGTGCAAGTAGATAAATAGGTACCGCTCCGGTGGGAAGGTAAATGGCGTTTCCATGCGTTGCTCTGGTTCACCAGAAGCGGCTTAGTCATGCTAGCCACATGACCCGGAAGCTGTACACCAGCTCCCTCGGCCAATAAAGCGAGATGAGCGCCACAACCCCAGAGTCGTCCACGACTGGACCTAACGGTCAGGGGTCCCTTTACCTTTATTCCCTCTCTCAAGGGAAGGGATTGGCATTGAGGCTATCAGAAGTGAGCGAGCAGAAGGGTTAGTTCTGTGGTCTGGTATCTTGTCCATCTTGGCAGATTAAGGCACCACAAAAGGAGCTAGTTCTTCAATGAATAAACTTGGGAATCGGCTGCCAGAATATGTGATGACAATGGCCACCAGCTTAAGGGGGTTAGTTGCCCTTGTCATAGAGCAGGGGTAGGCAATGTCTGGCCCCCTCCCACATGTTGTGGGGCTCCAAACCCCTTCATCCCTGACCTTTGGACCAGCAACTTTTGGAAGGCACCACATTGGTTACCTTGTGACAAAGGATGAAGCGAAAGGAGGGAGAAGAAAACTCAACAGAATCATTCTATGATATGCTGAACAATTTAATGAGAAAATGAAGGAAGGAGTCAGTGGAAATGGTTCAGGGCAGATGGAGATAAATGCAACATGGAACACTGAAAAAACAATGATCAGACATGCTGACTACTGAGCTAGACATCACAAAGACAAAGCTGATAAATAATTGTAGGCTAAGCCAACAGGGTTGACCACCAGTCTTCACCTTGGCCATGTTGGCTTAGTATCTTTCATAGCTGAAGTAGCTGTGGTAGAGGGTCCTGGTTCATCAGTAATGGGTGGAATAGAAGGTAGCAGGTGTGACTGGGAAACAGGAACCTGCTCTTAAGATGAACATGCCAAGATAGGAAAAACTCAAAGGAATAAAGTAAAAGCACCATCTGGATTGCTAAGAGAAGTGCTGAGGCCTCACAAATCCCACAGTTTCCACAGTGGGGGTTCTGGAGCACTCAGCATTTCTGAATACCACGTTCATTCATTCAGCTGAGGATCAGTATCTTGAGTCTTCTTTCTTGGATGTTCCGTCAATGTTGCGTCTCAGATTTACATGGCCAGCCTTTTCCTTGGTAGTAAGGTCGGCCACAAGGGACACAAACCCTTATGACACGGTACCCGGGAGGGCATGGCAAACCGGGCCAGAGGGGGATGCACCCTGTGATGGGGCGGTACCCCCGAGGACATGGCCAAATCCGGCCAGGAAACTGTGGACGTTGTGGGTAGCAGCCCGGATACTGATAAGAGAAGGAGTCAAGGCTGGAGAGAGCATCCATTTCTGGATCAGAGAAGTCTTCCAACAGCAGACTGTCATTCAAGAAAGACATGTTGGAGCAGGTAGGGTAGATCTGAAATGACATTAGGATGCAGCGGTTATGATCTCCTATTATTGGATTAAAACAGAGATGTGGAACCTCAGACCCAGGTGCCAACTACAGGCCCCTCCCCCAAAACTCTTCCCAAGTCACACATCCTTCTTGACAGCTACACCCCTTCTTCTCCACAGTTCACAGCTGACACTGAAGCTGCTTCAAATCCCGTTTATCTTTTGCCTGCCTGGAAGGCGCTCTTGAAATCTGTCAATTCCTCTCACTTGTCTGAAAGGAAGAGGCAGAGGAGTGTGCAATTGCATGTAGAAATTTGCCCCCTGCAGAAAAGGTGTCATTTACATTTATTGCTCCTCCCTCTTTTGTCTCTGGCATCTCCTACCATTGGCTATATGTTTATCAGAGAGAGGGGTGGGAAGAGAGAAACTTGGCCCAAGTTCCTGATCTTAATTGTACATCTGACCAAAGGCTCATCCAGTCTAGCATCCTGTTCTCACAGTGGCCAGCGAGAGAACCCAATGGGCATAAAGAGGACCTTGTTGAAAGAGCACTCTCTACATTGCTGTTTCAAAGCACTGGCATTCAGAGGTTCCCCTGCTTCTGACACTGGAGGTCTATCATAGGCACCCTGACAGGTAGCAAGGACACTGTTGCCTAAATCTGCAACTGATCTCCCTTGTGGTGGGATTCCATGGCAAGAATGAATGCCTCTACAATACATTGCATCCATCTCCTCAAAGCTTGTTGCTTGCCTTCTACTGCACCTCTTCCATTGCATAATAAGAATGTGCCCCCTATGAGGAAGGGGGCATGCAGAAACTCCTAGTTTCATTCCCCAGGATCTCCAGGTAGGGCAGGAAAAGTTATTGAATTCCCATAACTCAAGTGGCTGATCATATTATTTTTTCCATGCAGAAGGTTCCACGTTCAACCACCAACATCTGATGATAGCACTGGGAAGGGCCTGGTATGAAATCCTGGAGAACAATTGTCAGTGAGTTTAGACAGTACTGAGCTGTTGCTTTCCTCATACTGTATCTCTTCCTTTACATAACCTGAATGTGCTCTCTTGGAGAAGGGGCCATAGCTCAAAGGCTGAGCACCAGCTTTGCCTGCAAACACTTCCACTTTCAATCCCCAGGATCTCGTGGTAGGTCTGGGAGAGTCCCCCTGTCTGATACCCTGGGCCCTTCCTGTCAGAGAAGACAACACTGAACTAGATGGGCAAATGGGCTGAGCTGCTATAAGGTGCTTCCTATGTTGCAATTAAATTTGCCAGAATCCTTAATTATTATTTGCCAGAATCCTTAATTATCCTTAATTAATATTAGCTTATTTTGAGGGAAAGGACTGTAGCTCAGGGGTGGAGCACATGCTGGGAAAGACTCCCAGTCTGAAACCCGTGTGAGCTGCTGCCATTCAGCATTGACAGTATGGAGATATATGGACCTGCAGTTTGACTATGTAAGAGAGAACCTCCTATGAGGATTATGATCTTATGATTTTAATTTTAGGGGAATGCCCATAACTCAAGTGGCTGATCATATTATTTTTTCCATGCAGAAGGTTCAGGGTTTAACCACCAGCATCTGAGGATAGGGCTGCGAAATTCTGCAGAATACTTGCCGGTCAGTGGAGACAGTAATGAAGTAGATTGACCAGCGATCTGACTCTGTAGGGGAGAGCTCCTTCTATTCCATTTGAATCCTCCAAATTCCCCCCAAAATTCTTTGTAGGAAATATTTTTGGGGATGTTGGGTCTCCAAATAATTTCAGCTCTGTCTACTGCAGAAACACTTTTCTCATTAAGACAAGAACAAGCATCTAATGGTGAGAGGCAAATGAACACCACAGCACAGTTTGACTGAAACACTCATTTTAAATATTCCTCCAGAATTTTGTGCAGGGGAAAAGTTGAACATTTATCTCAACATTTCACTCTGGATAAAATTCAGTGGCGGGGAATAAATCAAGTTAGTCTGATATTTAACAGCCTACAGAGAAGAGAAGCATAACTATCAGCAAGAAACCCACAAACAGGGAAGAATTTACCTGGCTTCCTGCTGGATCCAAAGAGATGCTTTCAGAGTATCAGATGCTTCTGGAGTAATCCGTATGGGAGGCAGCCCTTTTTATATGGCTTGTTGGCATGCATAGAGGAAATAAGTCTTGCTCAATTCCAGGAAATAAAAATTAATCGTTAGATCTTTAATTGTCAGCTGTTTCACTGAAGCTCCCTAATTATTTTGACTCCTCTGTTTAACGTGTCTTGCTCCCATCCTTTCCTTCGCAAAGGAAGAAGGTAAACCATCCTGAATGTGCAATGAAAAAGAGGACTGTAAGGGTTCTAGATCAGAAAATGACACCCTATCACTACTCTTTCCAGTCTTTTGAGGAGTCCCATCGTTTGATTATTTAGCAAGCAACAAAAACTGGCATCAGTTTGGCACACAGACATGCTCTGTTAAATCATCAGTGACAGTAATTTGTTTTTTTAATGGAACATTTGTGGTAGGAAAAGTTTCAGGGTGTTTACTAGAAACGACAGACCTTGCCCAGATTGCTACTCACGCCATATGACCATCCTGAAAGTTTAGAGTGTGCAGATTAACTGGAATGTGTTGCATGTGTGAATGCAAGGATATTCTTGAGAGTGCAAACCACCCTGAATGTGCAATGAAAAAGAGGTCTGTAAGGGTTCTAGATCAGAAATTGACCCTCCATCACCACTTTTTACAGTCTTTGGTGAAATAACATCCTTTGTTTAGTTGCAAGAAACAGAAGCAGATATCTACAACAGATGGTTTTGTTTGATTACGCTGGTACACGGACACGTTCTGCAGCAGTCTCATTAGGTGAATCAGCTTCTTCACACACCTTTTACGGGAAAGGGGAAAGAAAACAATAATTGTGGAGACGATTGAGCTTATTAAAGGTGTTTCTTAGATTAAATGAGGCTAGTGAAACATCACTAGCCTCATTTCATCTAAGAAACAGGGCATACCTATATGGGTCCTAAATGAAGACTCAGTTGTGTCATGGAAACACCTCCACTTGAAAAGTCTGCAAGTCTGAAACCACAGGTAATTGTTGAGAAATTTAACTCATTATCAGGGTTGTGCAGAGTCCCCTTGGTTGTATCTAATTGGAGTGGAACACATCCTTTGATCTGGGCCCCAAACTGAATTTGTCTGGGGGCATGCACATTTTAAAGGTAAAAAGGTAAAGGGACCCCTGACCATTAGGTCCAGTCGTGTCCGACTCTGGGGTTGCGGCGCTCATCTCGCGTTACTGGCCAAGGGAGCCGGCGTACAGCTTCCGGGTCATGTGGCCAGCATGACAAAGCCGTTTCTGGCGAACCAGAGCAGCGCACGGAAACGGCGTTTACCTTCCTGCCGGAGCCGTACCTATTTATCTACTTGCACTTTGACGTGCTTTCGAACTGCTAGGTTGGCAGGAGCAGGGACCAAGCAACGGGAGCTCACCCCGTCGTGGGGATTCGAACCACCAACCCTCTGATCAGCAAGCCCTAGGCTCTGTGGTTTAACCCACAGCGCCACCTGGGTCCCCATGCACATTTTAAGTAGCATGTAAAACAGCCTCTTCATCCCGGGCTAGTGGCACACTTTTAACATTGGGGGTGGGGGGTGGGGAGAGGTTACAGTACTGCGTACCCTTGAACACCCCAAGAAAAAAGCACTGGGTATGTTAAATGCATGCTACCTGGCAAATCACCAAGTAATCTGTTCTGAAAACCTTAGTATGTTGCTGCTGGTTAGCAGAAAGTTGGCTTTTCATAAATTAACATTTATGAAAGCTGGAACGTGTCTAGAGGAGGGCAACCAAAATGGTCAAAGGCCTGGAAACGATGCCTTATGAGGAACGGCTTAGGGAGCTGGGTATGTTTAGCCTGGAGAAGAGAAGGTTAAGGGGTGATATGATAGCCATGTTCAAATATATAAAAGGATGTCATATAGAGGAGGGAGAAAGGTTGTTTTCTGCTGCTCCAGAGAAACGGACACGGAGCAATGGATTCAAACTACAAGAAAGAAGATTCCACCTAAACATTAGGAAGAACTTCCTGACATTAAGAGCTGTTCGACAGTGGAATTTGCTGCCAAGGAGTGTGGTGGAGTCTCCTTCTTTGGAGGTCTTTAAGCAGAGGCTTGACAGCCATCTGTCAAGAATGCTTTGATGATGTTCCTGCTTGGCAGGGGGTTGGACTGGATGGCCCTTGTGGTCTCTTCCAACTCTAGGATTCTATGATTCTATGTTACCCAGCCAGCGGTTTTGCAGATGAGCCCAAAGGTGTTGTTTTTCCACCTCATATGCTACCCTTCCAATGTAAAAGCAACTTCTGCGGGAAAGCTGGAGGTCCTGCAATTTCATACCTCAGGCTATTGTTGCAACTGCTGTCCCAGAAGGCTGCCAGGAATTATCCTTCAGCTGCAAAAAAGGTAACTTTCCCTGCTGCTCTAAAATTAGATAAGCTTAGTCTTCCAACCAACCCGAAATCAGCAATCAGGGAATAGTGTCTCTCTCAGTTCTGTGAGAAGGCTGTATATATAAATATTTTGATACTGTGTGTGTGTATTCTGTAAATTCGCATTATTCTGAGTTATAGTACGTGTTGCATCGAGATATTTAGTGTGCAATAAACTCGTATTTTGTATACAGAGTTGAACTTGATTAGGTTCTTCTCACTGTAGTCTTCCGTTGTCAGTATCAGAGCTAAGTAGGTTGGCAAGGAGATCCCTTAACCCAAGACTGCATCATCTGATTACACCACAACTCCTCCGCTGAACCCAACCACCGGAGTTTCTTTACGAGGGCAGTTGGGTGTGGCAAATCCACAAAACAAGGCCCATCATCCCTGGTCCATTCCCAATCAAATGCACGGTGAATCAAAATTTTCCCTTGTCCCTCAGGAAATCCAGGAAGTTCCCTGGTGTAAACGAGCTTCTTTCTCAAAATGCCTTGCTTGTTAAGCCTCTGAATGAAGTATCTGGAGACCACTATTGGGAATGTTCCATTGCACTAATGCTCTTGCGTTTCCAGATTTCCCAGACTGCATCTCATTGGCCACTGTGAGAGCACAATGCAGGACTACGTAGGCCTGGAAGAGAGGAAACCGTGTTTCTGGACTCCAGCTCCCATCATCCCTGCCTTTGGCCATGATGCCTGTGGCTGATAGGGGATGGAGTTCAACAACATATGGAGTGGCCCTGGTTCTCCATGATCCCCCTGAGATAGGTTTTTTTGCTGCATGAATAGTGTGACCTATATATTAACCACATAAAAGCTTTGGAAGACCAGCAAGACGAAACATCAGAGTCCAAGCACTCATTCTAGTTTGAGAAAATCATCCAAGGTGGGTGCAAAGCAGGACTAGTGAGGAGGGTAGTGTGAGGATTTTCGAGAGCAAGAGTGAGCGGCCACATTCACCCCTCAAGCCTCATGTTCCCCATCCCAAATTTAAAGCCCTGAAGTCCTGATTACTGCTACGGTTGCCATATTTTGAAGAGCAAAAAAGAGGACACATTTGCCAACTTCTGCTTTTAACTATGGATCGCTATGATGTCTCTCATTTTACATACCCATGAAAAAGAGGAGGTGTCCTAGAAAAAGAGGACATATGCTCTTGTATCAGCATCTCTCCCCCCCCCATTCCTAGCATATGATATCTTCTGCTGAGAGCTTGCTCCATCTTAAATAGAGGTGAGCTCAGCTTCCTTCACCTGGAGCAAGGACTTATCCATCACTCGATTGGATACCTCCTTCAGTCTGCTTCAGTCCAGCTACAAAGCTTTCCTTATCTAGTCCATCTGCAACTATCTTCAACCAGAGGTGGATTTTGGGCCCTCCAATTTCAGATCCTCTAAGTGTCCCTATTTTCCAGGGACAGTCCTGGATTTACAGAAGCCTTCCCAGTTTCTAATTCGATTCCAAAATGTCCTGCTTTTTCTTAGGCCATCCCTTTTTGCATCAGACAAATGTTGGGAGGGTATGGGGTGATGCGACCCCCAAGTCAAGGAGATAAGTAACTATGCAACCTTACACAACAGTGTTTCCCAACCTTGATTCTGCAGCTGTTTTTGAAATACAACTCCCATCATCCCTAGCTAACAAGACCAGTGGTCACGAATCCATTATAGACATTTTGTAAAGTAAAGTAAAGGGACCCCTGATCTATTGAAAAGAATACAGTCGTATCTTGGAAGTCGAATGGAATGGGTTGTGGAATGTCCGTTCGACTTCCAAAACATTTGGAAACCAAAGAGCGGCTTCTGATTGGCTGCAGGAAGCTCCTGTAGCCAATTGGAAGCCACGGAAGCCCTCTCGGGTGTTCAGCTTCCAAAAATAGTTCACAAACCGGAACAGTCACTTCCTGGTTTGCGGCATTCAGGAGCCAAAAAGTTCGAGAACTAAGCTGTTCGAAAACCAAGGTACAACTGTACAACTAAGCTAGCCATTTCCATTCATTTCAATGTGTATGAGAAAGGAGAGTGGAGAAAACAGCACAACATTGTTCTATGATTTGTAGAAGGTTTTAATGAGGAAAACGCAGGAAAGGAGATGGTGGAAATAGCCCTGGACAAAAAATGTAAATTTCCCTGCTGCTCTAAAATTAGATAAGCTTAGTCTTCCAACCAACCCAAAATCAGCAATCAGGGAATAGTGTCTCTCTTAGTTCTGTGAGAAGGCTGCATATATAAATATTTTGATACTGTGTGTGTGTATTCTGTAAGTTCGCATTATTCTGAGTTATAATACGTGTTGCATTGAGATATTTAGTGTGGAATAAACTCGTATTTTGTATACAGAGTTCAACTTGATTAGGTTCTTCTCACTGTAGTCTTCCGTTCTCAGTATCAGAGCTAAGTAGGTTGTCAAGGAGATCCCTTAACCCAAGACTGCATCATCTGATTACACCACAACTCCTCCGCTGAACCCAACCACCGGAGTTTCTTTACGAGGGCAGTTGGGTGTGGCAAATCCACAAAACAAGGCCCATCATCCCTGGTCCATTCCCAATCAAATGCACGGTGAATCAAAATTTCCCCTTGTCCCTCAGGAAATCCTGGAAATTCCCTGGTGTAAACGAACTTCTTTCTCAAAATGCCTTGCTTGTTAAGCCTCTGGATGAAGTATCTGGAGATCACTATTGGGACTGTTCCATTCCACTAATGCTCTTGCGTTTCCAGATTTCCCAGACTGCATCTCATTGGCCACTGTGAGAGCACAATGCAGGACTACGTAGGCCTGGAAGAGAGGAAACCGTGTTTCTGGACTCCAGCTCCCATCATCCCTGCCTTTGGCCATGATGCCTGTGGCTGATAGGGGATGGAGTTCAACAACATATGGAGTGGCCCTGATTCTCCATGATCCCCCTGAGATTGGTTTTTTTGCTGCATGAATAGTGTGACCTATATATTAACCACATAAAAGCTTTGGAAGAAGTTGCAAACCTGGGTGGTGCCACTGATTGAAGGTTGTAGTGGTTCAGAATTACAGTAATGATCACTGATTAGATCTCATGCTGCTCTTAATCACTTGCAAAATATGAGATGTGCTTGGGTAACCATGGGTTTTTTTGAGTGGGTGGGTGGTTCTAGTCTGGCAACACCTCTGAAAGAATTCCAGGGGGATTCTGGAAAATGAATATGGCTGTGCATTGGATCCAGCCGATGTCCAGATCCCAAACCGAATTATGTCCACCTACAGGTGTGCCACCTTGCCTTCGTGACTGAGGGACCATGCAATGTCACCACGTCGTGTGTGCATGTCATGCTCCATGTGTGCATGACGTTAGCACATTGTGTGTGCGCACCACTGTAGAACTTTAGGGGGGACCGGCCTTTGCATTGAGTTTTTTTTGGGTGGGGCTTGGCCCCCATGGTCCCACATAGACAGCACCCTTGTCCACCTGGGATTCAGCTGGATAGACTTGAGGTTGAGCTGTATCACATCATACAAGAATGGATCCACCATGAGCAATCTGATGCTATCAAAGAGTAGTGGTGGTGGGGATCTTGCATCTCTCCAGATGTAGCCAATATGGTGGCATTGCTCCCCTTCATATCAACCTATCAAGTTCCCTGTTACCTCGTCACTTCTCCTGTTGGTTAGGTGCAGTAATGTGTGGCATTGGGAAGTCAAGTCAGCCACCCTACCACATCCTGCCAGCCACCACCGCTTCTCTCCCCCCCAATATGCATGTCTAATTATGGTTCAACATGTGGTGGTGGGGAGAGAAGGTTGGTTGGCACCTGCATGTCTCAGGAGTGTGCTTTCGGGGGTGATGTCAAACTGTTGGAAGGTTATAGCTCCTGCTGTGACTGCAGAGACCGATGCGGGTGAAGCAAGTTTTGCTTAGCTGGGGGAATGAAGGCACCCGTTGTGTTGCTGCAGATGCACCATGGCATTTCTTCCTTCTGTGCAACTCCTAGTGGTCATTCCTCTTCTGGTCACTGCTGTGGATACATGACCTGCCAATCTCCAGGCAATAGGACTGGTGCCAGAACCCAGCTCCCCATAGAGCATGTCTTTTGTGGAACCTGCCATCTTCCATTCTGTGGACATGACTAAACCAGAGTAGACATCAGTGCAAACATGCTGGAAATGTGGGCTTGGGAGAACACATCTTTGTTTGAGACTCACTCTTGCTACATGATGCCAAAAACCATTGCCTGCATGTGGACGGCATTGAGGCATTGCTTTGGGGCAGCTGTAAGTTGCCCAAGACTCACTTCCATAAAGCAGCATGCTCAACATGCAAGCCTAGTAGACCTTCACCTTGCTAGTGGATGTTAGCATCACATTCCCCCATACCCATTCAGAGAGGTGAGCCATTGCCATGGCTGCCTTGCCAATACGTTTGTGCAGCTCATTGTCAGTGGAAAGGTTGCTGGTTATGGTGGAACCCAGGTAGACAAAATCATCTACCACCTCAAGCATGTGGTCACCAATGTGGATGCGTGGAGTGCTGACAATTTCCTAACCCAAGATGGAGAGGCTGTTCTAAACATTAATTAAAATGTGCATGGGACCCAGGTGGCGCTGTGGGTTAAACCACTGAGCCTAGGGCTTGCTGATCAGAGGGTTGGTGGTTCGAATCCCCACGACGGGGTGAGCTCCCGTTGCTCGGTCCCTGCTCCTGCCAACCTAGCAGTTCGAAAGCACGTCAAAGTGCAAGTAGATAAATAGGTACGGCTCCGGCAGGAAGGTAAACGCCGTTTCCGTGCGCTGCTCTGGTTCGCCAGAAACGGCTTTGTCATGCTGGCCACATGACTTGGAAGCTGTACGCTGTGCATGCTCCCTGTCAAATTCAGCTGGGGGCCCAGATCTGGGATGTGTCAGCACAGCATCATCCTGAGTCAGATGAGATGCACTCTGATTAGGACTCAGGTACTATTTCCCGGTAGTGTGCACTGCCCAGATAATGAGTGAATTTTCTCAACCATTTCATGCGCTTTCAGGCTTGCAGACATTTTGGTTGCAGGTGTTTTTATGACTCAGCTGAGACCCAATGCTTCACACCCTCTCAGTACCCTGCAAATTATGCCCGAACGGAACTCTTATATGGGGCAGTGTGTGATAGACCCCCCCAAAGGTCTTAGCAAAAGTCGCCAGGGTCCACGGCTGGATAACCGACGCCTCCGAGATAGTGGAGGAAACACACCTGGATCCATCCAGGGCTCCAAGTGAAAACCATCCTTCCGATCGACACCTGGTTTGACTTCAAGCCACACCCGGGAACCAAGCGCTAAACTTCTCTGTGCAGTTGGTATCGTGGAACGTGGCAGGATGGTCTTCTAAGCTGTGCCTTCCCGAGTTTACGAAGTTAATAAGGGCATATGACATAGTATGTTTACAGGAAACCTGGTCACTTCATCCTATCGAAGTTGCAGATTTCAAATCCTTTTCTGTTCCGGCAACCAAAACTCACTCAGCTGAGTCTTCATTTTAGGACCTATAGAAGGTGTGCTCTGTAGAAGATCACTCTTCTCATCTCATCTAAGAAATGCCTTTAATAATCTCAGTCATACGCCCAATTTATTTCTTGCTTCTTCATTCCTTTCCCGTAAAAGGCGTGTGAAGAAGAAACAGCTTCGCCCACTGATGCTATAACAGAGCATGTCTGTGTGCCAAACCGATAAAACATAAACACCTGTTGAGGATGTCAGTTTTCGTTGCTTGCCAAATAATTCAAACAATGGGACTCCTCAAAAGACTTGAAAGAGTAGTGATAGGGTGTTATTTTCTGATCTAGAACCCTTACAGTCCTCTTTTTCATTGCACATTCAGGATGGTTTGCACTCTCAAGTGTATCCTTGCATTCACACATGCTCTTGCGTTCCAGTTGATCTGCACGCTTAAAGCTCTCAGGCATGAGTAGCGATCTGTGCAAGGTCTGAAGCTTCCAGAAAAAACTTCAAAACTTTTCCTACCTCCACAAATGTTCCATTAAAAACAAACAAACTACTGTCTGTGCTGTGATGTGATGCCATGGCACCAGGCCAATGTTTCAAAGAGAAGCCATATATTTGGGAGCAGAGCAGGTTAAGCACAGCAGTCAATGCCCGAACAGTCAAACTGTAAAAGCAACAGTATGATGCCATAGTGCAAATTACTTATCTTCTGATATACATAGAAATGTAAGGCTGTCATCATGCAGCCTGCATCGGAAGATGTGTAGTTGCATGGAGTGGGAAGGGGGAGCTTTAGGTGTCAGGGAAGGATGATGAGGAATGGCGGGAGGCTCTGTTTGGAGAACCCCATAAGGAAGCTTCAGAAGAGGAAGGCCCAGAGCCAGGGGAGTGGTGGTGGGATGAAGACAAGTCAGAGGATGAGGGGGGGGAGGCAGAATCCGTGGATGCTGAAAAGGCAACAGGCTTGAGTGAGAGAGACGAAGAACAGGCAGAAAGCTCTGCCAGTGTAGGACAGGCAGCTGAGGAGGAGGCGGGAGCTGAGGCTGCTACAGATTCTCAGGAGCCTACCATTCCTACTGTATTGAACTCCCCTCCGCTCTTGTCTCCAAGGGCATGGAGGGCTTTGCATTTTGCAGAACAAGGAACCCAGAGGCCACAGGGCAACCCCCTCCCTGATGGGGTTTAAGACCGCAGGGTAAACAGCTGGAGAGAGGAAGACTTAGGGGGAACTGGGAGGCTCAGGTCAACAGTTCTGCCAACTGTTTTATCAGGGGTCAGTCTTGCCGGAGGTTTCTTTCTTTGCATTCTGTTTCCTCCATTAAAGAATAAAAATTACTGCCCTGAGTATCCGTTCTGACCTGCAGCTGAACCAGCCCTGACACTAGGGAGTTAAGGAAGAGAGAACAGGACGGGGTTTGGCCAGCAGCACAAGCAGGGGTGCAACCCCATGTGTGAATGCAAGCATACTCCTGAGAGCAGAAACCACCCAGGCCCAGTTGAGTGTTGTTAAAATAAATAAATAAGACCTGTGCTACATAATCTTCCTTCTGCAACTGCAAGGATTCGGTCTCTCAGTAACTGGAACTCCTTGCCTATTCCTACCAGGAAGACTGAAAACATTTTATTAATTCATTGCGTAACATTTATATGCCACTTCATTGTTTTTCTAAAAAGCCTCAAAGTGGTTTACAAAAAGAATAAATTTTAATTTCCACAAGCCTACCAAGTTGATTTAGTTATCTATATATATTTTTTCTTTTTTTTTGCAAAGTTTACTTATTGTATTTGCATGTTAAGGATAATGCATTTCTTTTCTCCATAGTTTTATAGCTTTTAGCAGTGTTTTTAATCTACTATTTTATTTCTTACAGAAGGTTTTGATGACCGTATTTTTCTGTGTATAAGACTAGGTTTTTTCCCTTTAAAATATTGTCAAAAATTAGGGGGGCATCTTATAAACGGATATCTCCCCCCCCATTTTCTTAAATCTGAGTCCCCCAAAATAGGGGATGTCTTATATATTGGGGTGCCTTATAGATGGAAAAATATGGTAAATGATTCAGCAATTTGGCTAAATAAATAAATAAGTAAAAGACACACCAGTGCCTGCCGGCAGGGCTGATTGTCAATGATGATGGGATCTGGAGTCTAGCAACATCTAGAGGGCCACAGGTTCCCCACCCCCTGATAATATTCTTCTAGAACAGGGAAGGGGAATATGCAGCTGAAAATCTTATTCAATGTATTCTGAAACAAACTTTCAGCACAATCCTCACGGGTCTACTCAGAAGTAAGCTCCATTGCGTTCAGCTGATATGGAATTCCAGCTTTAATGAGTAATCTCAAAAACCCTTCCCACACCACCAGCCCACAGTGTTTACCTGCTTCCTTTGCGAAGGGAAGGATGGGTGCAAGACACGTTAAACAGAGAAGTCAAAATAATTAGGGAGCTACAGTGAAACAGCTGACAATTAAAGATCCAGTGATTACTTTTTATTTCCTGGAATTGAGCAAGAGTTATTTCCTCTATGCATGCCAACAAACCATATAAAAAGGGCTGCCTCCCATATGGATTCCTCCAGAAGCATCTGATACTCTGAAAGCATCTCTTCGGATCCAGCAGGAAGCCAGGTAAATTCTTCCCCATTTGTGGGTTTCTTGCTGATAGTAATACTTCTCTTCTCTGTAGGTTGTTAAATATCAGACTAACTTGATTTATTCCCCACCACTGAATTTTACCCAGAGCGAAATGTGGAGATAAATGTTCATCTTTTCCCCTGCACAAAATTATGGAGGAATATTTAAAATGAGTGTTTCAGTTGAACTGTGGTTTGGTGTTTAGATGCCTCTCAGGAATGGTCACCATTTCATGGGTGTTCTAGTCTTCATGAGAAAAGAGTCTCTGAATTTGGCATAGCTAAAATTGTTTGGAGACACAACGTCCCCCAAACTATTTCCTACAGAGAATTTTTTGGGGATTTTTTTTTGGGGGGGGGGCTCAAATGGAACAGGGGGAGCTCTCCCCTACAGAGTCAGATCGCTGGTCAATCTAGCTCAGTACTTCCCAGTGCTATCATCAGATGGTGGTGGTTGAATGTGGAACCTTCTGAATGGAAAAAATAATATGATCAGCCACTTGAGTTATGGGCATTCCCCTAAAATTAAAATAAGATCATAATCTTCATAGGAGATTCTCTCTTATATAGTCAAACTGCAGGTCCATATAGCTCCATACTGTCAATGCTGAATGGCAGCAGCTCACACGGGTTTCAGACTGGGAGTCTTTTCCAGCAAGTGCTCCTCCCCTGAGCTACAGTCCGTTCCCTCAAAATAAGCTAATATTAATTAAGGCTAATTAAGGATTCTGGCAAAGAATAATTAAGGATTCTGGCAGATTTAATTGCAACATAGGAAGCACCTTATAGCAGCTCAGCCCATTTGCCCATCTAGTTCAGTGTTGTCTTCTCTGACAGGAAGGGCCCAGGGTATCAGACAGGGGGACTCTCCCAGACCTACCATGAGATCCTGGGGATTGAAAGTGGAAGTGTTTGCAGTCAAAGCTGGTGCTCAGCCTTTGAGCTATGGCCCCTTCTCCAAGAGAGCACATTCAGGTTATGTAAAGGAAGAGATACAGTATGAGGAAAGCAATAGCTCAGTACTGTCTACACTCACTGACAAGTGTTCTCCAGGATTTCATACCAGGCCCTTCCCAGTGCTATCATCAGATGCTGGTGGTTGAACGTGGAACCTTCTGCATGGAAAAAATAATATGATCAGCCACTTGAGTTATGGGAATTGAATAACTCTTCCTGCCCTACCTAGAGATCCTGGGGAATGAAACTAGGAGTTTCTGCATGCCCCCTTCCTCAAGGGGGCACATTCTCATTATGCAATGGAAGAGATGCAGTAGAAGGAAAGGAACAGGCTTTGAGAAGATGGATGCAATGTATTGCAGAGGCATTCATTCTTGCCATGGAATCCCACCACAAGGGAGATCAGTTGCAGATTTAGGCAACAGTGTCCTTGCTACCAGCCGGGGTGCCTATGATAGACCTCCAGTGTCAGAAGCAGGGGAGCCTCTGAATGCCAGTGCTAGGAAACAGCAATGTAGAGAGTGCTCTTTCAACAAGGTCCTCTTTATGGGCTTCCCATTGGGTCCTCTCGCTGGCCACTGTGAGAACAGGATGCTAGACGGGATGAGCCTTTGGTCAGATGTACAATTAATATTAGGAACTTGGGCCAAGTTTCTCTTCTTCCTACCCCTCTCTATGATAGACATATAGCCAATGGTAGGAGATGCCAGAGACAAAAGAGGGAGGAGTAATAAATGTAAATTAATCCTTTTCTGCAGGGGGCAAATTTCTACATGCAACTGCACACTACTCTGCCTCTTCCTTTCAGACAAGTGAGAGGAATTGACAGATTTCAAGAGCGCCTTCCAGGCAGGCAAAAGATAAACGGGATTTGAAGCAGCTTCAGTGTCAGTTGTGAACTGTCGAAAAGAAGGGGTGTAGCTGTCAAGAAGGATGTGTGACTTGGGAAGAGTTTTGGGGGAGGGGCCTGTGGTTGGCACCTGGGTCTGAGGTTCCACATCTCTCTTTTAATCCAATAATAGGAGATCATAACCGCTGCATCCAAATGTCATTTCAGATCTACCCTACCTGCTCCAACATGTCTTTCTTGAATGACAGTCTGCTGTTGGAAGACTTCTCTGATCCAGAAATGGATGCTCTCTCCAGCCTTGACTCCTTCTCTTATCAGTACCCGGGCTGCTACCCACAACGTCCACAGTTTCCTGGCCGGATTTGGCCATGTCCTCGGGGGTACCGCCCCATCACAGGGTGCATCCCCCTCTGGCCCAATATGTCATGCCCTCCCGGGTACCGTGTCATAAGGATTTATGTCCCTTGTGGCCGACCTTACTACCAAGGAAAAGGCTGGCCATGTAAATCCTCGGCTGAATGAGTGAACGTGGTATTCAGAAATTCTGAGTGCTCCAGAACCCCCACTGTGGAACCTTTGGGATTTGTGAGGTCTCAGCACTTCTCTTACCAATCCAGATGCTGCTTTTACTTTAGTCCTTTGAGTTTCCCTATCTTGGCATGCTTATCTTAAGAGCGGTCTCCTGTTTCCCAGCCCCACCCATTAGTGATGCACCAGGACCTTCTACCAGAGCAACTTCAACTATGCATGAATGAAGGATACTAAGCCAACATGGCCAAAGTGAAGACTTAGCCTACAATGATTTATCAGCTTTGTCTTTGTGATGTCTAGCTCAGTAGTCAACATATCTGATCATTGTTTATTCAGTGTTCCATGTTGCATTTATCTCCATCTACCCTGAACCATTTCCACTGAGCCCTTCCTTCATTTTCTCATTAAAATGTTCAGCATATCATAGAATGATTCTGTTGAGTTTTCTTCTCCCTCCTTTCGCTTCATCCTCTGTCACAAGGTAACCAATGTAGCGTCTTCTAACAGTTGCTGGTCTCCACGCCAAATTCATTTCACTCAAGATGTCCTATGGTTAGGGATGATGGGACTTGGAGCTCCAGAACATATGGAGGGCACTTCATTGACTACTCCTACTCTATGACACATGTGGGGGAGCCTTTGTCCAACAAAGCTATTTTTGGACTACAAACCCCATCTTCCCTGAGCATTGGCCATGCTGGGGAATTGGCTGGGGAATTGTAGTCCAACAATGTTTAGAGGGCCACAGGTTTTTGAAATCTAATTTTTCATTAAAAAATATTCCCCATCACAAGGAGAAAGACAGAGAAAAATGTATGCTCTATGGAAAGCTTTTCACCAGGCCCAAGGGCTATCTAGTTCAACATCTTATTTCACATAGTGGCAGAGCAGATTCATCTGGGAGCCCACAAGCAGCATATAATATATTTCTTTCTTTATTGCATCTATGCTCCACCTTTCATTTGAGGAGTTCAAGGTGGTACATGCGATGTGCCCTCTCTCACAACAAACTTGAGAGATCGCTTAGGATGAGAAATGGTGACTGGCTTAAGGTTATCCAGTGAAAACAATGGCTGAGTGGGGATTTGAGCTCCTATTTTTCCATTGAAGCAGAAACTGTAGGTTGCATCAGAGCCAATGACAGGGAGAGCCAGCTAAAGCTACAGCTAGTTTTCTCCCCATCCCCCTTTCTGCTGAGTTATACAAGGGCAACACTGAGGTTAAGGAGGAGGAAGGTGACAGATAGCTCCCCAAACCTGGAGTGTCTGCCAGTAAGAAGGGCAGACTATGGTTAGGGGGCTAGTTCCACATTTGCCCTAATGGACAAGCCTCAAACAAGAACATAAGACTGTTTGATCAGGTTGTCCATGAGTTAGTATCCACTTTCTGCCCCACATAATTTTATAAGCACTTGATCATTCTGACTGCTCTTTTCTGCCCTGTTTCTAACACCCGACCTACCAGATGCCTCCATGAAGATCACAGGCAGGACATGATAATGACACCCCTCAATCATGTGTGTTTGTGATGGTAGAGCAAGAGACTCTTAACCTCAGGGTCGTGGGTTTCAGCCCCACATTGGACAAAAGATTTCTGGATTGCAGTGGGTTGAACTAGATGACCCTCATGGTGCCTCTCAACTCTACAATTCTATGATTCTACAGTGGTATCTGGTTGTCAAACGGCTTGGCTCCAGAAAAGATCGGCTCCCGAACGCCACAAACCCAGAAGTGAGTGTTTTGGTTTGCGAATGTTTTTTGGAAGCTGAACGTCCCACACGGCTTCTGATTGAGTGCAGGAAGCTCCTGCAGCCAATTGGAAGCCACGCCTTGGTTTTTGAACGGTTCCGGGAGTTGAAAGGACTCCTGGAATAGATTAAGTTCAACAACCAAGGTACCACTGTAATTGGGCCAGCTATTTGATGTGTAGCCAACCTTACTACCCAGGTGTAGAAGGCTTTAGTGGATGAGCACAAAAACCCTTAATGGAGAATTGCCTTGCCAGACCACAAGGCCAACCCAGTTCATCCAGTTTCCTCTTTCCAACTGTGTCCAGTTAGATCCTCCCATGAGAGGTCCAAATGCACCAGTTATCCCTGTCATATGGCCCTAGCACCTGTGCTTTAGGGGTAGACTGCTGTCATCCACAGAGGCTCCACTTTGAACGCAGCCAATACAACTCTCTCTCTTTTCCCTCATGCTACTCTCTAATCTTAAGAGCAGCATCTCCCTCTGCTGTCAAGCTAGAAGCCATGCAATTTTGTGGCTTTCTGTTTTGACTCCACCCCATTCCTTGGAGATTTTTATGCAAGATTGCTGCAGGGTATTGTTATAGCCTGTTCTTCCAGACAGTTGTTGGGAATTACACCTGAGGTGCAAAAGGAGTAATTACTTCAATGACACATTGACAGTGCTCTCCTACTTACTCCGTACTGTAAAATTAGGTGAGCTCAGTCTCTCAGCCTGGCTGAAATCCACCATCAGGGATCAGTGTTTCACTCAGTTCTGTGAGAAGAAAGGAGGAAAACACAGAAGGTGGAACTTGCAATGAAATGGAGCTTCCTGAGGCTGGGTAGTGATTGACAGACACACATTGCTCCACTTGCCCTTGCCCTCCCGCGAGTATTCCAGACCCTCCAAGGGTCTCTCAAAATAGGGGGTGTATTATACATGGGGGCGTCTTATAGATGGAAAAATACAGTAATTATTGCCACCTACCTGAGGGGCACAAGGAGAAGGGGACGACAGAGGACAAGATGGTTGGACAGTGTTCTCGAAGCTACCAACATGAGTCTGACCAAACTGTGGGAGGCAGTGGAAGACAGGAGTGCCTGGCGTGCTCTAGTCCATGGGGTCACGAAGCGTCGGACATGACTAAACGACTAAACAACAACCACCTGAGGGGACCCACCCAGCGATATTTGCTCAAAGGATCACTACTTCATGACATAGGGTTATCTGACCCATGAGGAGGTTGAAGGCAAAATTCCCACATGCTCCTGTGTATCCATAGTAGCAAACTTAGAGCCATGTGCAAATTTATGTGCCCTCCAGACCTTCCATGGCAATTAAGCATAATAAGCTTCTACAACGAATTATCACATTTTATGCCCTGGAGGTGTGGGAATTTGTGGTGTCAATTTTCATCTCAAATACAAATTTCCTTGGATTTCTGTAGTAAAGATTTATAATCCTACCACTTATGAGAAATTTGTATGCCATGAAATTAAATCATCTGTTATTGAAGTGGGCCAAATAGAATAATACCTCAGGAGCTGAGCAAATTAATTTTCAAAATGGCCATTCTACAAAATGCCTGCATTTTTAGGGAGGGGGGAGATGTTCAATTCAGGAAGATGACCAGAGGTGATTAATTCACATTTTCCATGAGCTAGCCATGTTGATCAAGGAGATCAATAAATCCACTTTGTCTCAATTTTGGAATACCTGTTTCTTTTTCCAATTAAAGCTAAAAATATTTTCCGATTATGAAGTTATTGTTCTTTAAATAGGCCATGGGTTGGGGTTTGCTTTCCAAAGAAGAGAAATGCTTATGGTATATAGTATGGAGTTTATTTCCCCAAAATCTCTGCATTGGTGCTGTCTGATTCCCAGTTCCATTATGAGACTTTAATCCTACTTTGTGTAGGTTTATGAATGTCCTCATGGAATGGGACATGAACGAAGAAAACTTGTATATATATGGGGGAAACACACAGGCTTGTTCTCTAATGGTTGTCATTTGCGTGACAGGTCTAAATTTCATTTTCATAGAGCCTGCAGTAAAAAGGGTGGCAGCTCATGGGACCTCCTGAGAAGGAGAAGTGGCTGAGACATTTAGAAAACTAACCCTTACGGGGCTGGCGCCATTTCCCCCTACAAACTTCCCACCCAACTCTGAGGTATTTCTTTTCCTCCAAATTCAATTAGCTCTTTGTTGTTGCTTGCGTGTCAAGACCCAGAGGCCTCCACGGAAGCCGGAACAAGAGGGAGATCCCCTTGGCTGTGCGGCTGTTTTAAAGGGGATAAGCCACACCCCCTGGCCGACCGGATTGGCTGGCCGGGGGCCATGACGTGGGGCTTCGCCAGACGCCGCTGTGTGTGGAGGCCACGTGGTTTGACCGCAACACCATCACACCCGGAAGTGGAATGGCTTTTTCTTCGCCTTTGTCTTTCCCCCCTAATAAAACATTTGAGGGGGCTGCCACCCCAAAGCTGATGGACATTGCCATTCAGTATGTGTGCACTGTGTCATGTGATCCATTATGTGGAGCAGAGGTTACCTCCCCCAAAAAATATTTTATTCAAGTTGGCAGCATGCCCACAAAATTCCCACACAACGCTGAGCTATTTGTTTTTTTGTTTGTTTGTTTGCAAAGACTTTATTGAAACTCCATCATCTGATACAATCCGATAATTACAATATTGTTAATTGAATACAATGTAAATGTAAATACAAAGCAAATAAAAATAAATAAGAATTTAAGGATTGTCTAAATTTCTGCAATTACCATTACCTTCACTTGCTTACCAACCAAGTAAACCAAAATAAAATACAAAACATTAATCCAAACAATAATCCTACTCAGGTCCACTTCCTGTCCATCCCTTCTGTATAGTTTTTCATACACAAGAATGTAGAACTTTTATTGTACATTTCTTATTCTATTTATTTTACATTCATATATCTATCTGTAAACTTAATTGTATCACCAAACTGTTTCTCTCACCAAGATCATTCGAATGCCAACATAGAGACTGTTCCTTTGAAATAGTTCCTCACATAACACTTATATTTATCCCATCGTTCTCTAAATACTTGCCTATAATTGCCTCTTATGCTATTTGTCAATTGCGCCATTTCGGCCAGTTCTTGTAGCTTGTGCTGCCAGTCTGATAATTTCGGGGCCTCCAGATCTTTCCAGCCCTTTGCGATCACCATCCGGGCTGCCGCTGTGGCATACAAAAAAACCTCTCTATCTTTTTTGGGGATATCTTTTCCAATAATACTCAATAAAAATGCTTCCGGTTTTTTATGGAAGGTAATTTTTAACATTTTCTTTAACTCCTCATATAATGCACCCCAGAATACCTTGATCTTTCTGCATAACCACCACATATGATATAGATCACCCACGCTTTCCCCGCACCTCCAACATACGTTTGCCAGGTTCTTATAAATTTTTGACAATTTTAATGGAGTCAGGTACCACCTATGCTGAATCTTATACATATTCTCCCTGATGTTATAAGACAATGTAAAGTTCATCTCTGTACCCCAAAGTTTTTCCCATTCGTCCATCATGATTGGGCGACCTATATCTTGTGCCCATTTTATCATAGTTGTCTTCACCTCCTGTTCCTTAACCTCCCATTCTAGAAGAAGATGGTACATTTTTGATAATATTTTAGTATTACTATTTAGCAATCCCACTTCAAACTTAGATGCTTCCTTATTGAATCCTATTTTCATATACTGTTTGACAATTCCTGTTATTTGATAGTAGTCTAGCCATCCCAATAGTTGTTCTTTTATCTCCTCGTATTTTTTAAGTTTAACTTTACCTTCTTCCTCTATCAACAGTGTTCCATACGTCATCCAATTCCCCTTCATATTCCTCTTTTTTACAGCAATCGCTTCCACTGGGGAAATCCACTTTGGTGTCTTAAATTCAAGGAGTCTTCTATATCTTTCCCATGTTTTGAATAGAGCTCTTCTTATTATATGATTTAGGAAGTTTTTGTGAATTTTATGTTTCTCATAATGAATATATGAATGCCATCCATATTGGATGCCATGCCCTTCCAAATCTAACAGTTCTGTATTCTTAAGCAAACACCATTCCCTTAACCAGGTCAGGCATGCCGCCTCATAATATAATTTCAAGTCTGGGAGACCGAAGCCTCCCCTTTCTTTAATATCAATAAGGACCTTATGCTTGATTCTCGGACGTCTTCCTGCCCAAATAAATTTTGATATTTCCTTTTGCCAGTTTTCTATACATTTTGTTTTGTCTAATATCGGTATGTTTTGAAATAAAAATAGTAATCTGGGTAAACAATTTAACTTGATTGTCGAGATCCGTCCTAAAAAAGACAAATTTAATTTACTCCATCTCTCCAAATCTTTCTTAATTTCTGTCCAACATTTTACATAATTATCTTCGTAAAGATTTATGTTTTTGGTGGTCAGCCAGATTCCTAAATATTTTATTTTTGAATGTATTTTTAATTTTGTTGCTTGCTCCAATTCTTCCTTCTCTTTTGTTGATAAATTTTTAACTAATATCTTGGTTTTATTATAGTTTAATTTGAATCCTGAATTTTTCCCAAAATTCCTGCATTATTTCCAATGCTTTGCATAAACTGTTTTTCGGATCCTCCGTTGTTAGCATAAGATCATCCGCGAACGCCTTTAACTTATATCTATTCCTTCCTAGCATAATTCCTTTAATGTTTTGTTCTTCTCTAATTTGATTATTTAGGACCTCCATTATTAAAATAAAAATCAATGGAGGGAGGGGCCATCCCTGCCTTGTTCCTTTATTGATCTTACATTCTTCAGTGATGTTCCCGTTCACAATTATTCTAGCTTTTTGAGTCGTATATATTGCTTTAATACCATTACAGTATTCCTTCCCAAAATTCATCTGTTGAAATATAGTATGCAAAAACTTCCATGACACAATGTCGAACGCCTTTTCTGCGTCAACCGCCATGAAGGCAGATGGTTTATCTATCCTTAATTCCAAATATTCTAAGAGATCAACTATATTTCTAATATTATTTTGTAATTTTGTCCCGGGGAGAAAACCTGCTTGGTCTTTATGTATGATTTCTTGTAGGATCTTTTTTGTTCTTTCAGCCAAAATATATGAGAATAATTTATAATCATTATTTAGGAGGGCTATTGGCCTAAAATTGGCCATTACCCGCTTGTCTGTTCCTTGTTTTGGTATTAAAGAGATAAAACTATCCTTCCATGTGTCCGGTATGACTCCTTCTTTCAAAGCTCTATTCATAACTTCCTTAAGAGGATTTGAAATAAATTCTTCCAGTTTTTTATAATAAATTGATGGCAATCCGTCTGGCCCTGGAGCTCGAGACAAACGCAACCGGAGGCAAGCCGCGGTAAACCGGAAGTCGACACTGAGCTAGTTGTAATGGTTTTTCTTCTTCCCACATTTTTTGGTGCAATTTATTTCTGGAGAGTAAAATACCCCACCCCCACTCAGAAAAAAGGTTATGTTTCTCAGGGATATGGATCAAAATTGGGTGTTGGCGCAGAAGTGAGGGGTAAGCATTAAAGAAACCCACAGAGAACAGGTGCTATGCTGAAGCTAAGTTTAATGCATAAAGATTTTCATTCCAGAAACCAAGGAAGAATTGCCTTCCAGGCATTGCAGGAAGGTTATTCAAACATTGATCTTGACGAGAGAGATAATACACACACATTCAGAGTTGTAATATGATTCTATGGCATTCGAGCGCAATACAAGTTGGATGCATTCAAACATTTGCCCCTCAACTGGAGATACATTCCACAGCAAAAGCACAGACGAAGGAGAAATGCATAGTGAATAGAAGTTGGGATCATCACATCCTAGGAAGCAGCTGCACATTTGTAAAGGCAAAGATGGATGAGCCAAGCATCTGGGCATCCTGCAAACTTGGTGGTTTAGTTGGGGACACTTGGCATTTCTGGCACCTAAGTCCATGAGATCATCAATCGTGAAGCCATGCCGAGTTCGTCAATTGCCGGTGAGGGCATTGTGCCGGTCTGAGTGCTCCCTTTAATAGCATGGATAGCAGCTAGAGCGGCCGTATCCCAGGCCAGCTCCAAAGGAGGATGTGCCCCCACAGGCAGTATATCCTTCCACACGAACTGGCAGCGAGTATTGGTCCTGGACACGTCACACAAACCGGAGCTGGCTGGATTACTACTTGCGATGGTGGTAACTGAGTTATGCAACCAACACTGGCAGCAGAATTTATAGCGAGGCTACTGGATGGCACTCCACCACCACTTGAACCCCCATAGACTCCAGAGGAGCCCCCCAAGCCCCCAAAGCCTCCTAAGACCCCAAAGCCCAAAAGCCACAACTTGGTTTCAGCGAGCCCAGGCTGCCAACTGGGCAACAGCAGGAGGAAGTGTAGCCACAGGTCATTTTGGAGTGATGGGTACTGGATCTGAAATGATGAAGAGCAAACATTCATCCAATTTATTCATGATTCATGCATCCAATTCTGAACAAAACAACAACCACAACAACAAGCCCTTCCACCCCCAGTGAAGAAGAAGGAGAGGAAAAAGAGGAGATTATAACACAATCTGCAAGTCCATTAAAAACACCCTATCATTTAAAAAAAAAACCCAAGTCAGCTATAGTGCAGCAGTCCAGGATTGGAGGCCTCTTGGTGGGGTCATCAATGGGTTTGTCCCAGTTGCAACCTCATGAGATGGTCTTCTTCCCGGCATCTCTCCACTTTTGGTACACATGCCCCACTGCAGTGTGTCTCTCATCCTTATGATTAACTGTGAGAAAAGATCTAAAAGCATTCTTGTTTACCCTTGTCTGTTCCTGACAACCCTGAAATTATTACATTTTCATGCTTTTCTTTTATGTTTCTAGAAGGTCTAGGTTGTCCAGACCCCTAAGAATCAACTTTGAAAGGTGTGAGAGCACAGGAAAACTCAAAGGAATATAAGATATTAATTGTATTGTATATTAGTGTCCTTTCCTTTCTCGTAAATAAACCCTTTCTCTGGATGGGAACATTTTATGTTGTCTTTACCATATGCTGTTGATTGTTAATATTTAATAGTATAACAATATTAAATAAATATCTGACCATGGATAGGCCAATGCCTTCAGTGGTCGCATATTCCATGCTACTGTTCATCTTCATGTTTCGTTGGAATCTCTTAATACTCAAAAAATCCAATGTCTTGTAATATTAACTTTTTGCTCCAACTCCCATCTTTCATTAGCCAAACTGGCTGAGCTTGGTGCTATATGGCATGGCAGCCACAGGTTTCCCATCCTTTCTCCGGCAACAGAAAGCAGATATGTTCTGTCATCCATGCCTCAGCCCTGAAGATATTTGCCAATGGAAGGTATATGGCCTCATCATCACCTCTTCCTTCCTCACCCCTTTCCCTTTTATGCTGGGCTTTTTAGTTGCAAACCTAAACTTGCACCAAGAAGCTACCCCCTTGGTGTTTCATTTTGTTTTCATTTCTGATTTTTTGCAACATGTTCTAGGAGCCCTGCCAAGTACACTTTGGAGAAAGAAATTCCTGGAATCTCAAGGTAAAGCAGGAAAGGGGTCCAGCTGAAAATTGGGAGAGCCCCCAGCACAAGTCCGTGTGGACCAGAAATAGGGTGAGGGTATCTGTGAGCCTCCAGATGTTGCTGGACTCCAAGACCCATCAGGCCCTGCTGGCACAGGCAATGGCCAGGAATGATGGGAGTTGTAGTCCAGCAACTCTGGGAGGACCATAGATATTCCCCGTCCCTCCTGTAGACAGGACTGAACTAAATGGAGGCTTGCTCTGACTCCATACAAAAGGAGCCTTCTTACATAGCCAAAGTGCCCAAGGAAAAGACAAAGAAGATGAGCAAGGAGGGGCAGGTCTGGATTCAAAGAAGGAGGCAGAGAGAGTGAAGTTTGGAAAGGAAGAGGCAGCAAAAGGCATGGAGTTCTCTCACTTACCAAGGTCTCAAGAGAAGTACTCAGGTGAAGGTGAGAGGAGCTGTTGTCAGAATCGTGGGCAGCGAGTCCTTTTATACGATTCCAGGACCGCAAGTCCCTCCCTTGTAGACAAAAACTGCCTTCAGGTGTTCTACCCTCAAAGGACCTGACTAATTATTGGAAGCGGACTTCATCCTGAGCCACCCTGTATTCATTAGCATGTGTTTTATCCAATTCCATTCCCCTTTCATTATCCTCCTATTTACTTCTTTTGATGATTAATCATGATACGTTTTACAATTGGTGTTGCCCCCTGCTTCATAAAGAATGTGTTCATGTCAAGGTTACAAGCCCCCAGTCCACTCAGTTCTAGAGACTGCTTTAAAGCCCATCTTCCCAGGCATGTGTGGTTTCATCTGTTTCATAGAAGGCCTTTTAAACTTCTCTTTTAAAAAAATTCTTCGAAACTGAATTCAGGGGACATCAGGCAGTCTGGCCATGGGTCCATCTCTCTAATAGTATCCTCCACTTTCCAGCTGAGGAGTGGAGAGTTCAATCTTGCTTGGGGGTCTGCTTGCAAAGTGCCTCACCTGTGTCTTTCTGCCTGATGCTCCACACCCTGAGAGCCCTTGATCTTGTTGGGTGGGCTCCCATAGGGTGCTCCAGGGCTATGTCCTCCTGATGGAAGGCACTGTGTGCTACTGAGGTCACCTGAGCCTCAAGTTACAGAAATGGATCCAGAAGTGCCCCCAAACTGCATACCCACTCCTTCAGAGGGAGTGTAAGGTGATCAAGTACAGTCATCCATCCATCCAGTCTATGAAGCCACCCATTAACCATTCCTCAGTATTATCTGCATTGACCTCCACTTGCATTCAATCCATCTCCCAGCTTGTTTCATTGTTATACTCTGGAGTATAACAGAGCCACGCAGGTTCCACAAAGCAGGAGAGGGTGCTCAGGAGTGAATGTGTCAATGGCCTGGGCCACCCAGATGTTCCACAAGTTGGCCAGGACTTGACAGGAGCACCAGTCGAAGCTTGACCAATGGAGAAGGCTTATAGTCCAACAACATCTGGAGGGCACTATGTTGCTCACCTTTGGTCTACACAAATTGAGAAGCAGCTGTCCACCATGGTTTCTGGCAGGAACCAATTCTCAGCCCTACTTGGAGTTGTTTGGCAATTGAACCTGAGACCTTCTGTGTGCGGTGCACTTTTTTTAAACCACTGATCCACAGCCCTTCTCTGTGCCAGAAGCATTCTAATGTAAGCAGCAGCAGAGGTTTGGGACGCATTGCTGTGGTGCCCATGACAGCCTCTCCAGTTTGCAAATGTGCTCCTGGGCCTAAATGGTTCACAAACTCACCACAGCAAAAGAATATACCTGACAGCAATTCCATCTATGGCTTGTGAAGGAAACATAGGCCTAGCTGGGAAAAGCTACCCCACACCCTCCAATAGGAAAATTGGGGTGTGTGGCCCACAAGAACGTGTGTCTTCGGCAGGAGCCAAACTGGGACATCCCAGGATCCAGTCAGAAACCAGGGTGGCTTCAGTAATTCTGGGGAGTCCTGCTCAAAGCCCTGGGGGTGGTTGCGAGGTATGCTCCCCAGTCCTGCTCAAAGTCGCAGACAGTCGTATTCACTTACAAAGCGACTGGTTTGTTTTGACACAAATTAGCTCCAAACCTGACTATTATGTGTAAGTCTGAGGTGGTATGTGGGTGTCTGAGTAAAAGCACCTGCTGTTTTTCATTTATTAACTCCAGCCTTCATAATGCCCACAGTAGTCAATGAGCAATGCATCCATAAAGATCTGAGCATCTTGTCCCACCTACTTGTTTTGACTGCACATGTCTATCCTATAATATTGAAGAAATCAAAGCAGCACTGCTGGACCTTTCGGCAGCTTAGACTTCATATGCCTGAGTATTTTTACTTAATTTTATGGCTTCCCCAAAGCAAAGAGACAGGGTGCAAAGTGCTAAATAT
This sequence comes from Darevskia nairensis, assembly GCA_034642065.1. Taxonomy (NCBI): domain Eukaryota; kingdom Metazoa; phylum Chordata; class Lepidosauria; order Squamata; family Lacertidae; genus Darevskia; species Darevskia nairensis. Next base: position 884,792 of record JAWWNI010000321.1, read on the forward strand.
GGGTCATTCATGCTCCAAGCCTTGTTCCTCCATCAAAGTTGGCTTTTAGAATGAGTTTAAGTTGCTGGACGGGAAAACTCTTCCCCCTCTTGCTTTCACATTGTGCTTTCCTTTTTCTGTGACATTTGTTTCAAGCTTCCTGGACTGTCTCTCTATATAGAGACAAGGAATACACAGAAACACACATACACTCACACACCTGGGCAATGACGTCCTTGTGTGTGTCTAGGCTAGAGCCTATGAGATTCATGTCCAAATCCTCCCTCTGCCATTAAACTCACCGCATGACCTTGGACCAGTCAATATCACTCATCCCAAGCCACTTGGTAGTGCTGTCAGGATGATTAAATAGGGGAGGTGGGACCATGTATACTCCACCCTTTGCTCATTGGATGGAAAGGTCGATTAAATTCCAAAGGCAGATTGAATTCCACCAGAATTCCAAAAATCAGCTAAATATCAAGTGCTGGGTTTCATGAGATGTTATACACCCTATTGCGAAGTTTCGAGCACCCATCATTTCACATTTGTAGTGTTGTGCCCATAGCACCACCATGCTGCTGCTGTTGTTGTTTAGTCATTAGGTCGTGTCCGACTCTTCATGAACCCATGGACCAGAGCATGCCAGGCACTTCCGTCTTCCACTGCCTCCCGCAGTTTGGTCAGACTCATGTTGGTAGCTCCGAGAACACTGTCCAACCATCTTGTCCTCTGTCGTCCCCTTCTCCTTGTGCCCTCAATCTTTCCCAACATCAGGGTATTTTCCAGGGAGTCTTCTCTTCTCATGAGGTGGCCAAAGTATTGGAGCCTCAGCTTCAGGATCTGTCCTTCCAGTGAGCACTCAGGGCTGATTTCCTTCAGAATGGATAGGTTTGATCTTCTTGCAGTCCATGGGAGTCTCAAGAGTCTCCTCCAGCACCATAATTCAAAAGCATCAAATTCATGCTCCTACTCACTTCCAACTATATTTTGGATAGGATATTGACTGTGGAAAGGCATTCTGCCTCTCTTTCAGCGATCCTTGACAGTGAATTACCAATCCTACCATTCCTGGTTTAGAGCATTTGATTCTTATTAGTTTGTGACTCCATGCACATATTATATGTCTTCTGTTTATGAATTTTGATACAGTATAGTATTATAAAAATATTGTCAGAGTATTATTAGCCGATGTGTTGCTTGTTGTTGTTCGGAGTCAGTTCTCCAGTGGGCTTCCCATAGGCATCTGGCTGGCCTCTGGAGGAACAGGATGCTGGATTAGATGGTGAGGCTGTTCACTGGATTCACACAGAGTTCAAACCTTCCCTGAATTGAGCTGATCTGGGAGGATCGTGGTTGAGTTGGGAGGACACAGCCCGGGAGCACCCTGGGTGAGCCCACCCAGAAAGATTGAGGGCTATAAAAGAGTTGAACATCAGGCAGGGAGACACAAGGAATGCCCTTTGGAAGCAGACCCCCAAGCAGGATTGAATCCTCCCCTCTCAACCAGCAAAGTGGAGATTCAATACTGTGGGCTGCTCCTTTGCAAGGGCACTGCTGTTCATAATGCATTGTAGGGGAAGTTGCAGGGTGAAAGTGTAGATAATAGTGTAGAATATAGAAGAGAAGGTTAAGGGGTGATATGATAGCCATGTTCAAATATATAAAAGGATGTCATATACAGGAGGGAGAAAGGTTGTTTTCTGCTGCTCCAGAGAAGCGGACACGGAGCAATGGATTCAAACTACAAGAAAGAAGATTCCACCTAAACATTAGGAAGAACTTCCTGACAGTAAGAGCTGTTCGACAGTGGAATTTGCTGCCAAGGAGTGTGGTGGAGTCTCCTTCGTTGGAGGTCTTTAAGCAGAGGCTTGACAGCCACCTGTCAGGAATGCTTTGATGGTGTTTCCTGCTTGGCAGGGGGTTGGACTGGATGGCCCTTGTGGTCTCTTCCAACTCTATGATTCTATGATATTGGGCTAGATGCACCAATGGCTGGCTTTGCTTAAGGAAGCTCCCTTTGAGGCTGATGTCCACTGAATTCAATTTGGAGGGCTTTGTTTAAAGCAAACATATGCAGGGAATATATGGGAAGTTTAAAATGGCTTTTTAAAACAGATACAGTGGTACCTCAGGTTAAGAACTTAATTCGTTCTGGAAGTCCGCTCTTAACCTGAAACTGTTCTTAACCTGAGGTACCACTTTAGCTAATGGGGCCTCCCACTGCTGCCACACCGCCGGAGCACGATTTTTGTTCTCATCCTGAAGCAAACTTCTTAACCCGATCTACTACCGGTATTTCTGGGTTAGCGTAGTCTGTAACCTGAAGCCTCTGCAACCTGAAGTGTCTGTAACCCAAGGTACCACTGTAAACCCATCCCAGCATGAGAAGATGGGGTTTACACAAATCTCTAGAATTGAGTGGTCTGGGGGCTTGTAGCCTTGACACGCATGCGTTTTTAAATGAAGCAGGGGGTGACACCAATTGTAAACTGTATGATAATTAATCATCAAAAGAAGTAAATAGGAGGATAATGAAAGGGGAATGGAATTGGATAAAACACATGCTAATGAATACAGGGTGGCTCAGGATGAAGTCCGCTTCCAATAATTAGTCAGGTCCTTTGAGGGTAGAACACCTGAAGGCAGTTTTCGTCTACAAGGGAGGGACTTGCGGTCCTAGAATCGTATAAAAGGACTTGCTGCCCACAATTCTAACAACAGCTCCTCTCACCTTCACCTGAGTACTTCTCTTGAGACCTTTGTAAGTGAGAGAACTCCATGCCTTTTGCTGCCTCTTCCTTTCCAAACTTCACTCTCTCTGCCTCCTTCTTTGAACCCAGACCCTCCTTGCTCATCATCTTTGTTATTTCCTAGGGCACTTTGGCTGTGTAAGAAGGCCCCTTTTGTATGGAGTCAGAGCAATACTCTATTTAGTTCAGTCCTGTCTACACGAGGGACGGGGAATATCTATGGTCTTCCCAGAGTTGCTGGACTACAACTCCCATCATTCCTAGCCATTGCCTGTGCCAGCTGGGCCTGATAGGTCTTGGAGTCCAACTGAATCTGGAGGCTCACAGATACCCCCACCTATTTGTTGGTCCACATGGACTGGTGGTGGCTCTTCCAATTTTCAGCAGGGCCCTTATGTTAGGACGCCAAGAAGTTGGCGCACTGAAGAGCAGCAGTCAGTCTCATAAAGCCGAGGTTAAACAGTCCGGGTCAGAAGCCAGCCAAAGTCAGTTCAAGCCAGAAGTCAGGAAGCCGAGGTCAGGATTAAGCCAGAAGTCAGAAGCCGAAGTCACAAAGCCGAGGTCAGGATTAAGCCAGGAGTCAGAAGCAGAAGTCACAAAGCCGAGGTCAGGAGGAAGCCAGGAGTCAGGAAGCTGAAGTCAGGAACACAGGAACCAGCAGCAGGATGAGCAGGCACAACTATGTGCTTCAGCACAGCAGTTGCAGGTGCTGGTGAGGGAAGCAGCCGGCCTTCCTTAAGTAGCCAGCTCATCACCATGCCTTTTACGAGCTGTAACTGCCTCCAATTGCTCCCTCCGTTTCTCAGCTCTACGCTCTACAGCTGAGATGGGAGGAGGGGAGGGGCCCCTCCGGCTCCTCTCCTCACAAGGGCCTGATTCTGGCTCAACTTCTTCTTCCTCCTGTTCTGGCCTTCCCTCTTCCCCATCTGCTTCTTCCTCTTCTGAGGAGTGTCGCCACCAGTCTTCTTCAGGTAAGAATCCCTCCATTTCTCTGGACTCTTCCGTGGTTGCCGCTTCGCATAGGGGGGCTTGCCACCACTCCTGCTCATCTGGTGCAACCCTGACACCTTATCAGGCATTTCTTTCTCCAAAGTGTACTTGGCAAGGCTCCTAGAACATGTTGCAAAAAAACCAAAACAAGACAGTAATCAAAACAAAACACAACACTAAGGGGGTAGCTTCTTAGTTTAGTTTTGCAACTGAAAAAGGACAACATAAATGGAAAAGGGGTGAGGAAGGAAGAGGTGATGATGAGGCCATATACCTTCCATTGCCAAATATCTTCAGGGCTGAGGCATGGATGACAGAACATATCTGCTTTCTGTTGCTGGAGAAAGGATGGGAAACCTGTGGCTGCCATGCCATATAGCATCGAGCTCAGCCAGTTTGGCCAAGGGCCAGGGAGTTGAACAAAAAGTTAGTATTACAAGACATTGCATTTTTGGGGGTATTATGAGATTCCAATCAAACATGAACAGTAGCATGGAATATGCGACCACTGAAGGCATGGGCCTATCCATGGTCAGATATTTATTTAATATTTTATAGTAATTAATTTTAACGATCAACAACATATGGTAAACACAACATAAAATGGTACCATCTAGAGAAAGGGTTTGTGTACGAGAAAGGGATTGACACAAATAGATAATAGAATTAATATCTTACATTTCTTTGAGATTTCCTGTGCTTTCACAACCTTCAAAGATGATTCTTAGGGGTCTGGACAACCTTAAACTCCTAGAAACATAAAAGAAAAGCATGAAAATATAATAATTTCAGGGTTGTCAGGAACAGACAAGGGTAAACAAGAACGCTTTTAGATCTTTTCTCACAGTTAATCATAAGGATGAGAGACACACTGCAGTGGGGCACGTGTACCAAAAGTGGGGAGATGCCGGGAAGAAGACCATCTCATGAGGTTGCAACTGAGACAAACCCATTGGTGACGCCACCAAGAGGCCTCCAATGCTGGACTGCTGCATTATAGCTGGCTTGGTTTTTTTTTAATGGACTTGCAGAATGTGTTATAATCTCCTCTTCTTCCCCTCCTTCTTCTTCACTGGTGGTGGTGGGGCTTGTTGTTGTGGTTGTTGTTTTGTTCAGAATTGGATGCGTGAATCATGAATAAATTGGATGAATGTTTGCTCTTCATCATTTCAGATCCAGTATCCATCACTCCAAAATGACCTGTGGCTGAACTTCCTCCTGCTGTTACCCAGTTGGCAGCCTGGGCTCGCTGAAACCAAGTTGTGGCTTTGGGGGCCTTGGGGGCTGGGGGGGCTCCACTGGAGTCTATGGGGGTTCAAGTGGTGGTGGAGTGTCATCCAGTAGCCTCGCTATACATCCTGCTGCCAGTGTTGGTTGCATGACTCAGTTACCACCATCGCAAGTAGTAATCCAGCCAGCTCCGGTTTGTGTGACGTGTCCAGGACCAATACTCGCTGCCACGTGTGAGCCAGGATATACTGCCTGTGGGGGCACATCCTCCTTTGGAGCTGGCCTGGGATACGGCCGCTCTAGCTGCTATCCATGCTATTAAAGGGAGCACTCAGACCGGCACAATGCCCACACCGGCAATTGACGAACTCGGCATGGCTTCACGATTGATGATCTCATGGACTTAGGTGCCGGAAATGCCAAGCGTCCCCAGTGAAACCACCAAGTTTGCAGGATGCCCAGATGCTTGGCTCATCCATCTTTGCCTTTACAAATGTGCAGCTGCTTCCTATGTTGTGTTGATCCCAATTTTTTTCACTGCATTTCTTCTTCTTCTGTTCTTTTGCTATATATGGAATGTATCTCCAGCTAAGGGGCGATTTTTTAAATGCATCCAACTTGTATTGCGCTTGAATGCCATAGAAACATATTACAACTCTGAATGTGTATGTTGTATCAGTGTCATCAAGATCAATGTTTGAATTACCTTATTGCAATGCCTGGAAGGCAATTCTTCCTTGATTTCTGGAATGAAAATCTTTATGCATTAAACTTAGCTTCAGCATAGCACCTGTTCTCTGTGGGTTTCTTTAATGCTTACCCCTCATTTCTGTGCCGACACCCAATTTTGATCCATATCCCTGAGAAACATGATACTCTGGGCATTCTGCCGTTCTGAGTGCTCCCTTTAATAGCATGAATAATGTCTATTTCAGAGATATTACTGCTCCCGGGATAAGCACAGTAACTAGAGATGGGTTGATGAATATTTCAGTTGGTGGTAGTATCCGAACCATTAAATCAGCATTGGCAGCAGCCATTTTGGAGTGCTGCAGCTGGATCTGAAATGATGACAAGCAAGACATTCATCCAATTTATTCATTTTTCAATCATCCAATTTGTAACAATCATAATAACAAAAACAGCAACAAAGAAGTGTGCATGCACATGAAAGCTCATACCAAGAACAAACTTAGTTGGTCTCTAAGGTGCTACTGGAAGGAATTTTTTTATTTTTTATTTTGTTTTGACTATGGCAGACCAACACAGCTACCTACCTGTAACAGCAACAACCATCGACACCAGTGAAGAACAAGAAGAATTTAAAGTGGTATACAGTGCAGAACAACATCATAGCATAAATTGCAAGTCAATTAAAAAATTAACATAAAAAAGCCAGCAATAGTGCTGTAGGGGTGGCCTCTTGGTGTCACCATCACTCAGCTTTTCTCACTTTAGCTATGACCCCCATTTTTCTAGCAACAGAAAACAGCTATGTTCTGTCACCAATGCGACAAGAATTAGGTTTTTGTGCAATGGAATCTACATTGCCTCTTAAAGACCTCTGCCCTCCTCATCCCCATATCCTATAGTGCTGTGCCTTTTAGATTTCAATCCTGTGAGCAGAAAATGACCATTTGAATGATGATCTTGGAGCCTTTTGTAGAAATGTAGGTTGTGACTGCTGTGACTGCAGAAACCGATGCGGGTGAAACAAGTTTTGCTTAGCTGGGGGAATGAAGGCACCCGTTGTGTTGCTGCACATGCACCATGGCATTTCTTCCTTCTGTGCAACTCCTAGTGGTCATTCCTCTTCTGGTCACTGCTGTGGATACATGACCTGCCAATCTCCAGGCAATAGGCCTGGTGCCAGAACCCAGCTCCCCATAGAGCATGTCTTTGGGGAACCTGCCATCTTCCATTCTGTGGACATGTTCAAACCAGAGTAGACATCAGTGCAAACATGCTGGAAATGTGGGCTTGGGAGAACACATCTTTGTTTGAGACTCATTCTTGCTACATGATGCCCAAAACCATTGCCTGCCTGTGGACGGCATTGTGGCATTGCTTTGGGGCAGTTGTAAGTTGCCCAAGACTCACTTCCATAAAGCAGCATGCTCAATATGCAAGCCTAGTAGACCTTCATCTTGCTAGTGGATATTAGCATCACATTCCCCCATACCCTTTCAGAGAGGTGAGCCATTGCCATGGCTGCCTTGCCAATACGCTTGTCCAGCTCATTGTCAGTGGAAAGGTTGCTGGTTATGGTGGAACCCAGGTAGACAAAATCATCTACCACCTCAAGCATGTGGTCACCAATGTGGATGCGTGGAGTGCTGACAATGTCCTAACCCAAGATGGAGAGGCTGTTTTAAACATTAATTAAAATGTGCATGCTCCCTGTGAAATTCAGCTGGAGGCCCAGATCTGGGATGTGTCAGCACAGCATCATCCTGAGTCAGATGAGGTGCAGGTACTATTTCCCGGTAGTGTGCACTGCCCAGATAATGAGTGAATTTTCTCAACCATTTCATGCGCCTTCAGGCTTGCAGACATTTTGGATGGAGGTGTTTTTATGACTCAGCTGAGTCTTCATTTTAGGACCTATAGAAGGTGTGCTCTGTAGAAGATCACTCTTCTCATCTCATCTAAGAAATGCCTTTAATAAGCTCAGTCATACGCCCAATTATTTCTTGTTTCTTCATTCCTTTCCAGTAAAAGGCGTGTGAAGAAGAAACGGCTTCGCCTACTGATGCTATAACAGAGCATGTCTGTGTGCCAAACTGATAAAACATAAACACCTGTTGAGGATCCCAGTTTTTGTTGCTTGCTAAATAATCAAACTATGGGACTCCTCAAAAGACTGGAAAGAGTAGTGATAGGGTGTTATTTTCTGATCTAGAACCCTTACAGTCCTCTTTTTCATTGCACATTCAGGATGGTTTGCACTCTCAAGTGTATCCTTGCATTCACACATGCTCTTGCGTTCCAGTTGATCTGCACACTCAAAGCTTTCAGGCATGAGTAGCGATCTGTGGAAGCTCTGAAGCTTCCAGAAAAAACTTCAGAACTTTTCCTACCTCCACAAATGTTCCATTAAAAACAAACAAACTACTGTCTGTGCTGTGCTGTGATGCCATGGCACCAGGCCAATGTTTCAAGCAGAAGCCATATATTTGGGAGCAGCGCAGGTTTAGCACAGCAGACAATGCCCGAACAGTCAAACTGTAAAAGCAACAGTATGATGCCATAGTGCAAATTACTTATCTTCTGATATACATAGAAATGTAAGGCTGTCATCATGCAGCCTGCATTGGAAGATGTGTAGTTGCATGGAGTGGGAAGGGGGAGCTTTAGGTGTCAGGGAAGGATGATGAGGAATGGCGGGAGGCTCTGTTTGGAGAACCCCATAAGGAAGCTTCAGAAGAGGAAGGCCCAGAGCCAGGGGAGTGGTGGTGGGATGATGAAAAGTCAGAGGAGGAGGGGGGGGGAGGCAGAATCCGTGGATGCTGAAAAGGCATTCCTACCAGGAAGGCTGAAAACATTTTATTAATTCATTGCGTAACATTTATATGCCACTTCATTGTTTTTCTAAAAAGTCTCAAAGTGGTTTACAAAAAGAATAAATTTTAATTTCCACAAGCCTACCAAGTTGAATTAGTTATCTATATTTGTTTTCCTTTTTTCTTTTGCAATGTTTACTTATTGTATTTGCATGTTAAGAATAATGCATTTCTTTTCTCTGTAGTTTTATAGCTTTCAGCAGTGTTTTCAATCTACTATTTTATTTCTTACAGAAGGTTTTGATGACCGTATTTTTCTGTGTATAAGACTAGGTTTCCCCCCTTAAAAATGTCAAAAATTAGGGGGCATCTTATACACGGATATCTCCCAACCCCTCATTTTTTTAATCTGAGTGGCCCAAAATAGGGGATGTCTTATACATTGGGGCGTCTTATAGACGGAAAAATATGGTAAATGATTCAGCAATTTGGCTAATATAATATTCTTGTAGAACAGGGAGGGGGGATATGCAGCTGAAAATCTTCTTCAACGTATTCTAAAACAAACTTTCAGCACAATCCTCATGTGTCTACTTGGAAGTAAGCTCCATTGCATTCAGCTGATATGGAATTCCAGCTTTAATGAGTAATCTTAAAAACCCTTCCCACACCACCAGCCCACAGTGTTTACCTGGTTCCTTTGCGAAGGAAAGGATGGGTGCAAGACACATTAAACAGAGGAGTCAAAATAATTAGGGAGCTTCAGTGAAACAGCTGACAATTAAAGATCTAACGATTAATTTTTATTTCCTGTAATTGAGCAAGACCTATTTCCTCTATGCATGCCAACAAACCATATAAAAAGGGCTGTCTCCCATACGGATTCCTCCAGAAGCAACTGAAACTCTGAAAGCATCTCTTCGGATCCAGCAGGAAACCAGGTAAATTCTTCCCCCTTTGTGGGTTTCTTCCTGATAGTAATACTTCTCTTCTCTGTATGTTGTTAAATATCAGACTAACTTGATATTTTTTTCTCACCACTGAATTTTACCCAGAGCGAAATGTTGAGATAAATGTTCAACTTTTCCCCTGCACAAAATTATGGAGGAATATTTAAAATGAGTGTTTCAGTTGAACTGTGGTTTGGTGTTTAGATGCCTCTCAGGCATGGTCACCATTTCATGGGTGTTCTAGTCTTCATGAGAAAAGAGTCTCTGAATTTGGCATAGCTGAAATTGTTTGAAGACACAACGTCCCCCAAAATATTTCCTTCAGAGAAATTTTTGGGGATTTTTTTTTTTGGGGGGGGGGGCTCAAATGGAACAGGGTGAGCTCTCCCCTACAGAGTCAGATCGCTGGTCAATCTAGCTCAGTACTGTCTACACTCACTGACTAGTGTTCTCCAGGATTTCAAACCGGGCCCTTCCCAGTTCTATCATCAGATGGTGGTGGTTGAACGTGGAACCTTCTGAATGGAAAAAAATAATATGATCAGCCACTTGAATCATAGAATCATAGAGTTGGAAGAGACCACAAGGGCCATCCAGTCCAACCCCCTGCCAAGCAGGAGTTATGGGCATTCCCCTAAAATTAAAATAAGATCATAATCCTCATAGGAGATTCTCTCTTATATAGTCGAAGTGAAGGTCCGTATAGCTCCATACTGTCAATGCTGAATGGCAGCAGCTCACACGGGTTTCAGACTGGGAGTCTTTCCCAGCATGTGCTCCACCCCTGAGCTACAGTCCTTTCCCTCAAAATAAGCTAATATTAATTAAGGATAATTAAGGATTCTGGCAAATAATAATTAAGGATTCTGGCAAATTTAATTCCAACATAGGAAGCACCTTATAGCAGCTCAGCCCATGGAAAAAATAATATGATCAGCCACTTGAGTTATGGGAATTCAATAACTCTTCCTGCCCTACCTGGAGATCCTGGGGAATGAAACTAGGAGTTTCTGCATGCCCCCTTCCTCATAGGGGGCACATTCTTATTATGCAATGGAAGAGATGCAGTAGAAGGCAAGCAACAAGCTTTGAGGAGATGGATGCAATGTATTGCAGAGGCATTCATTCTTGCCATGGAATCCCACCACAAGGGAGATCAGTTGCAGATTTAGGCAACAGTGTCCTTGCTACCAGCCGGGGTGCCTATCATAGACCTGCAGTGTCAGAAGCAGGGGAGCCTCTGAATGCCAGTGCTGGGAAACAGCAATGTAGAGAGTGCTGTTTCAACAAGGTCCTCTTTACGGGCTTCCCCTTGGTTCCTCTCGCTGGCCACTGTGAGAGCAGGATGAGCCTGTGGTCAGATGTACAATTAAGATCAGGAACCTGGGCCAATTTTCTCTCTTCCCACCCCTCTCTATGATAGACATATAGCCAATGGTAGGAAAGGCCAGAGACAAAAGAGGGAGGAGTAATAAATGTAAATTAATCCTTTTCTGCAGTGGGCAAATTTCTACATGCAATTGCACACTCCTCTGCCTCTTCCTTTCAGACAAGTGAGAGGAATTGACAGATTTCAAGAGCACCTTCCGGGAAGGCAAAAGATAAATGGGATTTGAAGCAGGTTCAGTGTCAGTTGTGAACTGTGGAGAAGGGGTGTGACTGTCAAGAAGGATGTGCGACTTGGGATGAGTTTTGGGGACTAGTTAGAGGGGCCTGTGATTGGCACCTGGGTCTGAGGTTCCACATCTCTGTTTTAATCCAATAATAGGAGATCATAACCGCTGCATCCAAATGTCATTTCAGATCTACCCTACCTGCTCCAACATGTCTTTCCTGAATGACAGTCTGCTGTTGGAAGACGTCTATGATCCAGAAATGGATGCTCTCTCCAGCCTTGACTCCTTCTCTTATCAGTATCCAGGCTGCTACCCACAACGTCCACAGTTTCCTGGCCGGATTTGGCCATGTCCTCGGGGGTACCGCCCCATCACAGGGTGCATCCCCCTCTGGCCTGGTTTGCCATGCCCTCCTGGGTACCGTGTCATAAGGGTTTGTGTCCCTTGGAGCCGAGGTTCCTACCAAGGAAAAGGCTGGCCATGTAAATCTGAGACGCAACATTGACGGAACATCCAAGAAAGAAGACTCAAGATTCTGATCCTCAGCTGAATGAATGAACGTGGTATTCAGAAATGCTGAGTGCTCCAGAACCCCCACTGTGGAACCTGTGGGATTTGTGAGGCCTCAGCACTTCTCTTACCAATCCAGATGGTGCTTTTACTTTATTCCTTTGAGGTTTTTCCTATCTTGGCATGCTTATCTTAAGAGCAGCTTCCTGTTCCCCAGTCACACCTGCTACCTTCTACCTTCTATTCCACCCATTACTGATGAACCAGGACCTTCTACCAGAGCAACTTCAACTATGCATGAATGAAGGATACTAAGCCAACATGGCCAAAGTGAAGACTGGTGGTCAACCCTGTTGGCTTAGCCTACAATGATTTATCAGCTTTGTCTTTGTGATGTCTAGCTCAGTAGTCAACATGTCTGATCATTGTTTTTTCAGTGTTCTGTGTTGCATTTATCTCCATCTGCCCTGAACCATTTCCACTGACTCCTTCCTTCATTTTCTCATTAAAATGTTCAGCATATCATAGAATGATTCTGTTGAGTTTTCTTCTTCCTCCTTTCGCTTCATCCTCTGCCACAAGGTAACCCATGTGGCGTCTTCTAACAGTTGCTGGTCTCCACGCCAAATTCATTTCACTCAAGATGTCCTATGGTTAGGGATGATGGGACTTGGAGCTCCAGAACATATGGAGGGCACTTCATTGACTACTCCTGCTCTATATCACATGTGGGGGAGCCTTTGTCCAACAAAGATATTTTTGGACTACAAACCCCATCTTCCCTGAGCATTGGCCATGCTGGGGAATCGGTTAGGGAATTATTGGCACTGTAGTCCAACAATGTTTAGAGGGCCACAGGTTTTTGAAATCTAATTTTTCATTAAAAAATATTCCCCATCACAAGGAGAAAGACAGAGAAAAATGTATGCTCTATGGAAAGCTTTTCACCAGGCCCAAGGGCTATCTAGTTCAACATCTTATTTCACATAGTGGCAGAGCAGATTCATCTGGGAGCCCACAAGCAGCATATAATATATTTCTTTCTTTATTGCATCTATGCTCCACCTTTCATTTGAGGAGTTCAAGGTGGTACATGCGATGTGCCCTCTCTCACAACAAACTTGAGAGATCGCTTAGGATGAGAAATGGTGACTGGCTTAAGGTCATCCAGTGAAAACAATGGCTGAGTGGGGATTTGAGCCCCTATTTTTCCATTGAAACCGAAATTGTAGGTTGCATCAGAGCCAATGACAGGGAGAGCCAGCTAAAGCTAAAGCTAGTTTTCTCCCCATCCCCCTTTCTGCTGAGTTATACAAGGGCAACACTGAGGTTAAGGAGGAGGAAGGTGACAGACAGCTCCCCAAACCTGGAGTGTCTGCCAGTAAGAAGGGCAGACTATGGTTAGGGGGCTAGTTCCACATTTGCCCTAATGGACAAGCCTCAAACAAGAACATAAGACTGTTTGATCAGGTTGTCCATGAGTTAGTATCCACTTTCTGCCCTACATAATTTTATAAGCACCTTGATCATTCTGACTGCTCTTTTCTGCCCTGTTTCTAACACCCGACCTACCAGATGCCTCCATGAAGATCACAGGCAGGACATGATAATGACACCCCTCAATCATGTGTGTTTGTGATGGTAGAGCAAGAGACTCTTAACCTCAGGGTCGTGGGTTTGAGCCCCACATTGGACAAAAGATTTCTGGATTGCGGTGGGTTGGACTAGATGACCCTCATGGTGCCTCTCAACTCTACAATTCTATGATTCTACAGTGGTATCTTGGTTGTCAAACGGCTTGGCTCCCGAAAAGATCGGCTCCCGGACGCCACAAACCCAGAAGTGAGTGTTCTGGTTTGCGAATGTTGTTTGGAAGCCGAAAGTCCCGCACGGCTTCTGATTGAGTGCAGGAAGCTCCTGCAGCCAATTGGAAGCCACACCTTGGTTTTTGAACGGTTTCGGGAGTTGAACGGACTCCTGGAATAGATTAAGTTCAACAACCAAGGTACCACTGTAATTGGGCCAGCTATTTGTTATATGTGTAGCCAACATTACTATTCAGGTGTAGAAGGCTTTAGTGGATGAGCACAAAAACCCTTAATGGAGAATTGCCTTGCCAGACCACAAGGCCAACCCAGTTCATCCGGTATCCTCCTTTCAACTGTGACCTGTCAGATCCTCCCACGAGAGGTCCAAAGGCACCAGTTATCCCTGTCATATGGCCCTAGCACCTTTGCTCTAGTGGTAAACTGCTGTCATCCACAGAGGCTCCACTTTGAATGCAGCCAATACAACTCTCTCTCTCCCTCCCTCACGCTACTCTCTAATCTTAAGAGCAGCATCTCCCTCTGCTGTCAAACTAGAAGCCATGCAATTTTGTGGCTTTCTGTTTTGACTCCACCCCATTCCTTGGAGATTTTTATGCAAGATTGCTGCAGGGTATTGTTATAGCCTGTTCTTCCAGACAGTTGTTGGGAATTACACCTGAGGTGCAAAAGGAGTACCGGTAATTACTTCAATGACACATTGACAGTGCTCTCCTACTTACTCCGTGCTGTAAAATTAGGTGAGCTCAGTCTTTCAGCCTGGCTGAAATCCACCACCAGGGATCAGTGTTTCACCCAGTTCTATGAGAAGAAAGGAGGAAAACACAGAAGGTGTAATGAAACGGAGCTTCCTGAGGATGGGTAGTGATTGACAGACACACATTGCTCCACTCTCCCTCGCCCTCCCGCGAGTATTGCAGACCCTCCAAGTGTCCCTGTTTTCCAGGGACATCCCTGATTTAGAGAAGCCATCCCCATTTCTGATTTGATCCTGGAATGTCCCACTTTTCTTTAAAGGTAAAGTGACCCCTGACCATTAGGTCCAGTCGTGACCAACTCTGGGGTTGCGGTGCTCATCTCGCATTATTGGCCAAGGGAGCCAGCGTACAGCTTCCAGCTCATGTGGCCAGCATGACTAAGCCGCTTCTGGCGAACCAGAGCAGCGCACGGAAACGCCGTTTACCTTCCTGCTGCAGCAGTACCTATTTATCTACTTGCACTTTGACGTGCTTTCTTTAGGATGTTCCTATTTTCATTGGAGAAATGTTGGAGGGTATGGAGTGCCAAGGAGGGGGTCGCTTTCCCAAGTCTTCCCTCCCAGCTACTAATCAGTCACACACTGTGAGAGGGATGTGTAACCTCCTCAAGAACAAGCATCCACCAACGTTGTCTTTTAAGCTGATTACTTTATTTACAACATCAAGCTAGACAGACGTCATGATTCAGCATCCGACTCTTCCAAATCAGATCCTCGAAGTACCGCCTTGCGGCTCCTCCCCCAACATAAAAGCTTAGGGAAACCCAGACGCCTTCTCGAGTCTTCCCTCCAAGCTACTAATCCATCACACGCAGATACCGAATGGGTGACCAGACTTTATTGGCTTCTTCTCCTGCACCAGCTACAGAACATCAAACAGCATGTCTGATGATGGTGGTTTTTGCGGTGGTGGTGGTGATAATAATAATAATAATAATAATAATAATAATAATAATAATAATAATTTATTATTTATACCCCGCCCATCTGGCTGGGTCTCCCCAGCCACTCTGGGCGGCTTCCAAAAGAACATTAAAATACAGTAATCTATTAAACATTAAAAGCCTCCCTAAACAGGGCTGCCTTCAGATGTCTTCTAAAGGTCTGGTAGTTGTTGTTCTCTTTGACATCTGAAGGGAGGGCGTTCCACAGGGCGGGCGCCACTACCGAGAAGGCCCTCTGCCTGGTTCCCTGTAACTTGGCTTCACGCAGCGAGGGAACCGCCAGAAGGCCCTCGGCGCTGGACCTCAATGTCCGGGTTGACCGATGGGGGTGGAGACGCTCCTTTAGGTATACTGGACCGAAGCCATTTAGGGCTTTAAAGGTCAGCACCAACACTTTGAATTGTGCTCGGAAACATACTGGGAGCCAATGTAGGTCTTTCAAGACCGGTGTTATGTGGTCTCGGCGGCCGCTCCCAGTCACCAGTCTAGCTGCCGCATTCTGGATTAGTTGTAGTTTCCGGGTCACCTTCAAAGGTAGCCCCACGTAGAGCGCATTGCAGTAATCCAAGCGAGAGATAACTAGAGCATGCACCACTCTGGCGAGACAGTCCGCGGGCAGGTAGGGTCTCAGCCTGCGTACCAGATGGAGCTGGTAGACTGCTGCCCTGGATACAGAATTAACCTGTGCCTCCATGGACAGCTGTGAGTCCAAAATGACTCCCAGGCTGCGCACCTGGTCCTTCAGGGGCACAGTTACCCCATTCAGGACCAGGGAGTCCTCCACACCTGCCCGCCCCCTGTCCCCCAAAAACAGTACTTCTGTCTTGTCAGGATTCAGTCTCAATCTGTTAGCCGCCATCCATCCTCCAACCGCCTCCAGACACTCACACAGGACCTTCACCGCCTTCACTGGTTCTGATTTGAAAGAGAGGTAGAGCTGGGTATCATCCGCATACTGATGAACACCCAGCCCAAACCCCCTGATGATCTCTCCCAGCGGCTGCATATAGATGTTAAAAAGCATGGGGGAGAGGACAGAGCCCTGAGGTACCCCACAAGTGAGAGCCCAGGGGTCTGAACACTCATCCCCCACCACCACTTTCTGAACACGGCCCAGGAGGAAGGAGCGGAACCACTGTATAACAGTGCCCCCAGCTCCCAACCCCTCTAGGCGGTCCAGAAGGATGTTATGGTCGATGGTGTCAAAAGCCGCTGAGAGATCCAGCAGAACTAGGAAACAGCTCTCACCTTTGTCCCTAGCCCGCCGGAGATCATCAACCAGTGCGACCAAGGCAGATTCAGTCCCATGATGAGGTCTGAACCCCGATTGGAAGGGATCCAAATGGTCCGCTTCTTCCAGGCGTGCCTGGAGTTGTTCAGCAACCACCCGCTCAATCACCTTGCCCAAGAATGGAAGATTTGAGACTGGGCGATAGTTGGCCATATTGGCCACATCCAAAGATGGTTTTTTAAGAAGCGGTTTAATAACCGCCTCTTTTAGCGTGTCTGGGAAGGCTCCCTCACAGAGAGAGGCATTCACCACCCCGCGGAGCCCATCGCCCAGCCCTTCCCGGCTAGCTTTTATTAGCCAGGATGGGCAAGGATCAAGAAGACAGGTGGTCGGTTTCACTCGTCCAAGCAGCCTGTCCACATCCTCGGAGGTAACAGATTGGAATTGATCCCATAAAACATGACTAGACAGGGCTCTAGCACTCTCCCGCCCCGGCTCTGCTCCCACGGTGGAGTCTACCTCCTTCCGAATCTGAGCGACTTTATCTGCAAAAAACTTTGCAAAAGCATTGCAGGAGATCTTGGGGTCCCTATCAGACCCAGATGACGGAGGTGGTTCTGCTAGATTGCGAACCACCTGGAAGAGTCTCCTGCTGCTGTTTTCTGCAGATGCAATAGAAACGGCAAAGAAAGTTCTCTTTGCCGTTGCCATTGCCACTTGGTAGGCTCGAAGTTGAGCTCTAGCCCGTGTCCGGTCTGATTCAGAATGAGTTTTCCGCCACCGGCGCTCTAGCCGTCTCAGCGACTGTTTCATCACCCTCAGCTCTGGAGAAAACCACGGAGCTGTCCGGGCTCCATGCAATCGGAGAGGGCGCTTCGGAGCCAGACAGTCAATAGCCCTGGTTAACTCCACATTCCAGCGGGCCACCAGGGAATCAGCTGAAAGGCCGTCAACATGGGATAAAACATCCCCTACCACTCTCTGGAAACCATTTGGATCCATTAAGTGGCGGGGGCGGACCATCCGAATCGGTCCCACCTCCCAGCAGAGGGGAAGGGTCGCGGAGAAGTCTAGTTGCACCAGGAAGTGATCTGACCATGGCACTTCTTTTGTATCGCTTTTACTTAGTGTCAGATCACCAACATCCATAGAGGTAAACACCAGGTCTAAGGCATGTCCGCGGCTATGAGTTGGGCCAGACTTATTCAGGGACAGCCCCATGGAGGCCATGCTTTCCACGAATCACACCCGGAAGTGGAATGGCTTTTTCTTCGCCTTTGTCTTCTCTCCCTAATAAAATATTTGATGGTGCTGCCACCCCAAAGCTGATCGACATTGCCATTCAGTGTGTGTGCACTGTGTCATGTGATCCATTATGTGGGGCAGAGCTTACCTCACCCAAAAATACTTTATTCAAGTTCACAGCCTGCCCACAAAATTCACACACAAGGCAGAGCGATTTGTAATGGTTTTTCTTCTTCCCACATTTTTTGGTGCAATTTATTTCTGGAGAGTAAAATAACACCACCCCCCCCCCAAAAAAATGTCTTATGTTTCTCAGGGATATGGATCAAAGTTGGGTGTTGGTGCTGGAGTGAAGGGTAAGCATTAAAGAAACCCACAGAGAACAGGTGCTATGCTGCAGCTAAGTTTAATGCATAAAGATTTTCATTCCAGAAACAAAGGAAGAATTGCCTTCCAGGCATTGCAGGAAGGTTATTCAAACATTGATCTTGATGAGAGAGATAATACACACACATTCAGAGTTGTAAGATGTTTCTATGGCATTCAAGCGCAATACAAGTTGGATGCATTTAAAAAATGGCCCCTTATCTGGAGATACATTCCATACATAGCAAAAGAACAGAAGAAGAAGAAATGCAGTGAATAGAAATTGGGATCAACACAACATAGGAAACAACTGCACGTTTGTAAGACAAACATGGATGAGCCAAGCATCTGGGCATCCTGCAAACTTGGTGGTTTAACTGGGGACGCTTGGCATTTCTGGCACCTAAGTCCATGAGATCATCAATCGTGAAGCCATGCCGAGTTTGTCAATTGCCGGTGTGGGCATTGTACCGGTCTGAGTGCTCCCTTTAATAGCATGGATAGCATCTAGAGCGGCCGTATCCCAGGCCAGCTCCAAAGGAGGATGTTGATGTTCCCCCACAGGCAGTATATCCTCCGCAACGAACTGGCTCACACGTGGCAGAGAGTATTGGTCCTGGACACGTCACACAAACCGGAGCTGGCTGGATTACTACTTGCGATGGTGGTAACTGAGTCATGCAACCAACACTGGCAGCAGGATGTATAGCGAGGCTACTGGATGACACTCCACCACCACTTGAACCCCCATAGACTCCAGTGGAGCCCCCAAAGCCCCCAAAGCCACAACTTGATTTCAGTGAGCCCAGGTCGCCAACTGGGTAACAGCAGGAGGAATTGTAGCCACAGATCATTTTGGAATGATGGGTACTGGATCTGAAATGATGAAGAGCAAACATTCATCCAATTTATTCATGATTCATGCATCCAATTCTGAACAAAACAACAACCACAACAACGAGCCCCACCACCACCAGTGAAGAAGGAGGGGAAGAAGAGGAGATTATAACACAATCTGCAAGTCCATTTAAAAAAAACCAAGCCAGCTATAGTGCAGCAGTCCAGCATTGGAGGCCTCTTGGTGGGGTCATCAATGGGTTTGTCTCAGTTGCAACCTCATGAGATGGTCTTCTTCCCAGCATCTCCCCACTTTTGGTACACGTGCCCCACTGCAGTGTGTCTCTCATCCTTATGATTAACTGTGAGAAAAGATCTAAAAGCATTCTTGTTTACCCTTGTTTGTTCCTGAGAACCCTGAAATTATTACATTTTCATGCTTTTCTTTTATGTTTCTAGAAGTTCTAGGTTGTCCAGACCCCTAAGAATAATCTTTGAAGGGTGTGAGAGCACAGGAAAACTCAAAGGAAATTAAGATATTAATTCTATTATCTATTTGTGTCAATCCCTTTCTCGTACACAAACCCTTTCTCTGGATGGGACCATTTTATGTTGTGTTTACCATATGTTGTTGATAGTTAAAATTAATTGCTATAAAATATTAAATAAATATCTGACCATTGATAGGCCAATGCCTTCAGTGGTCGCATATTCCATGCTATTGTTCATCTTCATGTTATGTTGGAATCTCATACTACTCAAAAAATTCAATTTCTTGTAATATTAACTTTTTGCTCCAACTCCCATCATCCCTTAGCCAAACTAGCTGAGCTTGATGCTATTTGGAATGCAACAACCTAATGGCAGCCACAGGTTTCCCATCCTTTCTCCAGTAACAGAAAGCAGATATGTTCTGTCATCCATGCCTCAGCCCTGAAGATATTTGCCAATGGAAGGTATATGGCCTCATCATGACCTCTTCCTTCCTCACCCCCTTTCCCCTTTTTTGCTGTGCTTTTTAGTTGCAAACCTAAACTTGCACCAAAAAGCTACCCCCTTGGTGTTTCATTTTGTTTTCATTTCTCATTTTTTGCAACATGTTCTAGGAGCCCTGCCAAATACACTTTGGAGAAAGAAATGCCTGGCTTCTCAAGATAAGGCAGGAAAGGGGCCCTGCTGAAAATCAGGAGGGCCCCCAGCACCAGTCCGTGTGGGCCAAAAGTAGAGTGAGGGTATCTGTGAGCCTCCAGATTCTGTTGGACTCTAAGACCCATCAGGCCCAGCTAGCACAGGCAATGGCTAGGAAAAATGGGTGTTGTAGTCAAGCAACTCTGGGAAGACCATCGATATTCCCCGTCCCTCGTGTAGACACGACTGAACTAAATGGAGTATTGCTCTGACTGCATACAAAAGGAGCCTTCTTACACAGCCAAAGTGCCCTAGGAAATAACAAAGAAGATGAGCAAGGAGGGGCAGGTCTGGGTTCAAAGAAGGAGGCAGAGTGAAGTTTGGAAAGGAAGAGGCAGCAAAAGGCATGGAGTTCTCTCACTTACCAAGGTCTCAAGAGAAGTACTCAGGTGAAGGTGAGAGGAGCTGTTGTCAGAATCGTGGGCAGCAAGTCCTTTTATACGATTCCAGGACCGCAAGTCCCTCCCTTGTATACAAAAACTGCCTTCAGGTGTTCTACCCTCAAAGGAGCTAAGTAATTATTGGAAGCGGACTTCATCCTGAGCCACCCTGTATTCATTAGCATGTGTTTTATCCAATTCCATTCCCCTTTCATTATCCTCCTATTTACTCCTTTTGATGATTAATTATCATACGTTTTACAATTGGTGTCACCCTCTGCTTCATTTAAAAAACGCATGCGTGTCAAGGCTACAAGCCCCCAGACCACTCAATTCTAGAGATTTGTGTAAACCCCGTCTTCCCATGCTGGGATGGGTTTACAGTGGTACCTTGGGTTACAGACACTTCAGGTTACAGAGGCTTCAGGTTACAGAATACGCTAACCCAGAAATAGTAGAACGGGTTAAGAAGTTTGCTTCAGGATGAGAACAGAAATCGTGCTCTGGTGGGGCTCCGACAGCGGGAGGCCCCATTAGCTAAAGTGGTACCTCAGGTTAAGAACAGTTTCAGGTTAAGAGCGGACTTCCAGAACGAATTAATTTCTTAACCTTAAGCCCATCTCCCCAGGCATGTGTGGTTTCATCTGTTTCATAGAAGACCTTTTAAACTTCTCTTTAAAAAAAGTCTTTGAAACTGTATTCAGGGGACATCAGGCAGTCTGGCCATGGGTCCATCTCTCTAATAGTATCCTCCACTTTCCAGCTGAGGAGTGGAGAGTTCAATCCTGCTTGGGGCTCTGCTTGCAAAGTGCCTCACCTGTGTCTTCCTGCCTGATGCTCCATGCCCTGAGAGCCCTTGGTCTTGTTGGGTGGGCTCCCATAGGGTGCTCCAGGGCTATGTCATCCTGATGGAAGGCACTCTGTGCTACTGAGGTCACCTGAGCCTCAAGTTACAGAAATGGATCCAGAAGTGCCCCCAAACTGCATACCCACTCCTTCAGAGGGAGTGTAAGATGATCAAGTACAGTCATCCATCCATCCAGTCTATGAAGCCACCCATTAACCATTCCTCAGTATTATCTGCCTCCACTTGCATTCAATCCATCTCCCAGCTTGTTTCATTTTCCTATGCTTTGGAGTATAACAGAGCCACACAGGTTCCACAAAGCAGGAGAGGGTGCTCAGGAGTGAATGTGTCAATGGCCTGGGCCACCCAGATGTTCCACAAGTTGGCCAGGACTTGACAGGAGCACCAGTCAAAGCTTGACCAATGGAGAAGGCTTATAGTCCAACAACATCTGGAGGGCACTATGTTGCTCACCTTTGGTCTACACAAATTGAGAAGCAGCTGTCCACCATGGTTTCCGGCAGGAGCCAATTCTCAGTCCTACTTGGAGGTGTTTGGCAATTGAACCTGAGACCTTCTGTGTGCGATGCCCTTTTTTTAAACCACTGAGCCACAGCCCTTCTCTGTGCCAGAAGCATTCTAATGTAAGCAGCAACAGAGGTTTTGCATGCATAGTTGTGGTGCCCATGACAGCCTCTCCAGTTTGCAAATGTGCTCCTGGGCCTAAATGGTTCACAAACTCACCACAGCAAAAGAATATACCTGACAGCAATTCCATCTATGGCTTGTGAAGGAAACATAGGCCTAGCTGGGAAAAGCTACCCCACACCCTCCAATAGGAAAATTGGGGTGTGTGGCCCACAAGAACGTGTGTCTTCGGCAGGAGCCAAACTGGGACATCCCAGGATCCAGTCAGAAACCAGGGTGGCTTCAGTAATTCTGGGGAGTCCTGCTCAAAGCCCTGGGGGTGGTTGCGAGGTATGCTCCCCAGTCCTGCTCAAAGTCCCAGACAGACATATTCACTTACAAAGCGGCTGGTTTGTTTTGACACAAATTAGCCCCAAACCTGACTATTATGTGTAAGTCTGATGTGGTATGTGGGTGTCTGAGTAAAAGCACCTGCTGTTTTTCACTCCAGCCTTCATAATGCCCACAGTAGTCAATGAGCAATACATCCATAAAGATCTGAACATCTTGTCCCACCTACTTGTTTTGACTGCAAATGTCTATCCTGTAATATTGAAGAAATCAAAGCAGCACTGCTGGACCTTTTAGCAGCTCAGACTTCATATGCCTGAGTATTTTTACTTGATTTTATGGCTTCCCCAAAGCAAAGGGATAGGATGCAAAGTGTAAAAGATGGATCATTCATGCTCCAAATCTTGTTCCTCCATCAAAGTTGGCTTTTAGAAGGAGTTTAAGTTGCTGGACGGGATGATGCTTCCCTCGCTTGGTTTTTCATGGTGCTTTCCTTTTTCTATGACATTTGTTTCATGCTTCCTCAAATGTCTTTCTATATAGAGACAAGGAATACACAGAAACACACATACACTCACACACCTGGGCAATGATGTCCTTGTGTGTGTGTGTGTGTGTGTGTGTGTGTGTGTGTGTGTGTGTGTGTGTGTGTGTGTGTGTAGGGCTAGAGCCTAGGATATTCATGTCCAAATCCTCCCTCTGCCATTAAACTCACTGCATGACCTTGGACCAGTCAATATCACTCATCCCAAGCCACTTGGTAGTGCTGTCAGGATGATTAAATAGGGGAGGTGGGACCATGTATACTCCACCCTTTGCTCATTGGAGAGAAAGTTTGATTGATTTCCAAAGGCAGATTGAATTCCACCAGAATTCCAAAAATCAGCTAAATATCAAGTGTTGGGTGTCATGAGATGTTATACACCTTATTGCAAAGTTTGGAGCACCCATCATTTCACATTTGTAGTGTTGTGCCCATAGCACCACCATGCTGTTGTTGTTGTTGTTGTTGTTGTTGTTGTTTATTCGTTTAGTCGTGTCCGACTCTTTGTGAACCCATGGACCAGAGCACGCCAGGCACTCCTGTCTTCCACTGCCTCCCACAGTTTGGTCAGACACATGTTGGTAGCTTCGAGAACACTGTCCAACCATCTCGTCCTCTGTCGTCCCCTTCTCCTTGTGCCCTCCATCTTTCCCAACATCAGGGTTTTTTCCTGGGAGTCTTCTCTTCTCATGAGGTGGCCAAAGTATTAGAGCCTCAGCTTCAGGATCTGTCCTTCCAGTGAGCACTCAGGGCTGATTTCCTTCAGAATGGATAGGTTTGATCTTCTTGCAGTCCATGGGAGTCTCAAGAGTCTCCTCCAGCACCATAATTCAAAAGCATCAAATTCATGCTCCTACTCATTTCCAACTATATTTTGGATAGGATCTTGACTGTGGAAAGGCATTCTGTCTCTGTTTCAGTGATCCTTGACAGTGACTTACCAATCCTACCATTCCTGGTTTAGAGCATCTGATTCTTATTAGTTTGTGACTCCATGCACATATTATATGTCTTCTGTTTATGAATTTTGATACAGTATAGTATAAAGTATATAACAAGTATTATTAGCTGACGTGTTGCTTGTTGTTGTTCGGAGTCAGTTCTCCAGTGGGCTTCCCATAGGCATCTGGCTGGCCTCTGGAGGAACAGGATGCTGGATTAGATGGTGAGGCTGTTCACTGGATTCACACAGAGTTCAAACCTTCCCTGAATTGAGCCAATCTGGGAGGATCGTGGTTGAGTTAGGAGGACACAGCCCGGGAGCACCCTGGGTGAGCCCACCCAGAAAGATTGAGGGCTATAAAAGAGTTGAACATCAGGCAGGGAGACACAAGGAATGCCCTTTGGAAGCAGACCCCCAAGCAGGATTGAATCCTCCCCTCTCAACCAGCAAAGTGGAGATTCAATACTGTGGGATGCTCCTTTGCAAGGGCACTGCTGCTCATTATGCATTGTAGGGAAAGTTGCAAGGTGAAAGTGTAGATAATAGTGTAGAATATAGAAGAGAAGGTTAAGGGGTGATATGATAGCCATGTTCAAATATATAAAAGGATGTCATATAGAGGAGGGAGAAAGGTTGTTTTCTGCTGCTCCAGAGAAGAGGACACGGAGCAATGGATTCAAACTACAAGAAAGAAGATTCCACCTAAACATTAGAAAGAACTTCCTGACAGTAAGAGCTGTTCGACAGTGGAATTTGCTGCCAAGGAGTGTGGTGGAGTCTCCTTCGTTGGAGGTCTTTAAGCAGAGGCTTGACTGCCACCTGTCAGGAATGCTTTGATGGTGTTTCCTGCTTGGCAGGGGGTTGGACTGGATGGCCCTTGTGGTCTCTTCCAACTCTAGGATTCTATGATATTGGGCTAGATGCACCAATGGCTGGCTTTGCTTAAGGAAGCTCCCTTTGAGGCTGATGTCCACTGAATTCAATTTGGAGGGCTTTGTTTAAAGCAAACATATGCAGGGAATATATGGGAAGTTTAAAATGGCTTTTTTAAAACAGATACAGTGGTACCTCCGGTTAAGAACTTAATTCGTTCTGGAAGTCCGCTCTTAACCTGAAACTGTTCTTAACCTGAGGTACCACTTTAGCTAATGGGGCCTCCCACTGCCGGTGCCCCGCCGGAGCACGATTTCTGTTCTCATCCTGAAGCAAACTTCTTAACCCGATCTACTATTTCTGGGTTAGCGCAGTCTGTAACCTGAAGCCTGTGTAACCTGAAGTGTCTGTAACCCAAGGTACCACTGTAAACCCATCCCAGCATGGGAAGACGGGGTTTACACAAATCTCTAGAATTGAGTGGTCTGGGGGCTTGTAGCCTTGACCCGCATGCGTTTTTTTATGGAGCAGGGGGTGACACCAATTGTAAAACGTATGATAATTAATCATCAAAAGGAGTAAATAGGAGGATAATGAAAGGGGAATGGAATTGGATAAAACACATGCTAATGAATACAGGGTGGCTCAGGATGAAGTCCGCTTCCAATAATTACTCAGATCCTTTGAGGGTAGAACACCTGAAGTCAGTTTTCATCTACAAGGGAGGGACTTGCCGTCCTGGAATCGTATAAAAGGACTCGCTGCCCACAATTCTAACAACAGCTCCTCTCACCTTCACCTGAGTACTTCTCTTGAGACCTTGGTAAGTGAGAGAACTCCATGCCTTTTGCTGCCTCTTCCTTTCCAAACTTCACTCTCTCTGCCTCCTTCTTTGAACCCAGACCTGCCCCTCCTTGCTCATCTTCTTATTAGGAACTAATCTTCCTATTTCCTAGGGCACTTTGGCTGTGTAAGAAGGCCCCTTTTGTATGGAGTCAGAGCAATACTCCATTTAGTTCAGTCCTGTCTACAGGAGGGACCGGGAATATCGATAGTCCTCCCAGGGTTGCTGGACTACAACTCCCATCATCCCTGGCCATTGCCTGTGCTAGCTGGGCCTGGTGGGTCTTATAGTCCAACAGAATCTGGAGGCTCACAGATACCCTCACTCTATTTTTGGCCCACACGGATTGGTTCTGGTGGCCCTCCTGATTTTCAGCAGGGCCCCTTTCCTGCTTTACCTTGAGAAGCCAGGCATTTCTTTCTCCAAAGTGTATTTGGCAGGGCTCCTAGAACATGTTGCAAAAAATGAGAAATGAAAACAAAATGAAACACCAAGGGGGTAGCTTTTTGGTGCAAGTTTAGGTTTCCAACAAAAAAGCACAGCATAAAAGGGAAAGGGGGTGAGGAAGGAAGAGGTGATGATGAGGCCATATACCTTCCATTGCCAAATATCTTAAGGGCTGAGGCATGGATGACAGAACATATCTGCTTTCTGTTGCTGGAGAAAGGATGGGAAACCTGTGGCTGCCATGCCATATAGCATCAAGCTCAGCCAGTTTGGCCAAGGGATGATGAGAGTTGAACAAAAAGTTAGTATTAGAAGATACTGAATTTTGGGGGTATTATGAGATTCCAACCAAACATGAAGATGAACAGTAGCACGGAATATGCGATCACTGAAGTTATTGACCTATCCATGGTCAGATATTTATTTAATATTTTTATAGTATTCAATTTTAACAATCAACAACATATGGTAAACACAACATAAAATGGTCCCATCCAGAGAAAGGGTTTGTGTACGAGAAAGGAAAGTACACAAATAGATAATAGAATTAATATCTTAATTTCCTTTGAGTTTTCCTGTGCTCTCACACCTTTCAAAGTTGATTCTTAGGGGTCTGGGCAACCTAGAACCTCTAGAAACATAAAAGAAAAGCATGAAAATGTAATAATTTCAGGGTTGTCAGGAACAGACAAGGGTAAACAAGAATGCTTTTAGATTTTTTCTCACAGTTAATCATAAGGATGAGAGACACACTGCAGTGGGGCACGTGTACCAAAAGTGGGGAGATGCCAGGAAGAAGACCATCTCATGAGGTTGCAACTGAGACAAACCCATTGGTGACCCCACCAAGAGGCCTCCAATGCTGGACTGCTGCACTATAGCTGGCTTGGTTTTTTTTAAATGGACTTGCAGATTGTGTTATAATTGCCTCTTCTTCCCCTCCTTCTTCACTGGTGGTGGTGGGGCTCGTTGTTGTGGTTGTTGTTTTGTTCAGAATTGGATGCGTGAATCATGAATAAATTGGATGAATGTTTGCTCTTCATCATTTCAGATCCAGTACCCATCATTCCAAAATGACCTGTGGCTACACTTCCTCCTGCTGTTACCCATTTGGCGGCCTGGGCTCGCTGAAATCAAGTTGTGGCTTTGGGGGCTTTGGGGGCTGGGGGGGCTCACCTGGAGTCTATGGGGGTTCAAGTGGTGGTGGAGTGTCATCCAGTAGCCTCGCTATACATCCTGCTGCCAGTGTTGGTTGCATGACTCAGTTACCACCATCGCAAGTAGTAATCCAGCCAGCTCCGGTTTGTGTGACATGTCCAGGACCAATACTCGCTGCCACGTGTGAGCCAGTTTGTTGCGGAGGATATACTGCCTGTGGGGGAACATCAACATCCTCCTTTGGAGCTGGCCTTGGATACGGCAACTCTAGATGCTATCCATGCTATTAAAGGGAGCACTCAGACCGGCACAATGCCCACACCGGCAATTGACAAACTCGGCATGGCTTCACGATTGATGATCTCATGGACTTAGGTGCCAGAAATGCCAAGCGTCCCCAGTTAAACTACCAAGTTTGCAGGATGCCCAGATGCTTGGCTCATCCATGTTTGTATTACAAACGTGCAGTTGTTTCCTATGTTGTGTTGATCCCAATTTCTATTCACTGCATTTCTTCTTCTTCTGTTCTTTTGCTATGTATGGAATGTATCTCCAGCTAACGGGCGATTTTTTAAATGCATCCAACTTGCATTTAAAAATGCGCTTGAATGCCATAGAAACATATTACAACTCTGAATGTGTATGTTGTATCAGTGTCATCAAGATCAATGTTTGAATTACCTTATTGCAATGCCTGAAAGGCGATTCTTCCTTGATTTCTGGAATGAAAATCTTTATGCATTAAACTTAGCTTCAGCATAGCACCTGTTCTCTGTGGGTTTCTTTAATGCTTACCCCTCATTTCTGTGCCGACACCCAACTTTGATCCATATCCCTGAGAAACATGATACTTTTTTGTGAGTAGGGGTGGGGGTGGGTGGGGTATTTTACTCTCCAATGATAAATTGCACCATAAAATGTGGGAGGTTGGGAATGAAAAATAACATTACAAATCGCTCTGCCTTGTGTGTGAATTTTGTGGGCAGGCTGTGAACTTGAATAAAGTATTTTTTGGGGAGGTTATCTCTGCCCCACATAATCGATCACATAACACGGTGCACGCACACTAATTGAATGGCAATGTCCATCAGCTTTGGGGTGGCAGCGCCCTCAAATATTTTATGAGGGGGAGAAGACAAAGGCGAAGAAAAGCAACAACCAAGAGCTAATTGGGTTTGGAGGAAAAGAAATACCTTTGGAAATACCTCAGAGTTGGGTGGGAAGTTTGTATGGGAAAAGGGCCCCACCCCTGTAAGGGTTAGTTCTTTAAATGTCTCAGCCCCTTCTCCTTCTCTGGAGATCCCATGAGCTGCCGCCCTTTTTACTGCAGGCTCTATGAAAATGGAAATAATAATAATAATAATAATAATAATAATAATAATAATAATAATTTATTATTTGTACCCCGCCCATCTGACCGGGTCTCCCCAGCCACTCTGGGCGGCTTCCAACAAATATCAAAATACATTAAAATTTAGACATGTCACATGAATGACAACAGTTAGAGAGCAAGCCTGTGTGTTTTCCTTGTATATGTACATGTTTTCTTCATTCATGTCCCATTCCATGAAGACATTCATAAACCTACACAAAGTAGGATTAAAGCCTCATAATGGAACTGGGAATCAGACAGCACCAATGCAGAGATTTTGGGGAAATAAACTGCATACTATATACCATCAACATTCCTCTTCTTTGGAAAGCAAACCACAACCCATGGCCTATTTAAAGAACAATAACTTCATAATCGGAAAATATTTTTAGCTCTTTGATCAACATGGCGAGCTCTTGAAAATGGGAATTAATCACCTCTGCTCATACACTTGTGACCAAGCCTCTTATATCTGGGTATTTCTATTAATATGGTCACTCCAAAATCTCAGAGAGAGAGAGGCAGAGAATAGGAAATGGGAAGAGGTGGGATTACCTTGAAATCCCATTACCTTGAAATCCCATGGAAGACTACACAAGGAAGTCTGCCTCTGTTCACTTTTAAAATGTATTTAAAAGGGGGGGGAATCCTCCACTCATAATCTAGAAAAAAAATGAGACTGGCGACATACTCAGGAAGTAACGAAGTGGGTGAGACCAGAGCCAATGGCAGATGGAATGAGCTCATTCTAGTTATGTTCCAATTGTCCTTCTTCCTGAATTGAACATCTCCTCCATCCCTAAAAATGCAGGCATTTTGCAGAATGGCCATTTTGAAAAGGCACCAGTTATCCCTGTCATATGGCCCTAGCACCTGTGCTTTAGGGGTAGACTGCTGTCATCCACAGAAGCTCCACTTTGAATGCAGCAAGTACAACTCTCTCTCTCTCCCTCCCTCACGCTACTCTCTAATCTTAAGAGCAGCATCTCCCTCTGCTGTCAAGCTAGAAGCCATGCAATTTTGTGGCTTTCTATTTTGACTCCACCCCATTCCTTGGAGATTTTTATGCAAGATTGCTGCAGGGTATTGTTATAGCCTGTTCTTCCAGACAGTTGTTGGGAATTACACCTGAGGTGCAAAAGGAGTGATTACTTCAATGAAACATTGACAGTGCTCTCCTACTTACTCCGTGCTGTAAAATTAGGTGAGCTCAGCCTTTCAGCCTGGCTGAAATCCATCACCAGGGAACAGTGTTTCACTCAGTTCTGTGAGAAGAAAGAATGAAAACACAGAAGGTGGAACTTGTAATGAAATGGAGCTTCCTGAGGATGGGTAGTGATTGACAGACACACATTGCTCCTCTCACCCTCGCCCTCCTGCGAATATTCCAGACCCTCCAAGTGATCCTGGAATGTCCCACTTTTCTTTAGGATGTTCCTATTTTCATTGGGTAGGACCCAGGTGGCGCTGTGGGTTAAACCACAGAGCCTAGGGCTTGCTGATCAGAAGGTCGGCGGTTCGAATCCCTGCGACGGGGTGAGCTCCCGTTGCTTGGTCCCTGCTCCTGCCAACCTAGCAGTTCGAAAGCACGTCAAAGTGCAAGGAGATAAATAGGAACCGCTCTGGCGGGAAGGTAAACGGCGTTTCCGTGCGCTGCTCTGGTTTGCCAGAAGCGGCTTAGTCATGCTGGCCACATGACCCAGAAGCTGTATGCCGGCTCTCGGCCAATAAAGCGAGATGAGCACCGCAACCCCAGAGTTGGACACGACTGGACCTAATGGTCAGGGGTCCCTTTACCTTTACCTATTTTCATTGGAGAAATGTTGGAGAATATGGAGTGCCAAGGAGATGGTCGCTTTCCTGGGTCACCAGAAAAAAACTGTGTGGCTCTGAGGAGGACATGACACACATTTATACAACCCCAATACATTGTTACAAGTGAAGATCATAGACAGGCTTTGCTAAAGCCAAGCAAGTTAATACCTAGTTGCTAAAGAACGCTAAGCATAGACATGTTCCTCACAGGAAACACCTTGTGCTCAGACTTGGTTTGAGGTACTCAGTTTCTCAAAAAGTAGACTTTGGTGGGTACAGAAGTCACTGTCACTACTCCCTCCCTCCTGGGTGATGCCCTTTTGACCATGCCAGGAACTCTCCAACCACAAAGTCTGGAGAAAGTGGACAATTTGTCTTTCCTTCTCAAAAGCACCTTGGGGACAGCTAAGTAGGTCATGTTTGCAAGCATAATCTGAGTGGGGGAGAAGCCATTGTGATAGACCTCCTTGGACCAAGAGGGTCTCTCTAATCTGCTCTAGATCTTTACTACAGAAATCCAAGGAAATTTGAACTGAAACAAGATATAATTCCCTACTGCAATGCGCTCTACGTGGGGCTACCTTTGAAGGTGACCCGGAAACTACAACTAATCCAGAATGCAGCAGCTAGACTGGTGACTGGGAGCGGCCGCCGAGACCACATAACACCGGTCTTGAAAGACCTACACTGGCTCCCAGTACGTTTCCGAGCACAATTCAAAGTGTTGGTGCTGACCTTTAAAGCCCTAAATGGCTTCGGTCCAGTGTACCTGAAGGAGCGTCTCCACCCCCACCGTTCTGCCCGGACACTGAGGTCCAGTGCCGTGGGTCTTCTGGCGGTTCCCTCACTACGAGAGGCCAAGTTACAGGGAACCAGGCAGAGGGCCTTCTCGGTAGTGGCACCGGCCCTGTGGAACGCCCTCCCTTCAGATGTCAAAGAGAACAACATCTACCAGACCTTTAGAAGACATCTGAAGGCAGCCCTGTTTAGGGAGTCTTTTAATGTTTAATATATTACTGTATTTTAATGTTCTGTTGAAAGCCGCCCAGAGTGGCTGGGGAAACCCAGCCAGATGGGCGGGGTATAAATAATAAATTATTATTATTATTATTATTATTATTATTATTATTATTATTATTATTAGATAATTCTATATGTTATTGTAATAACCGACCAAGAGACCTTATGGAAAGTGGCAGGAAAGGATTCAAATCAAATATTGCTAAAACAGCAATGTAGGATTTTTATTTCTTACAGTAAATAAGACAGGAAGATTCTTTTAAGTCAGAGGTGAGAGATAAAGGTAAATGTAAAGGAACCCCAGACCATTAGGTCCAGTCGCGGATGACTCTGGGTTGCGGTGCTCATCTCGCTTCACTGGCCGTGGGAGCCAGCATACAGCATACAGTCATGTGGCCAGCAGGACTAAGCCGCTTCTGATGAACCAGAGCAGTGCACGGAAATGCTGTATACCTTCCCACCGGAGCGGTACCTATTCATCTATCTGCACTTTGTGCTTTTGAACTGCTAGGTTGGCAGGAGCAGGGACCGAACAACGGGAGCTCACCCCGTCGCAGGAATTCGAACCGCCAGTCTTCTGATTGGCAAGCTCTAGGCTCTGTGGTTTAACCAACAATGCCACCCACGTCCCGAGGTGAGAGATATTCTGAAGCAACTAGTTGAAGTTAGCCCGTTAAATAATGGGCGCTAGAGGAGGAGGAGGCAGGAGGAGGCAGAGCCCCAGGAGGAGGAGGAGGCGAGGAGGCCCGTGTTGAAATCCCGCCTCAGCCACAGTGTCCTCCTCGGGCCGCTTCCCCCGTTGGGCGCTAGAACAGCGGCCGCTGGGGGGTGGAGAGGGGCTCCCTCCCCCTTCTTCTTTTTCCCCGGGGGCGGCTGTAGCGGCGGCGGTAGCGGCGGCGAGGATGGGTCGGCCCTCCTTGGCTTCCGGAGCACCGGCGCTCCGTTGGATGGGCCGTCCCAGGCCACTAGGCCTTGGAGCCACGGGGATTGGGCTCTGCGTCCGTGCGAGGCAGCGGCGCTGGCGCAACTGACAACGCGCGTGCACCGCCGCTGCCTCTCGGACACACCACCCTCTCCGCCCGCTCCAATCCCTGCGTCCGTGTGGGACATGGACATGCGCAGTAGTGCAATTCCGTGACACACAGACTGGACGCAGGGACACAGCAACTTTATTATATAGGATTAATGAAAGGAGGGGAAACTAGAGGCAGCTGTTAAGTGAATGATTAGCCTTTGAATTTATGCTGCTGTGCATTTAACACGGGAGACCATTAATTTGCTAATTGGGCATTGTGCAAACTAGCTTTTAGAAAGGCTGTTCTGCCCTGGGCCATGCATTTTAAGGGATGGAGGGGATGTTCAGTTCAGGCAGAAGTCGTTTTGTGGGCTTTCAATGTAATGCTGCTTCTCCCACCTCTCTCTTATGCAGTTTCCCAAAAGGTTATCCTGCATCCAACACAGAGGTCATGAGTTTGTGCCTGAACCAAGACTCACAGAAATATGAAAGGGGCCATATGGTTGAGGTACTGGGCATGCAACTTTTAAATAAAAATAAAACAGAACACTTTATGAAGAAAGAAACCTGCTCCAGCATTACTTGATTGGAATGTAAGCAGATTGGTGTAGAGAGTGTGGTCAATGGAGGGCAACTTAAAATCATTAGAATATCATGATGATTAACTCTGAGGCCACATTGGCCCAATGGATGCCAGCAGAACCTTGCCATGGGAAGTCGGAGGGTGCCCGGCTGCTACGAACGAGGGGAGGCAAGGTCTCCCAGCCGGATGCCAGCACCCTCACCCTAAACTTAGTCCTAGCCCTAACTGTAATCCTAACTTTAGAGTTAAACTTTAATCTAACTCCTCCATTCCATAAAATTCCTTTTCGGGGAGAGCGGGCGGGGGATGGAGCTGCGCGCCCGCATTACAGCTGCCGGCTCCTTCTGGTCCCCCCCCCCAACGTAAAACTAGTTTTAAAAATTATAAACGAGGAAAGAAAACTATGGACACGACAAAAAACAAGACCTCAAGGCTGCCAATGTGCTTCAAAAATTTTTATTGTAAATCGGTGGGTGGATAGCTCAGTGGATAGAACAGGAGACTTTTATTCTCAGGGTCATTCTAGAATTTTCTGATTCTACGGTATCCAATTCTCTTCTTACAATTATGATCTTCAAATTTGTCGCCCGTGTTCTCTGTTGGTTTGAACGATCTGCTCGGTCCTCCGATCAGATAATAATGGAGAACATCAGACCAACATAAAACAACAGCAGTTCAGGAAAAAAAAGGATTTATCAGAGACAAGTACAACAGCTGCTTACCAAAACGAAATCCTTCGGTTTTCACTGCAATCTTTTCTATTTTCTATTGAGCACCGCCTGCGCTGACTCACCGGAAAAACAGCTTCCGTTTTGAGTTTTCGGTTTCTTGTAAATGGTCACTGTTCTTGGAAATGGTACGCGTGGAAATAACCCCAAGTGGCCACCGAGTAATCGAAATTTCGAGAGAAAGGGCGGTATAATGACGTCATTTCAATACTATATAAGCCAGCTGCACCAGAGTGAACGCATTAGAAGATCGCGGGGTTGCAGAGGAAGAGGCGGCAGTTTGTCTCACAAGAAGCTTTTACAGACCGAAAACATAAAACCAAAAAGTGGAAATTTGCCTGCCGTCCTCCACTATGGACGGGGCATTATTTTCAAACATCCGAGATATATATCATATGGCCTCTGTTAAAATATACACCGCTAAGGTTCTATTTTACGGATTTTTAGTTTCAGCAACCAGTTTTTTCATGAAAAAACTGCATGACTGCATAACTTATCTGAATACGAAATATACTGCGCTGGAACTTAAATATACTTCGCTGGAGCTTAAGAGCTTTATACTGCGCTGGAGCTTAAAAATACTGCTCTCCAGCATAAATATACTGCTCTGGAGCTTAAAAATACTGTGCTCCAGCATAAATATACTGCGCTGGAGCTTAAAAATACTGCGCTCGAGCATAAATATACTGCTCTGGAGCTTTAAAATACTGCTCTCGAGCATAAATATACTGCTCTGGAGCTTAAAAATACTGCGCTCGAACATAAATATACTGGGCTGGAACTTAAAAATACTGCGCTCGAGCTTAAAAATATACTGCGCTCCAGCTTTGAATATATCTCGCATAGAAACTCCGTTGTATGAAGTCATGGTGGTGTAAGATGATCTATGATACGTGTATTTGGAAAAGTCTAATCGCTATACAACCGATATTAACATGTGCGCTGGAGCTTAAATATACTGCGCTGGAGCTTTGAATATATCTCGCCTAGAAACTCGTCGGCTCCTCTTGATACAGTCATTGTGGTGTAAGATGAACCAAATACAAATACGTGTATTTGGAAAAGTCTAATCCGATACAACCGATATTAACCGATATTAACCGATACTGATCCGATATACAACCGATATTAACATATGCGCTGGAGCATAAATATACTGCGCTGGAGCTTAAATATACTGCGCTGGAGCTTTGAATATATCTCGCCTAGAAACTCGTCGGCTCCGCTTGATAAAGTTGAAACAATAACAGAGCGGGTAAAAGAGGATGTATCAGAGACAAGTAGAACAGCTACAAAATAACGAAGGCACAATACAATGATATTGTCTGCGTCTCCGTGTTGACGAAATGCTTGGGTTTTCACTTTTAAAACGCGGTGGTTGCTGTAAGGAGTACGGTCTCCGTTGAAGAAATCCTTCAGTTTTCACTGTAAAAGCGGCTTTTATATCGAGTAGGGACTCCGTTGAAGAAATCCTTTCGGTTTTCACTCAAACTTTTCTATTTTCTATTGAGCACCGCCTGCGCTGACTCACTGGAAAAACAGCTTCAGTTTTGAGTTTTTCGCTTTCAAAAGTCACTGTTCTTGTAAATAGTACGCGTGGAATAACCCCAAGTGGACATCGGGGGGCAGTGTAGCGCTGCTTCACAAAACAATCAGACGTCATTTCGTTTAAAACAAACTACCGTACAAACTACGGAGGACCGAGCAGATCGTTCAAACCAACAGAGAACACGGGCAACAAATTTGAGGGTCATAATTGTAAGAAGAGAATTGGATACCGTAGAATCAGAAAATTCTAGAATGACCCTGAGAATAAAAGTCTCCTGTTCTATCCACTGAGCTATCCACCCACCGATTTACAATAAAATTTTTTGAAGCACATTGGCAGCCTTGAGGTCTTGTTTTTTGTCGTGTCCATAGTTTTCTTTCCTCGTTTATAATTTTTAAAACTAGTTTTACTTGGGGGGGGGGGACCAGAAGGAGCCGGCAGCTGTAATGCTGGCGCGCAGCTCCATCCCCCGCCCGCTCTCCCCGAAAAGGAATTTTATGGAATGGGGGAGTTAGATTAAAGTTTAACTTTAAAGTTAAGATTACAGTTAGGGCTAGGACTAAGTTTAGGGTGAGGGTGCTGGCATCCGGCTGGGAGACCTTGCTTCCCCTCGTTCGTAGCAGCCGGGCACCCTCCGACTTCCCATGGCAAGGTTCTGCTGGCATCCCATTATGTGGTGTATCAGATATTGTGATAATGGAGAACATCAGAGCAACATAAAACAATAACAGAGCGGGTAAAAGAGGATGTATCAGACTGAGACAAGTAGAACAGCTGCAAAATAACGAAGGCACAATACAATGATACTGTCTGCGTCTCCGTGTTGACGAAATGCTTGGGTGGTTTTCACTTTTAAAACGCGGTGGTTGCTGTAAGGAGTACGGTCTCCGTTGAAGAAATCCTTCAGTTTTCACTGTAAAAGCGGCTTTTATATCGAGTAGGGACTCCGTTGAAGAAATCCTTCGGTTTTCACTGCAATCTTTTCTATTTTCTATTGAGCACCGCCTGCGCTGACTCTCTGGAAAAACAGCTTCCGTTTTGAGTTTTTCGCTTTCAAAAGTCACTGTTCTTGTAAATGGTACGCGTGGAATAACGCCAAGTGGCCACCGGGGGGCAGTGTAGCGCTGCTTCAGAAAACAATCCTTGCCCATCCATCAGCCTCTCCCCGCGCAGATCTCTTTCCTCCTTTCTCTCTGCAGGAACTCCGCGCCCTTCCCTTTGGCCTCGCTGGTGTCCAGGGAAGCTGGAAAGTCCCCCGATGATTGGATTGCAACCACCTCTGTCAAAAATGCAGTGTTCCTCCTGTAGTTATATATTGTGCTCGTCGTATTCACATGAAAACCAATAAAATTATTTGGACAAAAAAAATGCTGTTTAGAAGAGGAGGTGCTGGACCGATAGTAACATATGCGCTGGAGCTTCAATATACTGCGCTCGAGCTTTGAATATATCTCGCCTAGAAACTCGTCGGCTCCGCTTGATACAGTCATTGTGGTGTAAGATGATCTATGATACGTATTTG
The DNA here is from genome assembly GCA_034642065.1 of Darevskia nairensis. Classification (NCBI taxonomy): domain Eukaryota; kingdom Metazoa; phylum Chordata; class Lepidosauria; order Squamata; family Lacertidae; genus Darevskia; species Darevskia nairensis. The sequence goes on from JAWWNI010000321.1 coordinate 921,335, forward strand.
GAAAAGTCCAATCATATACAACCGATATTAACATATGGAGAAGGAGGCTCCTGATATTTGAAATTATCAGACGTCATTTCGTTTAAAACAAACTACAAACTTCTGATACATCATACACCACATAATGGGATACCAGCAGGACCTTGCCATGGGAAGTCGGAGGGTGCCTTGCTGCTACGAACAAGGGGAGGCAAGGTCTCCCAGCCGGATGCCAGAACCCTAACCCTAAACTTAGCCCTAGCCCTAGCCTAACTGTAATCCTAATTTTAAACTTTAATCTATCTCTAAACCTAACCCTAACCCTAAACCTAGATGCATTCTCAACGTACGGAAGTCCTAATGGCAGACTTCAGCATTCCCTTTGAGAACAGAAAAACAGCCCAAGGAAGCCAAGAAGATAAGCTCTGCAGGTTTCGGAGGCAATTAAACAAGCAAAGATAGGAACTGGTGGCCTAACAGCATTATAAAAATTCAAGGAGTTTGAAGAAGTTAGGTTACAGATTGGTTACAATATTTTCAACTAAATGAAACTTTAAAAAATGACAAAAAGAAAGGATTTAGTCATGAAGTATCAAGATTTCAGAGAGAGATATTAGAAGATAATACTAAATTATTGTCCAAAATGTATAATCTGCTCCTGGAATGGGACACCAAAGAGGGACAGGTCAAATCTGTTATGATAAAATGGGCAAAAGATGTGGGACAAAAAATCAGGCATGTCCACCTGGCAAGCTCCATTCAGCCTTAAACTCAGGTGAAAGCGGGGGCACAAAAGAAATCTCTCCCTCCCTCAACTACCTGGCGATCCCCATTACAAATGATAAACTGGGAAAGGCTTTGGATAAAAGATCTGAAATTTACAGCATGTACTTTATTGAAATAAAATTACGGTACTTGAAAATGATGTACCGGTGGTACTTAACCCCGGTTAAATTAGAAAAAATGTACAGAACAAGAACAAATAATTGTTGGAAATGTAAAAAAAAACCAGAAGGCACTTTTTATCATATGTGGTGGAAATGTACGGTGGTAAAAAAATTCTGGGAAATAATTTACAATGAAATGAAAAAAAATGTTTAAAGCAACTTTTACTAAAAATCAGAAGCTTTTTTTTACCAGGACTTGTAGGTAAAGAGATATCGAAAGATTAGAGAAATTTGCTTATGCATGCTACGACCGCCACATGGATATTGTTAGCCCAAAGCTGGAAAGAAGAAAGAGTCCCAGCCAAAGAAGAATGGCAGACCAAGTTAACGGGCTATCCTGAAATGGTGTAATCAACGGGGAAGCTCAGAAGTCAAGATGACAAGAAATTTAAAAAAGAATGGGAAATGTTCATTATGCATTTACAAAAGTATTGTAAACAGATTGAAACATTGGCAGGATTTTAAGGACACTTGTACTTTTAGAGATTGTACAAATAACATTAAAAAAGAAATTTTGGAGTAATAATAATAATAATAATAATAATAATTTATTATTTGTATCCCGCCCATCTGGCTGAGTTTCCCCAGCCACTCTGGGTGGCTTCCAATCA